>VXBN01003815.1:935133-1010386 GCA_013397395.1 Sinosuthora webbiana | reverse complement strand
CCGAGGCCGCAGCCGGGGACACGGGAGGGGCGGCCCCCAGCCCCGCGCGGCCGCTCTGGGCCCCGAGCAGGTGGCGGTGCCGGTGCCCGCGCCGGCCCGGCCGCTGCCGGATGTGTTCCGTGTTATTATTTGCTAGTAGGGAGCACTCGCTCCGGGGGCGGCGCGGGGCCGTGGGCAGCAGGGCGGCGCTGCGGGCCCGGCCCCAGCCCTGCGGGCGCTGCGATGGGAGCGCCTCCCCCGGGAGCCGCGCACGGGAGACCTGAGCCCTCCGCGGCCCCAGTCGTGCAGCTGCGGCGGAGGTCACTGGGCTTTGAGAAGAGCTGTTAACGGGGTCGGCTCGTTTTCTGCGACATGCGTGGATTTCCATGGCACTTGGTTAATCCATTTTAGCGTGGTCAGGCACTGGAATTAGTTGCCCTAGAAGGTGGTAGAGTCACCATCCGCAAGGCGTTTGAAAGACTGGATGTGGCGTGGGGTGATGTGGTTTAGGGGGTTCAGTGGCGGTGCTGGTTTGATGGTTGGACTGGACTATATTAAAGGTTTCTTCCAAGCCTGATGATTCCATGATTCCAGAATCAGCTTTGTATCCCCAGCACCTGTATGCACAGATCCACATAGCGGGTGCAGGTCACTTGGCTGACACTTGCGGCAGTGACATTCTCTGGGACGCGGGGAGCCAGGTGGAGAGCTGTGCTGCCGTGCCCTGCCTTTCTGCCAGCAAACACATTTGCCTTTGTTCCATTTATGTGGGTTCTGTATTTGAGTGCAAGTGTGCAGTGCAGAAAACTGCTGTTAGTCAGTCTCAATGCAGTCGAGAGATACCAGCACTTCTGCCTGCCGCAGGCAATTAGCTGAAATAAAGACTACAGGATTTAAAGTGAATAACTTGTTTAGCTATGAAATAAATATCAGGAAAATTATCTTTTTTGAATGTTTTGCAAACACCTCCATGAAATCTGGTATGTCAGTATGTCTAAAATACTTAAAGCTTAAACATCACTCACCTTTTAAGAAAAAAAAGCCAAGCTTACCCTGTCCTGTGAGTACAGCATGTTCTGAAGTTCTTGTTTATGGGAAGGTGTTCACGCTTCTTCCTCGTGCTGCATCTTTTCCTTTATGAGAAAAAATTGCCCAGGTTTTGAATTAATTGAGGTTATAAAGCTCTCAACAAAAGCACGGCTAGCATTTCATAGAATTATTCTCTTAATGTGTGACATTTTCTCTTGTTCCTTCCTAAAGTTTTCTTTCCTGTGCAATTACTTAGGGCAGATGTGACTTTGTGGTATAACTTGCATTTAAAACTTGACAAGATTGCTGTCTGGTAATGACATCAGTTGTTAAGCAAATAAAAACATCTGGGAGCTGAAGATCCTTAGTACGTTATTGGGAGTGCAGAACATCTTTCAGGATTTGGCAGTCTTTGGAGAAGTGTAGGAAACTGAACTTAATGATGCAAATGAGTTTTTAGAAGCAGTCATACAATAACCTGGAAATCACATTAATGTTTACCTTTTCTGTTTGTCACATTCTGTTGAATGAGGTATTATAAAACAGCTTTAATAGTGAGGGTTATTACATAGATATTCAGACAAATTTAGTGGTTTATATGCATAAAGTACTTTAAAAATTGGAACTTTTCCTTGTTAGCTTAGCAATGAAATTAGGTGATTGATGACCCAATGGATTAATGTAATATTGGATAGGGAATATACTTAGTTGAGGTTTGGGGTTTTTTAAACAGCAGATTACTGATGAAATGATTATTGGAAGGAAGAGGGAATATATTTTATCATAGGCCATTTATTTTTGTGGGCCTTTTTGGCATTTCCGTCTTGTAACCTCTTCCTCTTGTGTGTTTTGCTTTGGTTTTCTACATGTTCAGCTTTTAACCTCTGTCACTCATATGTACAGAAACCATAACATCAGCTTCAGCCTTTAAAAGAATTAAAAATAATCTGTTAGGACTCATTTCTGGGATCCAAAGTAAAATTGTGTGGCTGAGCAATGTCAGGGACCTTTTAAGTCTGGTTCAAAGCCAAAACTGGAAAACCCCATTAGTGTTACTGTATGAAACAGCATTTGATAAATGCCAGACTTTAAAATAACTGATTTTTTAAAGTTCTCTAAATACAGTGTACAGTAGGTTTCTATTGACTTAATCATATGTGTCTGCATATGTATATATGTACACAACATATTTTAATATTCTAATAAATGAAATGGTGATATTGTCACTAAGCAAGTCCATTTGAGTTGGTGACATAGCAAAAAGAAAATTTGGATGTGAACAGATTCCTTTTCTTTTTTTTGTAAACATTCCATTGTATTGGAATCTATAGGAAAGGAAAATATATTTCTTTTGTTTAATTGGCACTTCCAGGTGTGAAGACTTGAAGGAACTAGGGCTGGCTTTGTGTATTGCAGTTGAGTTAAAAGGAGCAGATGATGCTGTTCTTGCCAGAGGTAATTGGAAAGACAAATCTTGTCTTAGAATTTGAGCAGGAATATGAAGGGTGCTAAAAGATGCACATAGTCTATCGAAATCACTTTACTCTCAGGATTTTAACCTAATAACACACTTGAACATCTGAAAACTGCAGAAACTGAGAAAGCTGAACTAGTATTCTTAGGGCTTTGATTCTCAGGTAGAACAAAATATGTAACTTTTAAAATAAAGAATCCTTGAGACATCTTTGTGATTTTTGTTTTTCCTTTTTACTTTCCAACCAACCAGGAATGTGCTGAAGCTGATACTCAGCTCTAGAAGGGTGCTAGAGATACAAGGTAAGTGCTGTATTTTAAAAAATTTAAAGTTTTTTAAAATAAGTTCTTTTAATAAAGCTCCTGTCCTATTTTTTTTAGTGAGCAGTGTATCCTTTAAGTTGTGCTGGTTTTATAATCCTGTTAAATGGAAGGTTTTCCAAGAGATCTGTTCCTATACAAACAGAAATTTGGTTATATGTGGTATTTGTGTTACATAAACTTATGAGCAAGTTACTGTGATTTTACGCTTTGGCCTTTGATATGAGTGGGTTTTAATCACCTCTTAAGATTATGACTTAAATACTCATGTTGATTAAACAATATTTTCTCTTCTTAAAGGACTGTCACAAGCCTTCACAGATGTTAGACGTTTTCCAAATGTCAGTAGGTTGGATATTAAAACTTTGGCCTGTAGAGCATTTTGTGTATTTTTAACAGTTTCTCTGCAGTGACTCAGGCTTGTACCAGCACAGCACCTCCAGAGGGACTCCAGACCCCGTGTGGTTTGGTTAAATCAATCCAGTTAGAGATGAGGAGAGTTCCCTCTCCAAGGGAGTAACCAGGGGTGTTTAAAGGCTGCTGATGGTGCTGTTTCAGGAGGTGTTAGGAAAGGAAGTCAAGCAACAAGGAAGTGGGTTATATTGACTAACACATTCTCAGGAATGGAACTGTGTGCTTCTGGTGTTTTGCTGGTCCTTAAATGGTGAAAATTCTGATCCTGCCCTTCCCTCCTCATCTTCTGTGTGGGAAAAAGAGGGTGGGACAGGTTGCCTGATTTTCAGGATAGCCAAGACAGAGCATCAAGCTTAAAGCCTCTGATAGTTTCCACTGAGGCCTCCTAGATGAACCGGAGCATTGGTTGCACCTCTACAGAAAAAGCAGACACTGCACACGACTCTCATGGCTAAGAGCTGCTCCAGAGACTGGAAGAACAAGATGTACAGAACTGGATATACACAGAAGGGGGTATGTATCTGTAGCACTGATGTATTCCAACAAACCCCAGAACTGTGTTAGGCAAAAAATCCCAACTCGAAACACTTAAAGGTGGGGGAGCTTCCCCTAACCTGAAGGCAAGGTGTATTTAGGGTTGTGTGCAGGCTCTGTGAAGAGCAGGTTTGATTAGACTTGGCAAACCAGTTCACTTTGTGTCCTCCTTAGTAAATCTGCAGCCTTTGATTCTTACTGTGAATAAATCTGCTGCGTTTTTAGCTGCATGTCCAAAAAAAATGGCAAACAACTGAAATTAAGACTATTTGCACTTGATAGCTGTGAATGTTTCATGTTTGCTTCTTCAAGTGAAATTAGTCTGTGCTGTGCTGAGGACACGGAACCAATTCCTGGCATTGTTTTTAAACCTTTTTAGCACCTGAAGTTCAAGAGCCAAAATTGCCCAGTGTTAGTTACAGAATACAACCTTTTTCAAGCTTTCCTTCTGTGGCAAAGATTGATGTCTACCACAAAAATCTTCCATATCCTGAAACTCCAAAGCAAACGCACATTACAGAATTTATTGAAGTGTTCAGATTACTGTTATTAAATCCAGATGTTAATGTAACAGTTTTGCACTTGTGCAATAAACTGGACCTCTGTGATTGTTGACTCAGTAGAGAGTATTTTAGGATTTCATATTTGGTACTTGGCTTAAGCCATTAATTAAATGTTTGAAAAGGGGCTTTTACCTGGGTATGGTGCCAAAAGCAACAAAGTGAGAGAGAAGTCCTAGTTACACTCAGTTTTGATCTTCACACCATCTAGTGAAACACAGATTAACAAAACAAAAAATAAAGACTAAAAGGAAACCCACTGGTTTTCTACCCTTCTAAGTGAATTTATGACATAGGTAGTCCTAGAGGAGGACTAGTACATACAACCAAGACAGGTACCCAGAAAGAAAAGCCTTAATGTTTTGCTAGTATTTTTCAGTATGTAATTGGTACTCCTTGTACAGCTATACTCTTTATAAATATACTTGGCATATTTATAAGGTTTTTGTTAAAGACTTGTAACCTGTGAATTAGGAATTTATAGAAACAACTGGAAACCTCACAATTTTCTACTTAATGTTGTCAACACTAATTTCATTTAGAGTGTCTGGACTGCAGAAGGTTTTTTATATCCAGTTTATGAGGCTAGAGCTCACTTATGGTGTTTCTAGTAAATACTTAATTCAAGAGAAGTTACTGCTTTATTTTGCAGTCTTTGTTATTTCTGAATTTTTATGGGTTAATTACAGTGATGTTTCTTTATGTTAATGTCAAACAGTACAGCAGCACTCAAATACAAAGTACTGAGAAAATACTGTCATTTTTCTCAGAATATAAACCATTTGTATGGTTATGGGAATTATAAGTCTTCCAATGTGAATCAAGCCCTAAATAATTCTCTCTACATCTGTAGAGAGTTTTAACCAACTTTCTTTGCTTCTATGAATAACAGAGTGTAATTTGTGATTTCTTCTGGAATCAGATCTTCCCTCCTCTGCCAGACGTTCCACCCTTCCTCTGTTCTGCCAGTTAAACCATTTGATGACTCTTTTACCAGGTCCTGCATCAGAAGCCTAATTTTAAAAACTTGTCATGCAGAACTGGTAAAAGAGTAAAGTGGAGTCTCATGGAAGGGGGGAAATGGAGGTGGTGAGAAGCTGCTCTGGCCCACAGGTCATCTCTGCTGTCCTGGGAATGCTGTGGGCAGGAGCACTGCGGGAATGTGGGGCCAGCCCTGCTGTTGGACATGGGGCATGGGTAAAACACGGGGCTGCAGAGTAAACCACACTCACAGGGGACCCTTGGACACAGTTCTGCACCTGCTGTTCCTCAAATGAAAGTGGTGCAGAGAATTCCACAGCGTCTCCCATCTGCCTGTGGCATCAGGAGCAGACTTTGGAAAGCCTAAGCCAAGCCTTGTGCTGGCTGGCTGAGGAATGTGGTCAAGGAAAGGTTGTCAAGGAAGGAAGAAATACAGAGCATTTCTGATGGGTAAAGCTGAGTTGAGGTGATTTAGTGATACGTGGAGGATAGAAAAAATAGAGAATTCAGGAATAGAAATCAGGAAAATGGCTATTGAAGTAATCTGGGGAAAAAATAACTATTGTCTGACACTAGAAAAGGAACAATGAAAATAAACCAAGAGAAAAAACTCCTTGGCTACAGTATTTCTATCTGACCAGATTATATTTAATATCTTGTTTTCATCAGATAATCAGAGTTATCTGACAGAGTTTCTAATAAAGCATTGTAGTGTCTTTTTAAAATGTTTTGAGTGCTGCTCAAACTACAAGAACTACAAGAAAGTAGATGTGTGACAGCTGCTAAGTGCAGAAATTTGTAATCTACTGTAAACAATTTTATGTTACCATTTCTTATTTATTTTTAAACAAGAGCTTTGTATGGAATGAAATATTGGAACACAATAGTTTAACAGATAAGACTTCTTTGAAACTGGCCTTAGGCAACATAAACTCTCCTGACCCAGAGTTTCTGCCCTATTAGTCTTTAGCTAATTTCAGTAGGGAAAATGGAATTCGAGTTCATTTTAGCTTTGGAGATCGTGAGAAATTGGTTTTTAAAGCACAGAGGGCATGGACTGTGGATTATAGCATTAAACTGTTTAGAACATCAGAGTTTTCAGGCACCATACTAATAACATACTTTTTCTGATTATTTTAGACTATGGGTGTTGATCTGGAGATTAAGCTACATCAGTTATAATCTTGGATCTGTATTTATAAAGAAGCAATAAGTGATACTGCTTCCTGTGGTCTTACTCTGTTCCTTGTTAGAAGAAATGTGTTTCATTTGAAAAGTAAAAATTTTGCTTTTGTTTAGTGGAGAGTGTAATTTTGTCTTTAACAAATTGTTTATTATGCTGTTAGTCATAACACTGTGTGTGTGGTATATCTTCATGCTTAATTTCAGTGTGAAGAAGTCTCAGGGCTGGGATTTGTTGTGGATTTTTCTTCCTGGAAGTCTGCTTAACTGCACAGAATTCATTCTTTCAGTCTGCATCCTTGTTGTTTCTATTTTAAAAAACACACTTTAATTCTTGGGAAGATGCTGTAAGGTGTAAATCTAGTACAAGTGATACAATTGCATGCAGATTGTGACCTTTTGTCACTGCTGTATAAAAAATGAGGCCACGTAACACAATGTGGGATTTGAAGTAAGAAACAGGAAAGAGTATTGTAGATGAACTCTAAGCACTTGGTGTAAATCAGGTAAAGAATGCACAGTAAATAGATGCTGTTTAAGATGTACCACAAGTCAATTTTAATTTTTTTTTTAATTAAAGATTATTCTGTCACCTTCTAAGTTTTCCTTTTGTCCGTTAGCAGATTAAATATTAAAAGTTTCATTTTCAGAAGCTGGTAGCAGCAAGTTGACTGGTTTCCATGGGAGCTAATTCAGGTTACTGTTTGCATTGTTAATACCTCAGAGTCTCTGTGTCGGTCCAAGGCAATATGCAGCCAAAGGTTTGTGAGAGAGAGATTTTCTCAGCTGTCCTAAGGTTGTGAGTAGGGACTGCTGAACTGAGGACCTTCTCCACATGTCACTGAATTTCAGCTCAGACATAATCATTCTGATTTTTGCAAGATCCCCTAAATTGAAGTTGCTCATAATCTCTAATTATGCTTACATTATTTTGAATTAATGTCTAATTAGTACTTAGTTTCTTGCTGAATGTAAATAGTATGTTAAATTCTGTCCAATAGAAGGAGTTGATTGTATTTTTAAAGAGAACACTAAATTTTACAATAAGAAAACTTTGCTTATCTCTGTAAAGTGTGTAGATATAAAAAGAAGCAAAATAGACATTTTTCAAGCAATCTCATCTCCTAGAAATGGTTGTGCAGTGTTCAGCCCCACTTCTGACAGGAGGTAGAAAGCAGCACGTTCAACAGGAAGCAGTCCTGCAGTTCCTTCCTCTTTGATTTGAATCCTTGTGCTTTCCTTGCTTTGTTCAATTCAAGGGCTTGGTTTACCAAGGCAGTAAAATAAACAGAATAGCACCTGCAGCTTAGTCATAAATGGGAACATCTTGCAGTATCCAAGCAAACAATGAAATCATGGAGTCATCTAACTTTTCCTGAAATGCCTTAAGAACTTTACCAGCATTCATTTTTAAGATGCACCACTATTTTGGCTATCAAAGGTCTCTTAACACATAGAGGAATTGGGAGAGATTATGATTCAATTCATTGATAAAAGTTACTAATTATTGTCTGAGCTACCAAGTGCATTTATAATACCAAAACAAAGACTTGGGTTTTGATTTTTTCCTATGTTGGCAACTTCAATTACATAAATAGATTCTTTTGGCTACACCTAATGTTTGCTGGCCACAGAAAATCGTGGAGCACATGGGATCTTACTAATTCCTTCCACAAAGTTCTGTCAGAGACCAGAAGAACTAAACTTGCTTTTGGGCAAATTAATCTGAGTTGGTCTCGCAGTTACTCAAACACTACTGCATTGCACTTCATATTAAAACTGAAATTAAGAACTTTGGAATTTTTGTTAATTGCAATTCAAGTAAGTTGCTTCTGAAGTCATATATCACTATATTTCATTGTAAAAAAAGATTATTTAAGTATGTAGACACTTAATGAGGGTGAGAAACTGGAAGCATCATTTGTTTTCACACCACACTAATGCAGATAGCTTTTTTTTTGGTTGTTTGGTTTGTTTCTTTGCCCTGCTAAATTTAGGTGTAAAACTGACCTTGTGTTGCTTTGTAAACTCAGCCTAAATGTATTTGTTTCCAATGTTAATGTCAGCTTTTTAAATTAGAGTATTAAAGCAAACGTAGAATATTGACAATCCTCATCTTCACAGACTGAAAAATAGGAATGTCATGTTTAGATTTTTCTGACCATTTGCACACAATGTATTTCCATATACAGTAACATCTAAACAAGATCCTACTTCATGTTTTGCCTATGTAGTTTTAAGTATTTTTATGAAGCTCTTTATTTTAATAGAACTAGTGAGGATATGTGCTCTCACAGCTTTGTATTTATTTAATCAAGTGGAACCAGCTGAACCACTTAACATTGCCTTAAGAGGAGCATTGTTCATTAAGAACATCTACAGAAAAGATGAGATTAAATCAAATTATGTCTGCTCATATGGGGTGATCAAGAGTAAAAAGTTGTTGAGGACTGTGCCTGAAGTCCTTCACTTGCAACAAGTTATGGGACAACATTTTCTACACTTCAGGTGTTGTGGCCAGAATTCTGGTTGCTGCTGAGCGCTCAGGCAGCAGCTCTTGGGGAAGATAGACTTAGTTGTAGGTGAAATATTTAAATCATCGTCCTCTTGTGATTCAGAGTTTTCAGCACAAATCTTTATGAACTCTGCTCCAAACACTGCAAGTTAACACAGTGTAGCTTCTGCTTATGAAGCATGGTGTCAGTAGAAGGTAAATTGAAAGCTGTCCTGGGTTATCAGGATGTTAATGGATGTTTGCTTCCATGCCTGGTCTCCAACAGCTCTCCAGAGGTGAGCACCTCTCGCAGGGTGGAATAGCAGATTTGGCTGCATTCAGACTTCTCCTTTAAAGATGGGGTTGTTGACTGTGTGTTACCTTTAAGAGGCAGCTAATTTTAGACTTGACTTTTTGTTTGGTCCCTCAGACCAATTTATTGATTTTGGTTCACAATGCAGAGTTTCACAACTGTTTCTTAAAGGAAGATGATGGATTTGAACAGTTTTATATAATCAGTAAACTGTTTAAACATCACTTTCATCTGAAGGTGTGGGTTTTGTTTCAGTGATGAATATTGTGCATATTGAACCTTTGCTTGCTTTACTTAAAATATTTGTAAGAAGTTTAGCATTTTGAATAAATTCTATTATTATAATTTAAAAGCCCTTGAAATATGAATACAGAAAATAGTTGTAATATTTACAACTACTTTAAACATTTGTATGAGACCTTAAGGTATTTAAACACTAAGCTTCACAACATTGCTGTGAGCTAGAGTCTCTCCAGTGAAGCCCAGATTTCTGCAACTCTTGTTTGAACAGGTTAGTTTGAGAAGGCAGTAATGTGAGAATAGATAAATCATCTCTATGGCCCTACACAGCGACAGGGTAGGTTTTAGTTTCCCCACACTTTAATGGAGCTGTGGGAGGCTGCCTTTATTCCTCACAGCCCCACACTGCCAGGTAATTCATTTGCACTTAGCAGGGCACAGTTCCCATTACCAATTACTGTAATTTTTTTTTTCCTGCCTGGAGGTAGCTGTGGAGGGGATATGTCATCAAGGATTCTCCTGACTCATCCCCAGCCTCTGTCCAGATACAAGTAATTCTCTACACATCACCTTCTTTATGATGTGCATTTGCCATTGTAGCTTATTCTGCATAGCAAAAGATGCAGAGGTGTTACATGCATTTCTGGAAGTCTTTTGGTATCTGGTCAGTGGTATTAATTTAGCTAGAGCACACAGTTAGAAAAATTTAATCTCAGTTATTTAATAAAAGTGGACATTTTTCTGCAGTATTGACCACCCCAGTCCAGGAGGACTCTGCTCCTGGAAGAAACATGTTATTCCAGGTACTGGAACAGTGAGAAGCGTGACAGAACCTCAGTTTTGTCAGATACTTGTGCACACTGTTTTTAAAAGAAATGAATAGTAATAGTGAGTTTTTCATAATGCATAATCCAAGGTGATTACTCATGGTTAGTCAGCTGCTGATATTTCTCATCTTTTTCTGCTTTTGTATAATTACCTCCATAAAAATAGCTGTATGATTTAAATCCTTGTTGCCCTGTATTTGACCACAAAACTTAATTAATTAAGTTTATCGACAGTGTGTTTTACCAGTAAGATTGCAGTTTCTGTTTCACTATAGCAATGAAATGTCAGTTTTCATGTCACAGGTCAGCTGCTGCAGGAAGATGGTGTCTGTAGAAGGGTGTCAGCACAGCAGAGGTGAGGCTTGATCGGGGCTGGTGCCCCCGCAGCCCTCGCTGCATTTCTGCTCTCCAGCAGCCGCTGTGGCTGGGCCAAGAGGCTTCACCCTCTCTGGAGCACAGCTTCTCTTCCGTGTTGCTCCAGGAGCTGGTGGAGATGCAGACTGCAGCCCAGCCCATGATTTGTTTTTGAATTTCTCTTACCCCTTGATAGGCAGCTTGTGGAGAGGAGCCATCCTTTAAAACCCTGTGTCTTTCCTCTCCTCGGAGTGGGTGTTCCATCCCCAGGGCTTGTCTCCGGGAAGTGACTCCTGGAGCTCCCAGTTCCCGGATTGTTCAGTGAGCTCAATGTTCCCGACTCCTTTGTTTATGTTCAAGCCTGATGTGTGTTGATCCTCGGAAGAAAGGAGGGACTGAGCATTCCAAGGGTCTGACCACTGGACTGAACTATCTGTAGCCTAGGAAGGAAGTTTGCTGTCGGCTTGTGTAGGCACCGGTAGGGTCGGCTGCATTCTGAAAGCAGAGTCCTTGCCCTTCGTCATGAGAGGGGAAGGGGAATTGCCAAGTCAGCCTCAGAGTGTGACTTCTCACATTCTCTCAGGTACAAATCATTAATGCCCGCTGCTCAAACAGAAGGAATATTTAAAACTATAACAGCCCCCAAAGTGCTTATTGGCCTCAATGTCAGAAATCACTGTTCCCACTGCACAGATCTCCAAGCCCTTCCAGGCACTGACAGGGAGACTAAAAAGCTTTAATGCAATGGCATGCCTTGGCAGCTGTTGGTTAACCTGCTGCATCTCACTTCTTAAGGGTCGTTTTCAGTGTTTTCTGATACATTGAAGAAAAAGGTACATTTTACATTTCGAGTATTCTCTCCACTAAAGATTCTGGTCTATTACAAACTGCTAGAGTTTTAAATTTTACTGAGTTTTATAAATGGAGAAACTGAGTGCTCATGTTCACACCATGATTCTGTAAATCCTGGAGCTGGTATTGCTAATATCTGATGACTGTTAATTCAGTTCAGTACTGTACTGGGTACAGTGACCCAGGTTCCTTGCAGGTGTGACTGAGCAGTTAACACCAGCCAGTTGACTTGGCCAAAGCTTGAATGCATTGTCTTGAACTGTTATTTTCCAGCAGATTACTAAAATAAAGGCTGATTTACTACTGAAGTGTCATCCCGATTTCAGAGTTTGTGCCAAATAAAATACCAGTTCTGGTGTCTCAAGTAGCAGGGAAATATGTATTTCCCCCCCTTAGAAGATTTTTCCAAGGAAATACATTTTGTCTTTTGAAGATAAAATGTTTAAAAATAAAAGGAGCGTTTGTCTTCAGCAGTTAAGAAGATAGCAACCACCTACAATCTGTGAGAACACTTACATAAGGTTCATACATTGTACAGGAGCTCTGGTTTGCCAGTGCTGGAACACTGTTCCTATGTACTTGTCAGGGAAATGTGAACTGAAGCCTCCTAGCAGTGCTGGTGCAGATTCTATTTTGATAATGTATTCTAAAGGCTAAGTAGGAAAGTAATTTTTTTCTAGTTTTCACTTTACTACTATTAAACATTTTGCTGAATTCCATGTTAAGACAACCTCCCCCTACCCCGAAACAGCCACCTGTAATAATTTAGGACTATTGGAACAATTGAGTAATTTTATTTTTAGTTTCTGGAAATCAATTGGTATTATGCTTTACAAGCTCATAAGCAGAAATGGTTTTCATACCTAGCTGAGCAATGGCTCACACAACTTTAACTTCAGGTGTCTTAGTTCCAGGGAAGGGAGTAGGAGCCCCTGGAGGGACAACTGATTTTTGTCAGATCAGCCTGGTATAAAAGATGCTTTCTTGGATTATGCTAAGTAGAATATTGAAACTTGAATAGAATGGATTTTTTTAAATTGTATTTTTCCTGTACGTGTTTCTACTGTTGAGTTTCAGTTATGTTATTAATATACTTTGTGTATAGGTCTGCTTCAATTCAGGGGTTACACATACAATGGTTACCATCTGTAAATGCAGATGGCAAATCTGAAATAATTCTTCAGGATTGAGGAGGCTTCAAACAAATGAGAAAGGGGAGGCAAATTGTTATCCTTAATATAAGACAGGAGAATATCATGGGCTTTACATTCTAAATCAGAGGTTTCTCAGTTTTGCACATGGTTGCTGGATAAAGTGTTTATTGTACAGGGTTTGATTTTAAACAAGGTGAACAAATGTTTCCTACTACTCATTTTCAGGTTTGAATTGTTGATGTACAAACAATTGGTTATATTAGAAACATCAGAATGAAATGGCTTTTGAAGACTGAAAACAGATGGGAGACATTCTGCATATCTTCAGTTGAGTTTTATGTGAAGTAAATGCTGTTTGCTGGTTGTAGCCTGCACCTGAGCAACAACTGATGACAACTAAACAACTAAAGCAGTTGTGTTCATCTGGAGCAGTTAAAATGGGTGTGCTAGAAAACGGTAATGGTTTATTATCATACATGCAGCAGCGTAAAAAGATGTTTACAGAGACATTTACAGACATTTACAGATGTCTATTTTCCCAGTTTATTTCTTTTTTGTTTGGAAAGGTATTTATAAAAGTTATTTTTAAGTTTCCAAATTAGTTTGTCAATCGATAAGGAAAACGTTATGCCAAAGACAAACTAGTAATTTCATGGATGCCAAGTTCAGGAGTTGTCTTCAGAAAGTTGAACAGCTCAATGAATTCTTCATTAGATTCTAATAAAACAAGAGATAAGAATCAGATTAATTGTTTATATTTTATTATTACAAGTCTTCAATTTGTCATCTTTATAATATTTTTAGAAGTTCTGTTCATTGATTCAGTCAGGAGCTGTAGGAATCCTAGTGTGTCTAAGCCAGATGTTCATGATGTAGGTCACTGACTGGTTTTTTCCCTCTACAAAAAAACCCGTGTAAATTTTGGGTGGGGATGTGTGTTTTCCTTTTTGGGGAAGGTTAAGAGAATTCGTTGTTCTTAGCTCAGAAATATTTCTGTAGTCTGACACAGCAGCAGTTCATAAGTAATAATGAAAAGAAATGAGAGCAAAATGTAATTTGAGATATGAGTAAAAAATTTGAGGAATTTAGACTTTCTGGGAATTCTAGAGTGTCTTTTATTCAAAGATTATGTACCAATAGGATTGTTCTAGTGTTAAAGGATCATTTGAGAACATACCTGGGTTTTTAGCAGCTTCTGTAAAAGATTAAGGAAAATGGAAGTGCAATATCTGGGACTTTACTGTGAATTGGAAAGTTTAAAATTAGGGTTAGAGTTCTGCACTGGAGAACTTTGGATTTAGAAGTTTTCTAATGATGACATTTACGTACTGCATGAAACCACAGTGGAAATGGGGACCTGAGAGTCATGATCAGCAGGAAAAGAAATTGTGTGTGAAGAGGGTGGGCAAAGCATTCACAGTGAGGTTACCCAGAGGGGTGAAACCACCTGCTTTGGAGATTTTCACAAGCTGACAAGGCAAGTTCCTTAGAGCTGGTGGTGCCATGGGACGGGGGGATGGACTGGATGACCTCCAGAAGGTCCCTTCCAACCTGATCTATTAATGTTCAAACCAGAGATCAGGCACATTTTGTGTGGGAAGTCAGACTTGTTTTGAGTTCTGCTGCTGGGCTGCAATCAACATCATTTAATTGCATGCTGTGTTCTCAGCTGGATCTGGACAATAATCCCACATTTCTGTACATCCCTGAAACAAAATTTAAGAGATGGACGTGTTACCAATTCCACGGTGCATTGTAGAAATGGTGAAAGTCAAGCTGGTTTCATTCAAAGCATGATGTTTACTTATCTGTCGTGGGAAGAAATTAGTCAAAGCTAATCTGCAGCATAACAGATGCTAAACCTTTTGTATAAGAAGGTGTTTCTATTAATTTCATCTGGTTTGAAAGCATGAATACAGCTCACGTGGCTTAAGCTCTTTGAAAAGTGACTCCAAGGCAACCCATAACTAGTAAATTGTGGATAAAATGCTGTGAATATGAACAGATAAGCAGCTGAATTTTCACTTAAATTCTGCTCTGAAGAGACCTGCTTGGTTAATAATGTACTTAATTTGTATGGGTGAGTGGGAGTTTGAGGAGAGTGTAATGTCAGGAAACCGAGTGAGAGCTGAGTAAATTATGCTTCTAAAAGCTAAGAACAAAGAAAAAAAATCTTGCATAACAGTAAGTTAATGTGTCTTCATTTAATGTGAAAGCACCAGTTGGTAACTAGGGAAAATAATGAAAAATATGCACTTAACCATGATAATTGTTCTGTTTAGGTGCATATCAAGCAGTACTTGCTTATATTTCTTATTTTTCAATTCACACTTTCAGAACACGATTCTCTGCCCTTTTGTAGTGTTGGCCATTCGTTGGTGGTCATGATAATTTTTCGTCATCTTGGTTTTTTAAATATCATGATGACACTTGAAATATTTTGATACTGATCATTGAAACATATATTGCATTTTAAAAATTCTGAATACACATCCCAACACGTGGTGTTTATACTCAGAATATTTAAAGTTTAAGGCTGAGTAGGGCAAGCAGTTGTGTTTCTTAAAAAAAAAAATTAAAAATTAACAAAACATCTCACAATAATAAGACATTTCTTCATTTTTGTGGATCTTTCTGAGTTGTTAATATTTCATATCATTCAAGTTTCCAAGAATCCAGAGATAGGACTTCAATGAAGTCCATATTGATTTATTTAAACTTTAATGACTTGATAGTTCTGTGAGGTATAAAAAGCCTCTGCCAGTAATTCATACTTCTGTCTCTCCTTACTGTAGATTAAGTACTACCCTAATGGTAGAAAGGAAGGAAATAGTAAATTGGGACTTTTATTCAACTATTCAATAAGTAGCTGGTGTGCAGTAAAATTAATTTTAAAAAATACTCGTGGCCAAAAGTCTTCCTTGCTGGAGATGCTGAGGATTAACTAGTTCTAATAGAGTCCTTTGCTGGTGTGAAGTCCTGTGTGAATACTGACGTCGATTTGGGATCCGAAGGAAAGCTGTGCAGCGCTTCAAGATATTAAAAGCCATTTGTGTGTTAGCACAGTGTATTAATTCAGCAATCTGTAGTAGAAGCTATTGGAAAAAAGGGATGGGGTGGGGGCACAGGGTGGGGCACGGGAGCTTCTGGACATCCATCAGGAGGGTTAGCGCTGGGTGATGTTTGTGTCAGTGTCCTGCGCACTCTGTTAAATTGCCTCTGAATCCATGCCCTGACCAGATTTTTCCCAACCCGTAATATTTGTGGGAAATCAGTAGGTAGCGTCCATGATTCTAGCGCTGAATTTTGCGTGCGGAGGGGCTGCCCCAAGCCCAGAGGTGAAGGCGGAGCGGTCGGTGTGTGAGGCGTTTGCCGGTGCTGCCGGAGCAGAGAGTGACCGCAGGCGCGTTGTTTCCGCAGGGCGCCGAGGCCAGCGCAGGATGGAGCCCGCGGGGCCGGCGGACGGCGAGGACGAGCCCGGGCCCCCGGCGCGCCTGGCGCCCAGCCCGCACAGCGAGGCCGTGGCGCACGAACTGCGGGAGCTGTCGCTGCAGCCCAGCCCCTGCCTGCCGCCCCTCACCGAGCGCAAGAATGGTGAGTGAGGGAGGGAGGGAGGGACGGGGGGACCGCGGGCACTGGCGGCTCTCGCCACGCCCAGGGGCTGCGGGATGTTGGGAAAAGTGTCCCGGGACCTTCACCCGCCAGCGCGGCTCTCCGCCGCTCTGGGACACAGAATGGAGTCGAGGAGATTGTTAAGTAGTTTTAAAACTACAGCTGGTGTATGCTACAAGTATTGATGAAATATTTTTCAGAGTTGTATTATTGTCAGACAAAAAGGGATCATTTTCGAGAATGTTTTTTTTTTCTGCATAAATAATATATAATTAATGTTTTGCATTCTATCACACAAAGTTTAATTCAAAATACTTACGGAAAATTTGGTTTTTTTTCTTAATTTCCTATAAAACCAGAATGGATGAGGTGGGTATCTTGTGTCCTGTCAAACCTCCAGAGCAGCCAAACTGTTGCTTATTTATAAGTTCAGATTAGGTAATTTTGGTTAATTTGGTTAGAAACAATTTTTTGTAGAAGTGATGAAAGTCAGAAGAAAATTTGTAAAAGTGAACTTTGAACTTGATGGATTCGAATTAAAAGTAGTTTTAATAATTTAATATTTTTACTTTTTACCAAAAATTGGATATTTGCAAGAGTATTTTAGCATGTCACTACTTTATAAAGTCTGTGAGCATAAGAGATTGCAGTTCACAGAAATACAGTGGCACTTAAAAAATTCTGAAGTGTTTAAGGATATTTTTTGTAGGATATTTTTATGCAGGAAGCATTATGCTTACTGTGAGCTTTGGTAGTGATCCTTTAAACCTTTTGTTTACTTGAAGGAGTCTTTTGGCAGTAGTCCAGTAGGAGGCTGAACTGTTCTGGTGTTGTTCTGCAGTGTTGTTAAGCTGACTTGCACAAGTTAGTACAGAAACGGTGCTTCCAGCTTTTCCAATGTCACTGCAAGGGTAGAAGGCTTCTGCTCTGGTTTGGTTTGTTTACCGTGGAGGTAATCACAGCATGCCTGGTGAGCCAGCAGTCACTGGAGCTGTTACTACCTTCTCATTTTTCACATTTTCCTCCTCTCCCCTGCCCTCTGTCCCAGAGATCCCAGTCACAGAGCAAAGCAGGCGTTAGAGTTTGGGTGGGCAGAGCTCGGTGGGTTTGCTGCAAATTCTCATGGTTAGCTTAAGCTCCAGTAGAATTATTGTCCCTTGAGTTTACAAAGGAACGTTTATATGCTGTGCCAACTCTGTCAAAGAGGTTTTAACTTCCAGCAGAGGATCAATAACAAAACAGTTGGAGTGCATTAGGAGCTTAAGATTTTCTAGTCACTTATTACATGCAGCTATTTACTCCCTGGACAAAGACAAACGGATAATTTTGGGAGGTGGATGTTGTATGTTGGTCTCCTGGGCTGTCACAGTTGTAAGGTTCTCCTGTTTCATGTGAGCTCTGTTCAAGTTCATGGCTGTGGGCAATACTGTATTGCTAATGAAACTAATTTCAGGTTCTCATTAGTCTGCATCTTTCTGGATAATGAGGCGGTCCATACAGTGCAATGATCTGTAAGCCTGTGCTCTGTGTATTGCAGTGGTTTCTTGTGCCTGTTCTCTGAAGGCCAGCTCTTGCTCCACTTGCTAAAAAAGCAGCAAAAGTTCCTATTTCATTGGTTCTGCTCTTCACACTTGTCACCTCCTGGGTGATGACAGAGATGTGTCTGTGGTTGTGGCAGTCTCATGACAGCCACGGGTGTGCAGTCCCTCTCATGAGCAGTGGGGCAGCACACATCCATGGAGTTCTGTGTTTGCATCCCTGCCTGAAGGATGCCAGGCTGGGTCAGGCAGGATGCCGTGTCCTTAGGAAGGACAGTTTGGGGGAAAAGTGCCACGGATGAGGCTCTCTGGAAGCAGGAGAGGAGACTGATGCCTGGCTGTTGAGTTGTGCTGTGGTGGAGGAAGGCTGACAAGAGTAGCAGCAGCGTGGCGCAGCCCAAGTACCAGTCAGAACAATGTGCTGCCCACACACTGTACCACAGTTTCACGAGCTTCTGTCTGAGAGCCAGGAGGTGGCAAGGGAGGGAAGGATAGGCTGTCTGCTGCTGACAGCAGGAGGGTGGATGGGAATGATGCTGCCTGCAGCTTTCCAACCTGCTATTTCAGAGCCAAATGATGGGAAGGGATTGCACATGTAGATACCATCAAAGAAAGGAAGCAGTGCATGACCAGAGGTTTTTGCATGCTGAATTAGTACTTTTCCAGAACTGGTGAGTGTGCCACTTTGGCTGGAAGAGGGAGCTGTGAATGGCTGCGTGTGAGGCGCCATGCAATCATTATTTCAAGGTACATGTAAAACAGAAAGCTCCCAGCTTGTGTTTTACAGCAACCTCTCTTGGCTCTGTAGTGGCCTCCTTGACTATTTCATTGTGCCAGACTCTTCTTGTGACAGTGGCTACTAGTTTCTGAAAAAGTGCCATGTAAGTTGCTCTTGTGCAGTTGTCATCCACAGGTGGGAGCCTGGTTATATTTTCATAAAATGGGTGGATAAGTGGCTGGTACCGTCCGGGCCATTGACTGCCCTTCAGCTCTGCATTTTGGCCATAAATCCTGTCAGAGGGGGAGTGTGCCCATTCCCTGCCCTTTGTGTGGAGATGCAGTTCTGTTCCAGGCAGTGGGGGCTGCCAGGTGTCTGCACCTCCAGACTCACAGCCAGCACATGGGAATGGGATTGCTTCTTCTTGTGGGAATGGGATTGCTTCTCCTTGTGGGAATGGGATTGCTTCTCCTTGTGGGAATGGGATTGCTTCTCCTTGTGGGAATAGGATTGCTTCTCCTTGTGGGAATGGGATTGCTTCTCCTTGTGGGAATGGGATTGCTTCTCCTTGTGGGAATGGGATTGCTTCTCCTTGTGGGAATAGGATTGCTTCTCCTTGTGGGAATGGGATTGCTTCTCCTTGTGGGAATGGGATTGCTTCTGTTTGTCGTTGGGGTTGTGCACCATGAACTGGAGGGAGGTAGAGAAGGTGGTGTTGGGCCTCCCATGGCTGGCAGCAGATGCTCTCCAGCAGAATTGGGCTAATTGAGAGAGGAACCAAGAGTCTTGGATGTGTTGTAGGCAAAAAGCCTTGGGGCAGTGAACATCTTAAAGTAAAAGCAAGACTGGTAAAATCTCAATTAGGAGAAAGCAGCCCAAAGAAAGCAGTGCCCCTGGCTGTGTAAGAACAGGGACACTCGGGAGCAGAGACCCTGAGGCACCAAAGGTCAGGTGGGAATTGCAGCTTCCCATGGAGCTGGAGAGCTTGTGGGGAACTGTGGGGAATTCAGGGGAAGATGGAACACACACACACACACAAAACCCCACACAAACCCAAACAAAAACAAATACTCCAAATGGTGTATATTGGGTCCTCCTAAGGGACCAGTCGAGTCAGCTGGGAGGCACAGTTCTTAAAATAACTGAATGAAATCCACATCTCACTTAACCTAATGGTATTACTTAAATAAATTTGATGATCCAAGGGATTTTTTCTGGCATCTAAAAGAGTTGTGGTATATTAGTTTGCCTGTTATCTCTTATCTTCCACTCCCTCAGTGTGTAGCACTGGTAATGTGCATTCTTGGCATAGTTTTATGGCTCCTGAACAAATTCTCAATCCTCTGTGCAATTAATAGATTTGAACTGCAAATTTGATATTAGGGAATCAGGTGAGATTTGGGACATTCTCCTTGCATCTGTATATGACAGGTTTTTCTCCACTCAGTGATTAGGTGTGTTTTTTCCTCTTCTAATGATATATAGGTAGGTCACTGTGCTTAGAATTTATTTTCTTGAGAGAGCTGGGAGAGACTCAGTGTCGAAAAGATGGCTACTGGAAAGACTAGAGAACAACAAACAAACCTTAGCTCTGATTAAAGTAATAGCTTGGCAGGGAATAGAATTGAAAATGTCCTCTTAAATTCACCATTTTCATAATCACTAAGCTGAAAGTAGTGAGATCTGGAAAACAGCATGCAGATATTCTGATTAACAGCACCACCACCACCAATAACATCAGCAAACCAAACATAAAAATCCCCCAAAAACCAAACCTCAAAGGAAGTGTGTCCTGAAAGATCTATGTAGATAAAGAAGTGCACAATTTCTGTAAGTTTACAGTAGAAATGTGTGTGTGCATTTATAATGTAGTGCATAAATAATGTGTGTGTGTGTACAGTGGTGGCCCAGAGAGGCTGTGGAATCTCCAGCTGTGGAAATACTAAAAATCAGACTGGGCAGTGTCCTGGGCAAGCCTGGTCCAGCTGACCCTGCTCCAGCAGGGCTTGGGCCAGGGGATCTCAGTGCCAGTCTCAGTGATTCTGGGCTTTGTCTTTCCATTAAGGTTTTCACAGCCCATGGAACATGCAATGCAAATATTCTACTAAATAATCTTTGCTGAGAACACACGGCGTATTGTAATTGATATATATTTGTCTCTATGCTTTGGGGTTTCGGGGAGTGCTCTGGTTTTTTGGGGAGTTTGTTTTTGGGATTTTGTTTGTTTTTTTTAACATGTCAGTAGAAAAAACAAATGTCCCTTGGTCTCCCTGTAAATATTTGAATGTCATCCTATCTGTTCCGAGAGGAGAGCGCAGACTGAGTAGGTACTGATTTCCCAGTAAGTCTGTCTTTGTCATTGGTACTGCCAGTTCCCACAATCCTAGCATTCCCAGGCCATCAGTCAGTGTCTACAAGGAACAATTTTCAAATATTAAAGCATGTGAAAAGACATACAAGCCAAAACTCAGAGATCTCTAGGGACTGTGACCTCTTAAATGGAATATATTCTGACATTTTCACAGGCTACATGAAAGAATTCCAGCAGGGTCATTCCATTTGGTAAACTTCTAAACAAACATTCCATCATTTTAGTTTGATTTATAGATATTATTTTTTTTAATTATCTGCTTATTGTGAAGAGATTAACACAGGAGACATGACCTGTGACTGACTCAATTGAAGGCATCTGGTATATATGAAATCCTGTTTGAGGGCCTGGCGTTTGAGTGATTACAGGAGATACAGAAAGCATGTTTTCCTTTAAAGAGATCCCTTGATCAAACTTACTCAAATCTTATTCTGACCTTTTTTCTTGAAATTCTTTGTGCATAACTAAATGCATAGCTAGAAAAGAATGTTAATTTTAAATTCCATTGTATAATTGTTTTAAATTGTTAGAACTAAGTCCTAACTGCACTTTTGTCATTAAAGTGTCAGCTTGTGACAGAGCCACTACAAGAAGGTAACATGGAGCAAACAGAGCTGGGAATTGGTGTGCAGGACTTACTTTAGGCACCTTTTGCAAATCAGAGGTAGCACAGTGGATGACTAAAATACTGTCCTCTACAGGATATATATATATGCAGTTAAATGTAGATCTGTATAGTTAAACATATACAAAAATGCATATTTTTATGTACTTTATATACACATTTTTAAAATATTTATTAATTTAGGTGTGTATATGGGCAAGACCAAATGGAAGGTAGTTTTCATTTAAGCAGTGAACACTGCCAACATATGTTCTCCCTTAAAAGGAATTTGTGTGGGTTTTAGTGGGAGAAGTAGAACATGCAGACTTATAAATTTGACATCACTGTTAGTGTTTGTAAGTGTAATTTTTGTGGGAAGGGTGACTGAGGTAGATGGTGACCATTATTTGTGTTGTTTGGGTTTTTGTTGCCACAATGGTGGAGAATATAGGCAGAACAGAATTCCCCTGAAACAAGTCCCCTTAATTAATAATTTGAAGTAATGTTCTTAATGTTTATAGAAGTAATAGAATAAATTTTAATAGGGGTTATGTAAACTGATGCTTTAGTTTGTGTAGTCAGAGCACTATTTTCCTATGTGAAGAAATTATTATGCCACAATCAAGAACTAGGTTATCCTAACACAATATAAAGCACCAAAGATATTCATCAAGGTGTATGTAAAGCCAAGGTGAAATAGATATTTGAGTAATTAGGCTTTTTTCCCCCCACTTGAAAATGTTATTGTGGTAGTGAAAGAGTTTAAACACCCGAGGGCATTTGGTTTGGTTTTGTTTTTCTTTTTGATGGGATTGCAAAGGAATGAGTTCCATATGATGTGAAGAGTTGGAATGCACTGTTAAAGCAATTGTTGCTTAGTTACTTGATGTTTAATAAGGCTGGGAAGCGGCTCCCAGTCAGTGATGTCAGTCAGCAGATAAAGGCTCCCTTGTGGGGGCAGACAGGCAGCCCCTGGGGAGGTACCTGGGGCTGCACTGCTTCCTCCTGTACTTCGGAATTTTGGTCAGTATCTGCTAGACACTTCCACTTTTTAAATAACACTTCTGCTGTAGGCTGAAGGTTGGCAGAACACGTAGAAGTCTGTGTTGCAAAAGAATGGAGGGAACAAGCACTGATTCCATATTGTATAGTATTCCATATTGTATAGTATTTATTGGCAACGACAATATTTGGTTACATGAAAAATACACAGCATCATTTTGACCATTCATCTCTCCTAGTCTGTACAAGAATTTCCTCATTATTTTTCATAAATTCTGTGATTCCTGCTTTTCTTACTAAAGATTTTGCATGTTACTGTTGAGATTTTGATCAGACCTCTTGAAGGTCTTTTAAAATTTTCATCTCTGTGTTAAGCTAGTATTGAACTGAGAGGTGAAATTGAAGCAAAATATGAGGTGTAACTCCAAATAGCTGAAGCATAAGCACATTGATCTGCTGTGGGGTGGCTACCCTTGGAAAGGAGGAGGAGTGGGTAGCACAAACTCCTGCCTAAACTCATCTTTCTGAACAAGAGAAATGCTGCTGAAGGCTTGAACTGCTCCCACCCGGCTGCTGTTACTGTGATCAGCTTTCACGTGTGCACTGGGCACTCTCAATTTATACAAAGCACTGTAAATGGATAGGAATGGATAGAAGTTCCCTCAGAAATATGGTGTTTGAAGGCAAATGTCTTCCTCTCAGTTCTTTAATTACACACTTCCTCATTAGAGCATGGAACTTTTAAAATTTCAAAATACTCTGTTTTCTGAATCATGGGGAAATCAGTTCAGAGTGTGTGAAGTGCACTGTACCCTTTCCATAAAACAACTTCTGCTGTTATATATTGTTACACTGCTAGAATATAATTCATCCATCCAAACAATTAACTTCCCTCTTGGTACAAGAAAAATGGAGTTTATATATCTGTTATATCAGCAAGTGTGTAAGATTCTGTTTATTGACTGTGTCAGAGTTTAATGTGTGTTTAGGTTTAAGCAGTATGTGTTTGTATTCTGCTTGTCTAAGTTTTTTTTTCTGAATGTGTGGAGTTTCTCAACAGTAATTTTGTTTCTTGTGCCACAGTAAGTGTTCAGCTGCAGGCAGTGAGGAAGTTAATTTGATTTATGAAGGAGCTTTTCCACAGTATTTTTTTTCTTGTGTTCAGTAAAAATCACTGCAAAAGCAGATGTATTGGAATACTCTATAATATTGGAATAGTCTATAACTTGTATTTAAGCAGAACTTAAGCTGGTAATTTTTATATAGATGATGTTCAGACAACTGATTTTGAGGCCGGGTAAGTGGCCTCAAATCATTCATGCTGCAAAGAGTTTTTTGCCTGTATTGTCAGCTCCTTACATGTCAAGAGGTTGCTAGAGCCTGGTGAGCTCAGCTGAGGCTGCAGTTCTGAGCAGATCTGGGTCTCCCTTCTCCCAGCAGCAGGCAAACAGGGAGAGGCTTCCAAATCCGCTGGCGGGGTCAGGCAGCTTCACACCCTGGGATCACTTGTCCTGGGAGCGCCCTGTCAAGGTGAAGAGTCAGTGCTCAGGGCTTGTCTTGTAGAAAGATCCAAAGAGGAAAAGATGGGGTTTCTTTTTTTTCAAGTTTCCACTTTTAGAAATTCTGTATCTGAATGTATATAGATATTTTCAAATCTGATTCTGTGGAAGTGAAACATTTTATATGAATGGAGATGTCCTTTATAATTTCAGGTTGAAAGATTTAAAATACAAAGTAGAAGTGTGGAAAATGTGTGCAATGATAGCATTTTCAGGCCAAAGGGAAGGGAAAATACACCTGCCAGAGCTCCTGGTTGACATGTAGAGGCTCTTTAACATTATGTATAGTTTATTTTCTCTAAGTACAGGAAATTAAAGGCAGACTCTGCTGTTCCCTCATGGCCAATGCCAGGTAATTAGAAGGGGATCCATTTCTCTGAAATCTTCCAGGTTGACACTGAAGTTGATGACTCATGTAAGATAAATGGGATATGCTGCAGAGAATGGCAGATCAGAAGCTGTGGGAGGAAATACTCCTGAAACTGCTGGGAATAATGAGATGTGTAACTAATGCGAAAAGGAAAATAATAAAATACTCGGGGTTTAGATATTTACAACAAGGAACGGAGTCTCTCATACTGCAGGGAAAGGCATGGAAATAATCACTGGTTTTCCAGTTACCTCTGCTAGATAAATGTCTCTCTAAATGTCTCTGGAACCAGACCTGGGGTTGGGTGGGTGGGAAGGTTCCTTAACGTAACTTTTTCAAATGCCACTGTGCAGTTTTGTTTACTGGTGAAACTTAATGAGTGATGAATGTGCCGGTCAGGCAAAGATGGAAGTATTTCTGCTGCCCGCAGCAGTGTTCCGAGGAGTGGGGGCAGGGAGAAGGAAGGGGGGAAAGGGAGAGAGCCCTCCGCAGTAGTTTGTCTTAGGTATCAGCGAACGCTGCTCCAGCAACTGCTGGATTTATTTTTAACCGCTTGACTCATTCTTTGTCAGATGATTGACCACCGAGCTGCAGATTGAAACACCAATGTGCAGAGGAAGCGAGCGTAACCAGAGGCACGGGGGAGTGTCTGTCTGGGAGGAGAGGCGGGCTTTGGGAGTTGTGCTTCACATGCTCCGTGCCCGCGCTGGGAGACGGCTGCGGGCTCGGAGCGGGCACAGCCAGCCCAGCCGGGGCGGGTTGAGGAAAGCAGAGCCGAGGCGTGCTGGGCTGAGCCGAGCCGGGGCGGGTTGAGCCGAAGAAAGCAGAGCTGAGGCGTGCTGGGCTGAGCCGAGCCGAGGCGGGGCGGGCCGAGCCGAACCGAACCGAGCCGTCAGGACAGCGCCATGGCTGGCGCGGCGGCGCCGGAGCTGCTGCCGTAGGAGCCGGCGCCGGGCCCCGAGCGCACCGCGCCGCACCGCTGCCCACTGCGGCCTGCGTTTTTTCCGTGCTGGATGTGGCCATTCTAAAGGATTCCCACCATGATCGATAGCTCCAAGAAACAGCAGCAGGGCTTTTCCGAGATCTTACCTGCGGGAGATCTTAAGCCGCTGAAGGAGAAGGAATGCCTTGAGGTGAACAGCCAGAAGAGTCTCAAGGAAGGTCAGTCACTTGCCGGTCGGGGGACAGAGAATGCACAAGTCCTGGGCACATTCAGTTCACCAGCACGTCCCATGTAATGCTGTTTTTGTACATTAAGAGTTTTTGTACATTACACGAGGTATTGTTTTCCCTCTGAAAATAAAAACACTCTAAAAGCTGAATTTAAATTTTACCTGAGACTAGTAAAATAACGATGATAGCTTGATAGGAACTGTATGAAGAAAAATGAGCGATCAAGTAATATTTTCAGAGTATCATTTAGTGCTGAATTAATGAAGGACTCTGAAATTGTCCTTTAAAAATTGCACAAAGTGCTTCAAAATGTCACTATTGAAATAAATATAATGAAATAAACATCATTAAATATGGCATGTCAAAATAAAACCCCACAAACCTTTAGTATTTGACATATTGCTACCTCATTTTCAACACTGCTTTTCTCAGCTCTTTTCTTTCTTTGGAATTCCCTTCTCCCCTCATACTTTAAATCAGATTTGATTCTGGTTTTGAGACGTGTGCTTTTCAAACCACATTATATCTTTTTAAATGACTGGATTTTGACTGGGCATCGAATTGATAAAATGTACAGGCATTAGTTTCTGAAATAGCAATCGTCTGAGAATATTTGGGACATTATTTAAAGCTGACAAATTGAACTATACGAGATTCATTTAAAGTAATCTTGGTTAGGCTGAGGCACTAATGCTGCTGAGGCAGGGAAATTGTTTTACTCCTGGCGGGCAGGATTCCCCCAGCTGGCCCGGGAGAAGGGGGAGAAGGGAGAGACCTGGAGGTCTGACACTGGTGGGAGTTAACACACAGGCTCCTGCAGCTCTGGGCTCAACTCCAGCTTCTTAATCAATAGGACACAAACTGTATTTGTAGTAGACAGAATTCCTGCTTTCCTTTTACAGCACTCTGCCTTGGCTTTTCCTCCTGATATCTCTGAATTGTCTGGTGATTCAGGGATTTCTCCCTTGGTGTGGTGGCAAGAGTTACATATGAGATCCTGCCTTTCTCAGAATTCAAATGCTGGGTTTGTTTGGGGGTTTTGTTCTTTTTTTAATTTGGACCTTAATAATGTTTAAAATGGCAAAAAGAATAGCCCATAACTAGTATTAAATTCAGCACCTGACAGGTTAGTTTAAAAACCCCATTACTTACTTTAAGTTAGAACTAGATAAACCACAGATTTTTATGCAGGGTACTGATACCAAAGGTCTGTTCTTGATTGGAAAGGTAGTAAGAGGTCGAGTGTTGCTGCATGTGGCAGTGCTGAGAGCAGAACAGTTCTGGTTTCTTTGTGTCAGGAGAGCACTGACGGGGGACAGTGACTGAGGGAAAGGACCAGCAGTGGCCTCCCAGCTCAGAGGAGCCCAGTGAAAGCCCTGCTGCTGCTGCTGCTGGGGCCCTGGGGACAGCAGCCAGAGAGAAGGAAGTGAGGAGGTCAGGGGGTTGGAGGAGTGGGCAGTGCTCTGGGAAACAAAACCAGATCTTCTTTCTGGGTAAGATACCAAGAAATAAAGGACAGGAAAACATGGCAAAAGCCAGCACGGTGGGCTCATGAGTAACCACAGGAATGATTATCTCCAGGCCTCTTCAAGCATGTCAGTTATGGAGAAAGTGGATGGAAGAATGTACATTACAGTAATGATGGTCTGTCAGAGTAGCAAAAACCTGCAATTATGGGACACTGCCAGTCTAAATTCATGAATATTTTAGAGCTTAAATTATTCAGTGCATAAAAGAAGATATAATTGTTTTCCATATTCACTATCTTTGCTTCCTTCTCTGTGTTTTAGTACCTGTTCTCCATTTTCACTTTCCCCAGTGAATATTGCTTATCCTTTTATCTCTCCCAAGTTTGGCAATGTAATGATTAAAATAATGAACCTCTTCTTGAGAGTTTGACTGCAGGATCATCTCTTCCAGCCTTTCCTCCTTCTAAACCTTAGAAAAACAATTGTTTTCTTCCTTGTGGTGTATAGAATTAATTATTGAAAACACTCCAAATCTGCTTGATTTACATCTAGAGAGACTAAAACAGAGCTTCACATTTCCAGTTCATAACGTTATGAAATATGTAGTTCAGATATTTTATAGATTTTTAAAAATTCAGTTGCAGTTGTTAGTTTGATCCTATTTAAAGAATACTACAGGTAACATATTTTACTTTGTTCAATACATAAGTTGTAACAGTATCTTCTAAATTAACTTTTGCCATTCTGTCTCTCTTTTTTTGCCCTCCTCTTTTCTCCTCCTTTCTTTTTCCATAAAACGATGTGGCTGGTTTTGCCACGTGAATTCTCACGTGAAGGATGTAGAGATCCAGTAATTCAAAAGGTTCCTTTGTTTCACAAGCTACTTTGCACAGGTTTGATAAATCTAAAAATCCTGAGATAGCACAGTGCTTCTCTCAGCAGTGAGTACCTTAAGAGAACTGTGATGTGCAAATCTTTTTTTACTTCGTATTTCTTTATAAGAAAAGAGAGTTTTGATGGAAACAAAAACCCCCCAACACTGTCTTCAGCAAATTAATATTAAGGACTTTAGCAGTTTAGATTGCAAAGCAGAATTGGTTTCTTTGCTGAGGCTATTGATACACATTATAGCATCCTGTAGCATGGGAGGTAATCCTCTTAATTACCTACCTTTTTGTAAACAGCTCAGATACTATTGTTGCATATTGCCTTTTTTGTGAAAACAGTTCTTACTTTTATCTGTCTGATCAAAGTTACCTTTTGTAGGAGCAAGGAACAAAGATATTTCCTATCTCTGAGGTGAACCACACAGTGCCGACTAAACAGCTTTTTCAGAAATTCCTGTACCATTGGCTGTACCTCCTGCAGCATCTTGTAGCACTGTCAAGTAAGCAACCAAAACATTTGGAAAATGCAAGTGAAAAGCCTTAAATGTGCTCACACTTGCATAAGGGAGATTCAGTGTCATCAAACAGTGCCTGTATTAGGAACTGGGACTGCAGATGGAAAGGTTTCTACCAGCACTGGGGAGAGCTGAGGAAGTCTTGTTTTGTACCCCAAATTGTTTGTATGACCATGCACAACTCTTGAAGACACAGTATTAAATTGGTGTAACAGATCAGTCTGGTGCTTAGGTCAGATTTAAAAGGAGGTTGGATCCCAGTTTGTTTGCACCATATTTTTCATATGATAATCTGAGTTTCAAAGTTACCAGTTGCCTGCAGGCTGCTCTAAAAAAATTAAAAAAACCCCCAAAAAACTAGCCAGGAAGGAAATTTTATTTCCACCTTGAAACATAATTTCTTTCCGGGATTTGTTTGGCATTTTGAATTTACAGGTTTGTGAGGAACTGGAGAATGGCAAGTGCTGGAAACAGGATACAGGGGTGGGATGAGTGGATTTCTCAGGTGTGCACTGGAATTGTCTTTGTGCTGCCTGAGAAACAGATTACCAGGTGTAGCCAGGAAGGATTTCTTCCCCTCATCCCTTGCAATCAAATCCATGTTGCATGAGAATTGTTCATTCAACAGACTTCCTGCTATTGCTGGCATGTTGAGTATTGAGGATACTCTTGACCTCCTCTGCTCTCCTGCCCTGGCATGATAAAGAATCTGCTCTTGGTTTGTTGGGGTTGGTTGGTTTGGGGGTTTTTATAAAGAAAAAGCTCTAAGTTGTGTTATGTGGTGTTTAGAGACCAGTGGTCTCTTATCAGTGGTAGTCCCTCAGGTATGTTCCTTGAGACACAGATAATGAGAAGAAACACAGGTGAAAAAGGTGTTATTCCTTTGCTAATAAAGGAAGCTCTGTCAATTCCGTACTCATCCTGCGGGGCTGTGCTAAACTCCACCATAAACAGTCTCTAATGTCAGTGGGATAATTGTATGTCGTAAAAGTAAATCAGCACTTACTCCACAGAATTTTCTTCTTCAGTGTAGCACTTAAATGAACAATAAATATATTGTAGTGCCATTATAATAAACACATGCTTAACTACTTCAATAAACCAAGACTAGGATGTACTAATTTGATTTTGTATGTAATCTGTGTACAATTAGAAGATGATGGTGGCTAACCAAGAGCTTGTAAAAAACTTGCTATGGGAACAGTAAGATTTCTGGAAGTTTTTATAAAAGGTTAGGATTGGGACTGCTGCTGCCAAGAGCCAGGTGTATTCCCATCCAGCCCTACCCTGCTTACTGCCAGCCTCTTGCTCTGTTGGCATTAGGAGTTACATAGCCCGAAGTGAGTGGCATCAGTGAGCAGGTATTGCTGGAGAGCACTTATTTCATGGTGCTGCCAGGCCAGGGCACAGACCTGCCAGGAGGCACCTCTGCAGTGTGAAAGCAGCAGCTGGGCTTGGAGGCAGGCACAGACCATTGGCTTTTCACTGGTAGTGCTGTGTTAGATCATACTGAGTTATGAAACCACAGTCTCAAAGCACCGTCTGCTTTGCTGCTCTGCCGGGGGATTCATCTTCCCTGTCACATCCAACACAACACGTGTGAGCCTCAGTCTGTAGTGCAGGGTCCTCCCTAATGCAGCAATTTCCCATCCCTGTGATCAGCTGGACTCACCCACTGAGCATCTGCAGAGTCTGGAGCTGTCTGTAGCAGAGTTGACTCAGTACCATTGCTCACATCCCCGTTTGCAGTCAGGCAGCTCAGGGCCCATCCACCTTCCTCTGGTTTGAATTCCTGTGTCGTCTCCTGAGCTGGAGGATCTGCTTGGGTGTGCGTTCTGTTTGCTGTGCCTGGGAATAGCGTGGACAATGGAGGGGGCCTGGCTGGAAATCATCTGTCATTATTCAATGTAATACACTCCAAATTATCACAAAGGAAGTTATAAGAGATATAGAATTTAAACTCAAGTTTCATGAGTCCCTTGACAGTACACTTTTTGGCTAATAGTAGTGTTTGAGGAAATGCAGATGATTTTTAAAAAAATTAGAAGTCTAATACTTGCAGATTTATAAAATGTTATTGTTAATGTACTTGTTATGCAATTACAGTAAATGGAAATTTAAGCTTTAGTTAATTGAGACTTCTCACCCAAGATGGTCATGATTTTTTCTCATTTTAAAGATTTAAACAGAATCGTGAAAAGTATAGATTTTGCTTTTTACATATCCATGCATATACATATATATATATATATTCATCCCAGCAGACATCCCAGTAATTTGTTTGAAGGCTTGTGTGTGTTCTGGCTTGTTTCTAAGCAACACGTTCCATAGCAATAGGATACAATACAGATTGTGCTATATCCTAGTCATTTAAGCCTCTCAGCTAATGATATTGTTATAGTTCATATGTTTGTTTGAAATGTTGAGTTTACATGCGGCTCTTTTTGCCATCTAGGTTTTCATTTTCTGCTTTCAGTGGATCTGTTACTGCTGGCAGCACTTACCTGAGCATCAGCACTGGCTGCAACAAAAGCTTTAAATCACAGTGGTATCATTTATGAGATTTGGAGGTCCTGCAGGGCTTCCCCCCAGAGTTCTGGAGAGATTATCTGCAATGGCCCTCAGTAGTCTCCTCCATATGCTTTACACTTATACAGCACATTTCTAAGCTGAAATGGAAGTATGACTGAATAATTGCTTAAAATGAATATGCAAAACAGCTGCTTCAACTTTTCTTAATTATTTTGTGTATAGTCTCAGCAGAAAAACTGCTTATACAATAATGAAAAAAAAGAACATTAAAATTATATAACAAGTCAGGGTTTTTTTTAACAAAAGAAAGTTAAACCAAGTAAAATCGTTCCGTTTTAAAATTATATCCTGGCATACATGGAAGTTTTGAAGGCATTCACCCATGATTAGATGATGTCTGATATATTTTACAGGATGAATTGGTGATGAATTATTTTTGTTTTAAAACTGAGAGTATTTAGCATGCTGTATTACCATCTTCAGGCTGATGGGGAGTGAGTGCCACAATTTGAAATGCATTTGATCTTTAAAATTCCATACAACTTAGAATAATTTCCAACAAATTAAAGGTAGCTATTTTCGTGGTTTCTCCTCTTCTCCTTTTTTGACATGCCATATAAATGAAGTGCACATTATATTAACAAATTTCTGACTTTGGACTGGTGCAATGTGTAATGCCATGTGCAAAGTACCATATTCCATAACCTTCCTGAATTATGGACCTTGCATAGCACCTGCTCTTTCTTCTACTTACTGTACAAAATATACTTTCTACTATTTTTTTTTATTTGCAGAACAAATATTAATGGGAAAATTAACCATTTTTTAATAAATAGAGTACAATACCTCATTACAGAGTTGAGGGAGAAACAATCTCAGCTCAGGAGAAAGGCAAACTTATCTCTGGAAGATGAACCTAGCATAAAGTTACAGTGTTTGGAAAATACGAACTTTTGGATGTGAGCAGGGGGGTTTGGGGTGCAGGGTAACAATGTGCAGGATGCACAGAGAGCACTCGGTGCTCAGGTTCCGCAGTTCTGTAACCGCTGCCCTGTGGGGCAGGGCCACAGTTCCAGGACAGAGCTGTGCTCGGTCACTGCCGGGCTCACGTGTGCCCGATGGGCTCCCTGCTCTGGTCACTGCCGCACGCCGGTGACACAGTGACGTTAGGGGTAAACAGCTCCGTGTCCCCCCGCAGTGCCGCGGCCTCTGCCCGCCCCAGCCTCCGGGGGGCAGCGGCTGCAGAGGAGCTGCTGGCAGCTGGCAGAGGGGAACGGGGCCTTTCAGTGTAACAGCTTCTCATTTAAAGGAAACGGCCCCGCTTCCAGCACTGTCTGTTTCCATGGCAGCCGGCCTAGCAGCCTGCGCTGGAGTTTCTGCCGCTCTTGGAAATTTCCAAGGGGGTATGCAGGAATGTTGGACATTACATTTTCTCAGTTTTACTTGCAGTTTTAAGGGTTTAAATAGGTAATATCCATTGGATTTTAACTTTGAGGGAATAATGAGATGATTACATACAGAACATTAAAAAAATCTTGATGTGTTGTTTTTCTTCTTGCTGCCATTTGACAGGACTGTGTGGTGTCTGCTGGACCCCTTGTCCATGTTTCAGCTGTGTAATTGGGAAATGGCAACAACTGTTTGCTGTTTCATAGTACCTTTTATAATTAGATTAAAATTTGTTCTTTAATTAATAGGCTATGTAATGAACTATGTCAGATGTTCATGGATGATGTTAGATGTTACGTTAGATGGAATTATGAGTGCTGGTACTGTGCACAGTATGTGTTCTGGTTTTTTTCAAGGCAAGAGACAGTGGTGAAAGCTTGTCAATCAGTGTAGATAGCATTGTTCCTGCAGGACAACTATCAATTTATTTTTGGACTCTTTACATTCCATTGCTTGTAATTATGTAGTACTCCTTTGAGACTGCTCTTCTATAGGATACACATTACAGATTCGTAACAGGAATCACTGGCTCCGCTCTGATAAAAGCTGTTTGTTGAAGGTGATTCAATAATATACTTTATTTCACTCCTTCTGTCATTCACAGTAAGCCGTGGCCAGCCCGCTCTGTTTGCTGCCTCTCCAAGGCTGATACAGAACGTGCTGTGTCTCCTCAAGTGCCTGTTTGTGGCACTTGTGCTCTCACCCCTCGCAGCGCTTCAGCAGGAGACTGAGGAGCTGCTGCTTCTGCTTATCCTCAAGCTCTGCCCCTTTGGGGCACAGTGTGTGTGAACCTGAGCAGGACTCCTGGTGTGAGAGCACGGCATTCATTGGCTGTATGAAAGTTACTGCTTTACAGAAATACACTTCCAGTGAACCAAATGTGTTGGTTAATGGATGAGCTCCTCTTTCTGCACCATCATCTCCATTCCCTGGCTCAGGGAAGTGTGGATTCCCTGGTGTGCTAACACTGGAAGGAGCTGGAAGAGTGAGAGCACAAGTCTATGGCACTCAGCTTTTGTGCTGGCAGAAAACTCTACCTCCAGTGCAGTCACAAGACTTCTGCTGACTCTGAGAGTCAGATAACCAGATGTTCTTACTGTGAGGAGGGATTATGCTTTTTTGTTTTGTCAGTATTAAATAGGCTATCCAAGCTGTAATGATCATTTTATTGACTTAAGAAAACACATGGAAATTTTGGAATCTCTCCATCTGGTGTTCAAGTGTTAAAATCGTATGCTTAGTTGAAAAAAAAAAAAAAAAATCCTCCCTTCTCCCTCAGTCAAAGCAGGAATTTGTCTGACCTCTCTGTGCATTATTCAGAAGTATTTCACAGACAATTTTTAGAGTTGCAGTGGTGTGAAGGAGGATTCCTGCCAGATAATGTGAAGTGCAAAATATTTGTACTGTCTTTTAGCAACTACATTTGCTGCATGGTGTTAACAGTGCCCTTCTTTTGCACGAGTACTTTAAATAGGAGGAACAGTATTAACATCAACAGTTTATCAACATATGTAAATATTTGTTAATTTTGTGCCTTCATTTTGGAGATCACTTATGGATTTAGATGTTATGTAGGTAACTGCCTGGTTTTAAAAGTGTAGAAGTGAAAGGTAAACTATCTGGCAACAAGCTGAATGGATTTACCCTGATAAGAACCATCTGTAAAACACAATGTTTGAGTAAATACCATTCCGAGGGGAACTTTGCTTTGTAGTACCTCCACCTCCTGTCTTTCATATTCTCCCTTCCCCACATTCCACGATGGCTTGTCTGTAAATGGTTCTCTAAAATAAAGGGGAGGGAGAAAAACAAAAGAAGGAAAAAAATTCCAAACCCCAACCCACACTAGAACAAGTAGTAAAATATATATCTATATGTATTGTATTTGGGTAATGCTTCCGTGGTTTTTAGATTTTTTCTTTTAGGCTGTGTCCTCTTATCTCATCCAGCTTTACTAGATTTACCACTTTGTGTGTTACTGTTCTAGAAATCTCTTGCTCCAAGGATTTCCATATATATGATAAGCAAAGTCTGTATTAGCTTTAATTGCATTAGATTTAAACCAACCTGCATTCTATTCTACATAGTTTCTCACAGGAATAAATGAGCGATTCCTTGCCATAAGTGCAGTTCTCAGATGGCTCATCCTTGTCTCTGAAGATAATTTCATTATATTTCCTTATTGAAAACGTGTGATGTAGTTTCCATGACTCCCATCCTCCTGTCGGGCTGGCTGTTCTTGGAGCTGCTTCTTGTGAGTCCCCATTTCCTTGGGAGCTTTTCACAGACCTCCCTGCTCTTCCCTCCCCTCCTAGCCCCTCCAGGTTCCCTGCAGTGTGAAGATGCACATCTGTCTGTAATACAGAGGCAGTGCAGGGTCACTCCTGACCTGTAAGCCAGGTGTGCTCTGACTACCTGAACTTACACAACTCACAGACAGGTGTTACTGTTTCTTCCTGAGAAACAGCTCTGCTTTTTACTTTGTGTCACTGTAGGGGCTGAAAGTATTTTAGATCCTCCAGATCCTTATATTTCTTTTAGAAAGATATCAGTATTGGCTTTTTTTCCTGATGGATTTTCTTTGGAATAGCAAAACCTTTTTAGCTTTCCAACTTTAAAAAGTAATATATTTCGGGGTTTTATTCACAATTTTATTCACAATTGCTTTCTGTTTGAAAATTTTCTTTAATAATGTATTCAACTGCTCAATATTTATCTTTTTTAAAAGTGTAGATATGAAACACTTTCTCAACCTTAGTTTTGGAGATGGTTGCAAAAGCAAACATCTGGTTTCCATCCAGCTTGGTTTCTGTTTAACCTCCTTGCTCTGGTCAAGTCAAAATCTTCAGTTATTATCTTATACCATCTAACTATGAGTCATCTCTTCTTTAGCATTCCCCCTGCAGTGCTTTCCTATTAGTCATGCCACAGGCTGTCCTTCCCCTTATTATATAAGTTCATGATATTTATTTAGTAAGTGAATAACTACATGTTCTATATCTTCTATATCTCTCATTTTCTCAGTCTTCTCAGTGTTTTTAGGACTTGTCCAGATACAGATGGGACAGTTTCAGAATCCTCCCTTATTGCTTTGCAATGCCCAGTGTAGATGAACAGATGATGGGCAGACAGGTAATGTTATGAGAGACAAGAATAGTTTGTTACATGTTTTTCTTAAAAATTGCTAAAGCTTCACACACAAGCACATAAGGTTTATGTGCAGGTACCTTCTTACTGTTCTTCTCTCCCTTCTGCTCCAGTCCACTGCATATTCTCGTGTTGCACTGTACATTGTTTAGGATATGGCTCAGTTTTAAATCTTCCTGCAGAGCTTAAGCCAAATATCTGACCATAATTGAAGCCAAAAATCATAGATACATTCCTAAACTAACAGCAGGGCTTCCCATCATTTATATTTAGAAATAATGTTCAGTATAATATATTCAATAATAATGTTCCTTGCACTTGTGATTACCAATATTGAAAGCACAACCCTAGCAGTGCTTAGGTAGTTACAGCTGAACCAGCTACACCTACAAAATGGGCTTTGTGAGAAAGCTTAGTGAAGAAGAATGTCTGAATAAAAAACATATTAGAAATCAGGAATATCACCATAAATGCATTATTTCTTGATCAATTACCTGCCTATGATATGTTGGCATATGAGTCACAGCAGTATTAACATTCCTGCACCTGCTGTGATACTGACAGCATTCACTTATTGATCCATTGTGTTTTAAGTAATGGAACTGAAAAAGAAATACTAATTCTGGTTTATTTACTTGGTCTGACATATCAGCTCTAGTGTGGACATCACTGATGTTGGAGCAGATCATTTTGCTTGAAGACCTGGGGCCTGAAATAAGAGGCATGTGTTTAAAACTGACCTGTAACAAAGATTTGGTAGGCCCATCTGTCATTAGCTCAGTGTTTCACAAAAGCCACATTTAAGCGTGGTGTGAATTTGGACCAAATACAGCTGTTAGCATGGATGAGATTCCTGCCCGGAGCAGGATGTGATTTTCTAGCTGTCACTGTCTCCTAGTGATGTAAAAGAAAGCACAGTTTAAGCAAAGAACAGAAGAAAGACAAGTTTTAATCTATTCAGGACTAAAAACATTGGTAAACATTGGCAAGTACTCTTGCCATCCTGCTTATACACTGTCTTTCACATCCTCTGGATGGGTAAAACTTACTTAAGATCTTTTAAAAGGATTGCACATACAGTTTGAAGGCTGACTCTGAGCTTTCTTACCTTACTAATTGTAAGCAAGGAACGTATCAGAGTTCTTTTGCTTTCCTGTAACCACCATTGCAGTCAGTGAGTTTCTCTGTGCTTTGGGCTTGTGATGTACCCCGGGGTTTCTTTGGCATCACAAAATTATTCTGTATGCTTGAAATGCATTCCATGGAAATGATTTCTTAGTGCACACGTGTCTAGTGAAACTGGTGCAGGATTCCAGGCAGTACAAGTTTGCACCTACTGGTGAGAGATACCTTAAGAAAAGGTCATGGCTTACCTGGAGCCACAGGAAATTAAGGAACACAAAAACAAACTATTACAAAGTTGTTATTGCTCTGTTGACTTCTCACAGTTAATAATACTTGGAAAATACAATGCCCTAGTTAAAGCAGGTATTTTCAAGTTTCCAGAGGAACTCAATACCTTTTGAATGACTTTTCATCAGTTTACATTTTAGTGTTGTTCTTTTGCATTCTCGCATCTCTGTCCTTTGTGATTCTTGTGTCACAGTATTGTAAAGTCTGAACAGATCTGCTGAACCACAGCCCTGAAATGTTTGTATTTCAACTCTCAATGTTTGTGTGACACAAGAAAATAATGTCCTTGTTTTCAGGACTTGCTATTCCCGGTCTTAATGCTTTAGCCAGAGGAATATCCTTCCTGTACTGCAGAACAGGAAATAAGCTGGTTCCTTTTAAATTCGGGAAACAATGAACTTTGTCCTTAGCTTAATTTTTTAGAAATTACATTCATTTTGATGTTTTGGACAATGCATTAGCTTGTTTTTCTTCCTTGTGAAATACAACAGGAACAGTTTACCATAATCATACACCCATAATAACCTCTCAAGTCTGAATTTCAGCATGTAAATATTACATATTTAATCTCTTTTGTCTCTTGACTGTTCCTTGTTCAGAAGATGAAAGTTCACTTTGGGGTAGTAGCTATATGTGTCAAAGAGATAATGAGGCACTATGATAAATTGATATAGCAACAGGGGGAAGGAAGGAGTAGAAGAAACAACCCTTTTTTTCCCTTTTTTTCCCCCACAAAAAGCCATAATCATTGAAAGTATACGACTTTTATGTCTACATCTTCCCCCAGGTTTTGTGGTTTCTGGTGTAGTATTTAACATATGTCACACTGGTTACTCACAAAGGAACAATGAGAAACTTTTTGTTAAATGTAATTAAACATAATAAGTTACCTCAAGCTTTATAAACTGTTTTTCCACATTTGACAGTATTGGATTTATTTTGTCCTTTAAATAATTATGATAACACATATCTCAATCAAAAAACCAATATTTTCTGATGTTCAAGAGAGAATACAGTGTGTTCCTGATTGTAACACTCTTTTGTTGTTTTTAAATAAGGCAGATAAAATCCTGCTTCTCTTCAGTTTCTTGTGTTTCACAAGGTTTATTTAAATGTACCATCAGAACCCTTAAGAAGAAACAATCAACAAGATACAGCTTTTCTTCTAAAATGCTCTGCAAACATCATTTCTGGTTCAGCACAGAGAAGTCATGTAAGATTGTCTTAGGACACACAACAGGGTGCTGTAATCATTATGGGCTCCAGTTTATGGTTTAAATAAACTCTTTTTACCTTACTGTTTTCTTGATGTGAGCTCAACACTCCTCATGAGGCCTGGCTGATAGGAAAAGTGGATGCACGTGGGAAATACAGTCCTGGCATCAGATGAGATTGAGAAGCAGCAATCTCCAGTGCAAACGGGGATGGAAGTATTCCCTGGGAACTGTGTTAGCAGCAGCTGTTCTAGGATGGCTCCTGGGGAGTTTCTGTCAGGTCTGAATACACAGCAAAAAGTATTTCTAAGGTCGCAATACCTGGTATCGTTGGAGTGGGGGTTTTGCACTTGATTTCACTGTGCTTACACGGGAATGTTTTCTTTTGTCAGTACTTCAGCTGAGGCTGCAACAGAGACGGACACGAGAACAGCTGGTGGACCAGGGCATCATGCCACGTAAGACTGACTTTAGTCATTTGTATTTCTAGAATGTTAATTATCAATAGAATACATTAAATAATGAAGATAAGCATTTCTTGGAGAGCATTAAAAATAACTTCAGCATTTGAAAAGACTTGTGGGTTTTGATAACCTAAGTGAGCGTGTAGTAAATCCATCGTGCTTACATCGTGTTTCAGTTGAAATAGCCATTGTGATGAAAATGCAAGGATTTGTAGACATAGTCTGAGGCTGCTTTTATTTTCTCTATTTAAGTAATTATGACTAGTTTACTAAATAAACTGAATTACTTAAATGAGTGGACATTAATAACAAAACCAGCAGTTTTTAAAGAGTAGAATGACAAATGTTGCCAAACAAATGAGGGGTGCACAGAAAACATTGATAATCTCTTAGTGGACAGCACTGAGATGGAGCACTTTACAATTCATGTTATTTCTAGGTGAACAGTGTTTTTTTTTTACTCTTTTTAGCAGCTAACCCTTGTTCTGTTTTCTAAGATGAACATTTAAGGCCTCTACATTTTTCTATTTTGTTTTTAAATCGACACATAGTTCTTAAGGGAAGCCCCAGTTGTCTCTAATATTAAACAGCAAGTATGAGATATGGACAGCCAGAAAATTCAGTGCAATAAATTGAATTAATCTGGCATTTTGCATTCTAAACATTATCTCATAAAATTTCCACTGTGGGACAGTTTTGACAAATAAACAAACACCTTTGTACATAGCAAAAAAGTTAACATTACAAGGTAATAATCTGTTAAAATCAAATATTCCAGGTACTTATATAGGAGTATTGCTCATCTCTGCTAAATGTAGGTGGATACAACTAGCACGAATCAAATGTAAGCCTGGTCAGATGCAGACACAACTCTGAGGTGCTGTTAAACACCCATACACACATCCTGGTTAGCAGATTTCTTTCGAAATTCACTTCCTGTCAGTTTAACTCTTACTCTCCCTTCACAGCTTTGAAAAGTCCAGCTGCATTCCATGAGCAGATAAAGAGCCTGGAGCGAGCCAGGGTAAACCACTTTGTGTAAACTTGTGATTAACATCTGGAAATGGAGAGTCAGTTTTTTGTGATACTAAATTCTCTGAGTACATGGAAAAATTCTTACCGTTACAGTAATAATGTGTGCTTTTATTTTGGGAGAATTCATTAAAATAAAATATGGCTGTCAAATCTGAGAGGAACTTCTCTGAGCCTTCACGGATCAGTGTGGGGAATTAAACTTATGGGGGGTTAACACATAGCTACCTCCAGCTAAGGATTGGATACTTGGGGAAATGATGCTTGTGCAGTTTTTCTATAGCAAGTCTGTACTATTGGGATTATGTGGTGGTGTGGGATCAAATCCAGCAGCATTCCCACCTTGTTTGGGGAAGCTGGAAATCCTTCAGCCCTGCCTAACTGCAGGGAAAACAGAACAAAGCAAGAGGAACCCCTCTGCTGCCTGTGTTCTGACAGTGCTCCCCACCCATCTGAATGAAACTGCACCTATTCACTGATTGGTGTTTGTCAAACTGCTTGGAGTTTTGAAGTGACCAGCAGTTAATGGTGTTTTCTCCTTTCTTCTAAGACTGAGAATTTCTTGAAGCACAAGATCCGGAGCCGGCCGGACCGCTCGGAGCTGGTCAGAATGCACATCCTGGAAGGTACGTGCCCGCTCTGGGCCGGCCCCACTGCAGGGACTGGTGCTCTCTGTTCTCTCACTGCATTACACTGCCATGGGAATTACTGCTAAAGGTTTATCTGCTCCATTTCTCTACTTCGGCAGTGTCGGTGGTAGTCTGTATTCTGAATCTCTATAGTAATAGATACATCTGTAGCAGTGCAGGTATTCTCAGCAGTGTATTTGTTTGCTACTGCATATTGTTGTTAATCTATAATGGTAATTATATAGTGGGGTATGTACATGGAGTGTTTCTATTGCTTCAGTTTCTACTCATGCCCTAAAATGACCTGACAGCCTTGTGCTCTCCCCTGGCCCTAAAGAACCTTTAATAAATGTGGCTGTTACCCTGTTACCTGTTATACTTGACTGCTTTTGATATAAGTGCAGTGGTTATTGCAAAGACAAGGCAATGTTGTTTGTCATGAAATTGGGGAACAACTGGAACAGAATATTTAAATCAATAAATCTTTTTAGAGACCTTTGCAGAGCCTTCACTACAGGCCACTCAGATGAAACTGAAGAGAGCTCGGTTGGCAGATGATCTGAATGAGAAGATTGCTCAGAGACCTGGCCCTATGGAACTGGTAGAAAAGAATATTCTTCCTGTAGACTCCAGTGTTAAAGAAGCCATTATAGGCAAGTAGAAGTCCCACAGCTTCTGTTTGTGATCTGTGTGGCATTGTGGAAAATAAATACTTTAACTCTTGAGGGTAGGGTTCACTAGAAGATAGCATATGCTAAGTTTATTACTGCTTACTCTCTCAGCTTCTGACACCTAAACTTTGTTATTATTTAAATAAACTAATCCTATTTTTATATGAAACTTTGAAAATACTTGTTTTTTAATAAAAATCATTCCAAACTAATCAAGCATCTGTGGCCATTCCTCAGCCTGACATAGGTGTCTGTGTGCACTCCACATCTAAATGTACCTTTTAATCTCTTACTAAAACCACTTCTGCTCCACACTTGGTTTTATTGATTCCTTGAACATGATTTAATATGGCTCTCATATTAAAAACACAATAAATACTTAGCTACCATATGTTTAGACTGCTGAAAACTGATCATTTTCCAGCAATTAGATAATTCTGCCATGAATGTCTAAATTCAATTTGTGCAATTTAAAAAAAACATTGTTTCTTTCTATGTAAACATTTTAGCAGTTGGACAAGAGAATTACCCTCAAGCTTTGGATGATTTCTCATTTGATGAAGACAGCAGTGATGCTTTATCACCAGATCAACCAGCCAGCCAAGAATCCCAGGGTTCAGCAGCTTCCCCTGGTGAGCCAAAAACCAGTGACTCACCCTCACCTATAACCCCAAATGCTGCTACATCAACACAGGTACAGTTTTTCAATGTTAAAATCTTCACAGTGTGGTTTTTGGTCTGGCACTGTAGAACTGGGGCATAGTTTCACATGGAATGAATACCTCTGCTGCTACAAAAGGGTATCTGGGACTCTGTTTTCTGGTTGGGAGCGCACAGAGTAGAACCCTGGCTTAGCTGGTGGCAGTGATGAAATTCCCATAGGCTGCAGTGAAGCCATAAATTCCCTGAAATTCATTATGACCCATAGAAGTTCTGCAGCTTTCCCAGAAGTTGTTTAAAAGGTCATGGCCATGGTTTCCACCAGCTGTTATTGATTACTTAATGTCTGTCTTCCTTCTGGGCAAGGTCTTGAACTCACTTAAATTAACTGAAACAACAGTTGACATCAGTTCCATTATCTTCAGAAAAGTTGATTAAAAAAGGGTTCCCTACATAATTTAAATATTCTTTCCTATAGTTTTAAATTCTGTCTAAGCAATTTACTATTTAAGAAATCAAAATAACAGTTGTGTTGATTTTTCTATGAGGTTTTTAGTATTTCTCAAGGTACTTACAAAGAAAGGAAAATAACTGTGTCATGCCAGATAAAATGTTATCTCTATAGCAGAGCATTTAAATGTGTGAGGATTTAGAGAGCTGTGGATTTGCTCCTTAGTGCAGAAAGTAATGTAAAAGTCAACTGTTAAATAAGTAAAAAAGAGATAGCTCTTGTTAATGCTCCCAAGACTGTATTGTCTTTATGACCATGGACACTTGACAGCTGGGTGGTTCAGGATCTGGTATTACTCTCCTTGGTTTTCTTATTACCACAGTAATAGAAATAGAAAAAGTATTGCAAAGTTCATATTCAAAAACCGTGTTGGACACAAAGTACAGCACATCCATTTTACTTCATTGTTCCCTAACATACACATTAAGATGTGAGCTGGGTTTCACATTGAGAGAACATAATTTGTGTTGAATAAATTGAAAACAAACCACATGAAATTAGATTCCTGAGTAAGGAATTAGGTTCCTCATGGAGAGTTAAATAAAAATACTCAAAGCAATGCATGCCAAAAGCTTTCCAAGTAGGAAGCATAAGAGAGATCTGTGATTGCAGAAACAAAAAGTAAGGCACTTGAACTTGATTGAAAAAGTGCTTCAGATGGAACTTCAAGCCTTTGCTTATGGATTTCCTATCACATTACAGCCACTTCTGTGCTCAGGTCTAAAATGAGAAGTTGCTCTTCTGCAGAATAAAACAGATGCTCACCTTGTTCCTTTTGACTTAAAGAATAACAGCACAGTAGTTCTCTACAGGAGACATATCTGGGAATGGCTCCTTTATTCTTTCAATTTCCTCTGATAAATTTTAAATTTTATTACAACAAAAAAATAAAAAGAATGTTTTGAATAAAGCAGAGTGCAGCCAGAGTTCTTTTCAAGGCTTCCTCCTCCGCACATTTCCAGACTTCAGAGGATGTAACGTAATTTTGAGAACCTTCAGCTCTTGTTGACTGATGTCCTAAAACTTGCTTTAACCCAGTGGACTTGCATCTGGTAAGGATTAGGCATTTTGGTCATGCTCCAAACAGATCAAATTGGGGTATTCATAGTTCGGAAGATAATAAACAGTTATCTTCAAAACAGCCTTTTTGAAAAAGAACAGAAGAATTTTCTTGATGGCAGAGAATAACTGTTTTCTTAGTATATTCTCTGTAGCTTGTTGACCTGCTAGATTCTTGTTGGCATCTAGCAAAAAAGGTGCAGAAGTCATATCACTTGGAAATAGGGATCTGTTCAAACTAAATAATTACTAGTTTATGAAATAATCATGTTAAGATGTCAAGGCCTGTTAAATCTAATTTTTTGAATTTAAACATATATAAAGTAAATGATGTCCATGGTTTGTTGCCTCATCTAACACTTAGAGGTTAAATTGGGAAGTCTGTAAAAAGCTTTGTGTGTAGGTTAGGATAATGAATAGTATAAGGAAAAATAATTTACTCTCTGGCAGGAGGAAAATGTTTAACACCATGATTTTCACACAATGTGAAAAGAGGTAAATTGGGGTTTTGGTAATTGCTTTTTTGTTGTTTTGGCTTTATTTGGGCTTTTTAAAAAATTTACTAACTTTCCCACTTTGAAGAGTTTTGCTGTGCTGTCATCATGGATTTCTTTTCCTAGCCTATAATGGGTTACTAAATGTTTGAAGTCAAGTTGTTTGGATTCAAGAAGGATCAGAACAGTACAAGAGTATGCAATGAATAAGTGAAATAGCAAACATTTTAAATGGTGTTTAGTTAAGAAATAGTGAAAATCATGAGGTCATTTTAATTCCTCTGTGCCCTATGGTAACATGGTACTTGACACTTTGATTCTAAGTGCATTTTAAAGTTTCACTGCTGTAACTCGAACAAACCTTTTAAACTGCATAGCAACAGGGATGCAATATGTTGGAATACAGCATCCAGAACCCTTTTTTAAAGGCTAAGTCCCTCTAACATCCCCTCCCAATTATTGTGCAAGTCCAGCAAATAACAGACACTGTGCAGATATCAGATGCTTTCCAGAGCAAACACTCTGAAACTTGGATATAAAAATAGAGGTATTTGTATCTTTGGCCTGCCACCTTCAACTGACAGGAGGCCAGGACAGGCACCGTGTTGCAGTGCCTGGGGAGGGCAGGGTAAATCTGCTGTCTAGTAAAGCAATCATCAGGAGCTGCTCCTCTGTGTGCTGCAAGACAGAGGGATCAAACCCACTGCTCAGTTTTGCTGGCTTATGGGAAGGCAGCTATACCTGCCTCTTGGCAGCTGATGGTTGGGAACACAGCAGAATGTCTAAATGAAACACAAAGATAAAATGCAAATTTATAACAAATTAATTGTAAGCAAAAGTCAGAGAGCTTTGTTCAGGCAGACTGGCAGCTTGGGAACTGCTCTCCCAGAAATACAAAAGAACCAGGACATGGAGTTGCAAAATGCGTACCAGATTAAGTCCTTTGTGGTGCAATCTCACAGAAAAATATGGGAGAGGTACAGGAAGAAATGAAACAGAAGTACCTGTTGGACTTAATTAGAATGCAAGTCTTGGAATTAATTTGGAAGAAAAAGGATGTTTACTGATAGGAATATAAAGAAGGGGCTTTTATTAAAGGAACATTGTACTAGGTGATCTAATTGCTTTCTTAAACAATGGAAGTGCAACTGATGTAATCTGGTTGGATTTATTACTGGATGATATTAAACATTAGGAGAACGAGGATGGAGATTACCAGAAATGAGACAGAAAGAGGGAAGTCCTGGGCTGAAAGGAAGCTGGTACCAGTGCTCTGTGGGAGTTGATTGGGGACATTCTGGTTTCATGTTACCGTTAACAAGCTTGACATAAGAATGGGTCACCTAACAAAAGTAGGAAGGCACAGTCAGCACACAGTTGGATTGTTATTATGCAAAAGGAACCGGTTGATTTGGCTTTTAGGAGAGAAATGCAATTCCAATAGAATGGATAGTTCATGGAAAGAAAAATACACAATGCCCCTACTTCCTGTGACAAAGAAATGTGGAAACCTGGGGACTCTTGACTCAAGAGAACACTGGGGAGGAGGAGAGCTGGGGTGCCGTGTTCAGCAGTGGATCAGGAAGCTACTGTGGACATCCTCTGTAAAACTGTCAGTAGATTCCAGTAGGAGGGCTAATGCCACTGTAAGGATGCAGTGAGACCCTACATGGAATATCCTGAATATTTTAAGTTACTTATATCCAAGAAAGACTAATGAAAACTGTTAGCACAGTTACCTGTAACAGGTAAAGAAAATCAGAGAATGAAAAATCTGTTTGTGAGAAAAGAGTAAAAATTTCTTTGTGCATCTAGGAACACAAGGACTGAGATCTGTTTATGTAGAGTCTATATTCCATCAGAGAGATATTCACCATAGAAGGAAATTATAAGATTTCTTTAAGACTTAAAATCCCAAACCAATTTTGGCACAATAAAAATTGGTATAACAAATTTAAGATGAGCAAAGTTTGGGTTTGCACTTTTGTTGGCATAAGATACAGGAGAAATGCACCTTGTGGCACAGTCAGAGGTGGAGTTCTGTGAAAATACTATGGGAAGGGTGAAAATACAGCTGCTGTCCTGTTGCATGATTATTCTGAAACAAGAAGTTTGTTTGCCTGTGTTGAAGTTTGACCTTTATGAAAGCAACGCTTTTCTGACAGTACTTGTTTGGGTGGTAAGATTTTCTGTGTATACACAAAAATCTGACTCCACAGACAAAAAATACTGAAGGCCTCAGTTTTATAGTAATAAAGCAGTGTTTTCTTAGCTAACTAAAAAGTCAAAGTAAGAAACCATTTTATTTTATTTGCTATATTTGAAGTGTGCCAAAATGTGCCCTTATAGAATAGCTGTACACATGTACAGGAGTTCTGTTTTCACCATTCCTCCGAAAAATATTTTGTGAATTTGACATCATAGTAAATTGTCTTAACTTTTTCACTTTTTTTTTCCAGTTACTCAGGTGGTCGATGTTTTTAATGTTTCTTTTTTCCTTATATTTTTTTAATACTAGTATCCACCTTTAACCTCTCCAGTTCCTGAATTCCTCAAAACTCCCTCTACAATCGAACAGCACGTGACCCGTTCCACTGCTGCCACCACCCTGACCACAACCACTGTATCTGCAGCAAAGCCTGGGCCAACGTTAGTGAAGGTGGGTTCCTGCAACTGTGGCCCCTGAGGACAACAGTCTTCACCTGTGTCCTAAACACACAGTGCTGTGCTTCATGGAAAACTACACAAGTAACCTTACAGTGCCTGTAGCTAAGAACTTCTGCTGCTGTTCAGGGGAGCGTACTGGGCTGGTGACTCAAAGCTTTTGTGTGCCAAGGTCAGCCAGTAACCCTTGTTGGGCCAGGTCATTATTCCAAGAGGTCCTTAGAGTACAGCTGACCAAAGTTTTCAGGCAGAATTGTGCATTACATTGCTATGGACATTTTTAAGAAATAAGGACAATAGGTTTTTGCAATACAGAGTTTCTACCTTCTATTTCTATTTTTTTTTTTTCTATCTGCCTCCTAATCTAGTTTTGTGTGGAGGATAGTTGAGTAGAAAGGGAGTCACTGCATTTGTAGTCTACTTGTAACCAAAGTGGTGAGCAGCATTGCTCCTTTTCCACAACTATTCTCTTAGTTGGTTTAATGTATAAGCAGAATGCATTGTGAGGGGGAAGTTACTGATATCCTTGTTGAATATCAGAAGAATGTACTCGGTTCTCTTTTCTGCACTGACTTAGCCAGCAGCATTGAAAACACTTTCAAATACAGTTAGAAAGGGATTTCTTTTAGATGTCCATAATGTTTCATTTCAGTAACTTCACTGTCTTCAGTTCTGTTAATGAACATATGTATGCAGACTTCCACTTACCTGCATGAAATTAACTCAGTTAAATGTATGAGGATGACCTGTGGCAGTCAATTTCTAATATAAATTTGGCTATATCCTTTGCAATCACTGGATTTGTACCAGCTTACTTAATGCAGGACTAATGGCAAATTCAGATGTGCCCCAAAAGAGGCTATCAGTGTAGTCAACACGCATGGATCAAGACAGCCTTTTTGCTTTGATACCTTCTGTATGATTAGGTAACTGCCTTCAATTTTCCCCTCAAAATAATTTCAAAGAGCTCATAAGGCAAGAGAGTTTTACCACTTGAACGGGTATTGCTAATGAAGATATTGCTGTAAGTTATAGGAATGTCTGTCCATGCTTTTAGTCTAGACCTCTAAGTACTTCAGATGTTTACAGATGGAATTTAGAGTTCTGGCTTTTACTTCCACAAACCACTAAGTAGCTTTGAACGTAGCTGCTTAAGAAGAATGCCTGTGCAATGACAGGTCATGACTAGTAGAATCCCTTAGGAGTACCACCTTTAAAAAACCATTCCCAAACTGTGATTTGATGGCCCTGACTTGTGCAGGGGATAAGCCAGCTGGAGTATTATGGTTCATTTGGGGGTGTTTTCAAGGGCAATTGTTTTCAGCAGCTCTCTACAGTAAAAGATGCTGGTATGCTGCATCTCTGAGCCATGCCTAACTGCTTTAAGTGTGGTTTTGTTTCAATCTTTTCCATCCTTAAACAGCAAAGCCATCCAAAGAACCCAAATGATAAACATCGGAGCAAGAAATGTAAAGAACCTAAGCCAAGGGTGAAAAAATTGAAGTATCATCAATATATTCCACCTGATCAGAAAGGTGAGAAAAATGAGCCACAGATGGACTCCAACTATGCTCGTCTGCTACAACAGCAGCAACTGTTTTTGCAGCTGCAGATCCTGAGCCAACAGCAACAACACTACAACTACCAGACAATTCTACCTGCACCGCTGAAGTATGTGAAGCATTGTTTGTGTCCTTTACAGAAAAAACATATACATCAGTTATAGGCTTAGGGCTTTAGAAGTAAACGTGGTTTGCAAACATTAAAGAGACAGTTGGAACCCAAGAAAACTTTAAATGGCATTGTGCATCACTGTGGGTATTATTTGCCTTATTTGACAAGGTGATGAGGTTGTTCTCTTGTTAAAATAATCCTGAAGTCTGATAAGCCTTGAAGTGGTCCTAATTATTTTTATGTGACATGGAAACAGAACATCTTACCTGTCAGATACATTTTTTCTGACCAAATCCATCTTTGAAACTCTAAAGCATTTGTGCAAACTCTTTAAGTTTTAACACCATTTTCACTCAAATGTGACAAAGGTAGGCAGAGCAGGAGAGAAGCTTGCAGACCATGTCTTTGTTAAAGACATACACTGTTCTTGTGGGTTTATTTTTTTTACATCAAATTCACAAACCACATTTTTGCAGTTTACAAATAAGATGTAACAGTCATTTTAAATTTGAAAACATCTGTCTGTTGTTTATAGCCTCATCTCTAATGCTTATATGAGTTCCTCATTAGTACTGGTCTTCAGCACTTCTAACAGTGAGAAGTACACGCACTGATTTATAGCTGGAAGCAGTCAGAAAAATAAATGTTTAAAGAGCTGCCAGTACCCCGTAACAAAACAAGAAGTTGACTATCTGCCGAGTTTCATTCTCATCATCTAAGACCAATCTTTTCCTAGAAGTGCTTAAAGTGTAACATGCCACAGTCACACAACCCTAAATTCAAATTGACTTTCAGCTGGTTTTTTTAAATGAGTTTTCACTGAGTTCTTTTTCTTCAGCAAGTGAGGCTAGAAAAGTTAAAGCTACCATCTGTGGTTGTATTTATAATTACCATGTATCCTAACATTTGGACTGGCGATGTTTCTGCCTGCTTGCCCACGCTTCTTATGTTCCATTTAGTGACATTTCAGAAACATTTCTTCATAAATCAGCTGAACGAAATAAAAGAGCTGACTTATGGTACCTAGTGTAAATGGTGGCATTTTTAATTTTTTACAATTACTTCAGAATCTTTATATGAGATTCTTGAGTACAGCTGATAAAAATGCATCATCTTCAAAGTGAACTGCTTTATGTCAGTCCCATACTCTGTGTGAACACTGGGCATCTATGGAAGGGTTGATACAGTACTGGGGGGTGGTTATTGATAGCAGACAAAAAACTAACTAAGTGCCCTGGCTGGTGATTAATTTGTGTAAACTGAGTTTGCAGTCCATTGGGTTCTTCAGGGATACCATGATAATAATCAAAACTATGAAGCATAAACTGGTATGCTTAACTGCAAAACCAAAACAAAATAGCATCATACTACTCTCTGTTTTCTTGTCTGTTTTGCTTTACTGAAAATATTTAACAGTAATGTGTTAAGCATGGATTTGTAAAAAAAGTTAATTTGTTCATTAGCTTCACAGACATGAGATTCAGAATCACAGCCTCTTGATTGAAAACATAATATATTTAATATTGACATTGTTGTCCCTCTTTTTCCTCTTACTTGAAGGCCACTGAATGACAAACAGAACAACAATGGGAATTCACCACTGAATACTTTGAACAACAGTACACCAACATCAGCTGCCAGCTCACCAAGACAGAACAGTAATGTTCCTAGCAGGAAACCAGGTCCTCTACCTTCAAGCTTGGATGACTTGAAGGTAAAAGATGAGAGGAATTTGTCCATTCCTGTGCATTACTGTAATTCATAACTTGTGAACTGTTACTGTCTGGAATATGCCTGATAATTTGTACCAATGAAAACTGTCCTTTCCTCCTAACTGGTTAGAATGAGATTGTCAAAGCTTTCATACACAGCTCTCCTGGACTGAAATATTTGATTCCTCATATGCATATATTCCAGAAATGACATTTCTTTCCCAAGGAATTAGAAGAGGAATTTTAGACACATGGTATAGGTCACTCACTATGACACCTTGAGTAAACTGTGAGGTTCACTTCATGTGAAGTTTCAGCTCAAGCAGATTTAAACACTGGAGCAGTAATTTCCTCATGACAATTTCAGTCTTTCAGTGAAGAGGTTTAGTTAAGCAATATAAATTAAAAGATGCCCTAATAAAAACATATTCCAAGAGGTCACTGCTATAAATAGAAAGAGAAATAAGACTGTAAAAAAAGAGAATAGAAACTATCTTCTTACCAGAATTCAACACAGCATCTGAAAATGAACATTAAATTCTGAAGTTTCTTGAAGTTAGTACAAACTCTGTAGTCTGTTCAGGTTGCACAATGAGGGCATTGCATAGGCTCTTCCTTCTGAAATACATTAACAGGAATAAAGGGTGTGAGGGACGAATCTGAAGCAGCTTGTGGGGGTTTAGGATTCAGCAGCTGCAGGAATGTGCCAAACCTCAGTGGCAGGGTAGGGACATCTAGTGGGCAATTAATTCCTTTCTCTCTGCCTTTACCAAGGTTTCTGAGGGCTGGGAGGGAGGATTTTTTTAGATTTGAAGGGATAGAAAGAAGAAATTTTGGAAGATCAGATTTTCAAGACAGTAATGTATTGTCCTAAGTTAAAGCCAATCTTTTAATATGAAATAAGTCTATAAAATGCAATTCAAACAACAGTGCTTGAAATAAGTTTTCCAATCTTTAATTTTTTAACTAAAAACTTGTAAAGATATTTAAGTTAATACCTGAAATTGTGCTTTGCAGTGATTAAAGCTGTTCACTTACCTACTTCTGCAAAATTTCTTGGTATTTCTGCTGATGTGTAACACTAACATAAACCTTCCTTGCAGACCTGCTGGTGGTGGTCTTACCACTGTATCAGCTAAATCCGTTCTGATTAAGGGTTCAGAAATGAATTGTTGAAAAAGAGAAAAATTAGAACACACTTTCAAGTGTAGAAGGTACCAGACTGGGGGAAACAGCTGATACTAATTGGCTAGGGAGTTATTTAACATAAAATTGCTGTGGGTTTTAGATATGTAAATTGTATTGCTGTGACTTTTCATCATTTCCAAATCAAAAATACCTCCAACTTAAATTCTGGGCTGGCTGAGTACTGAAATACTACTGAGGTCACTACTTTTTGTTCTATTAGAGGTAGCTCTAACATGCAGAGCCCCAACTCTGCAGTTAGCTATGGTGCATGTTTATGATAAACAGAAGCCATTCTTTGTGATTGCTTTTCTTTATCTGATATTTTGAAGCACAGAATTAATTTACACTCAACACATTTGCACTTTACTTAGTCTGTAAGCTTATTGGAAAAAACAGAACATTTTTCTGTCAGAAAGTAATTCTGACTGCTTATACTGTCTATGTAAAAGAAACCCAGATGGCACATAGGGTAACTTTTTTGGTTGCTAATTAGCAAGAGAGCCTTTTGTCTTTGATGAGTCTGTTGAATCATCACCTGACCTGATACAGTTTCTCAGAAACAGATCTGTCTGTCCTGGTGTAACAAAGGGGCTCAGCGTGCTACTGTTCACTGCTTTTATCTGCACTGCTGCCATTGTCTGCTGGTTTGCTTCAGAGGTTTTTAGCTCAGAACTGGAGCTGTAGGTGCATTTTTCCATGTTGAATATTTATGAAAAAACATCATCAGTTTGCTGCTATTCACTGTACAACTGAACACTGCTACAATTTTGGCCACTTAAACACTGAAGTAAGCAGGAAGTCATGTAAATGTGTTCATGGAGAATGCATGTTGTCAGAACCCAGAGGTGTAATAACTAGCAAATAAGCTAATGAAAATAATTTTTATTATTAAGATGTAATAAGAATGCATGTCAGTCAGTTTTAATATTTTCCTTTTTCATTATAGTGGTTATTTTATTTTATTTCAGGTAGCAGAGCTTAAAATGGAGTTGAAACTGAGGGGATTACCAGTGTCTGGAACAAAAACAGATCTTATTGAGCGTCTGAAAACCTATCAAGATCTTAACAACAACGGGGTTGCTACAAGTACCTCTGTGACAGTGACCACTTCTAGTGGGGCCACAGGTAACACTGGGGAAGTGACTGTGGCATTTCCTGTTGCAACACTAAATAAACCAGTGGCTAATACGATATCCAGCTTCCCTCCAGAAAAAACATCTACTGGATCTGGCAGCAAAGCAGTAAAAACTGAGAACATCAGCTCTCCCCTGCCTGTATCTCCCTCTCCTTCCGAACAGTCGAGTCTAAGCACAGATGATACGAGTATGGCAGACACTTTCCCAGAAATGACCATGATGTCACCGTCCCAGTTCCTCAGTACTTCACCACTGAGAGCAAACACAAATGAGGAGAACCAGAATCGCAGCACTGGAAGCATCTCAACCATGGAGTTTGATGTAGCAGAAAAGGACCGCAAGCTTCAAGAAAAAGAAAAACAGATTGAAGAGCTCAAAAGAAAACTGGAACAAGAGCAAAAACTTGTGGAAGTATTGAAAATGCAACTTGAGGTTGAAAAAAGGGGACAACAGCAACAATCTCAGACTTTTGGTAACTCAGCTGCTTTGGAACAGAAGCAGTTCAGTGCTGCTGTCAAAGATGAAACTGCTCCTGCTGACTGCTCAAGTACAAGTCAATCTGTACCTGTGGCCAGCCATTCCTTAGGACAGCCAGTGTACACCGCTGGCCAGAATCCAGTTGCCAAAAAGGCGGTTGTTATCAAGCAGGAGATACCTGTGGCCAAAGCTGAACCTCAGAATGCCATTTCTCAGTTTTATGTTAGTCCACAGAGGCAGCCACAAACTGCAGTTGTTGCCCAGCCTCAGGCTTTATTAACTACCCAAGGAACTGCCCAGCTGCTCCTCCCACTGTCTATCCAGGGACCGAATACTGCTACTGCAGTGCAGTTACCAGTTGGAAATATCAAGTTGCAGGTAAGGGTGTTCATATTTTTTTGTCATGTAACCTGCAGGGCACTGTTTCATAACTTAGTGTAATAGGTAAATAGGTAAATGTGCTGCTTGTAAGATTAACTTAAAAATCAGGCTTAGCCTGTTTCTGATTAAGGGAACCAACCTTGTAATGCCTGCTTCTAATACTTGTTTCTTCGCAGTTTTGTTCCCAGATACTCTTTCCTGAAAAGCAATTGTCTTACCATGTACTGCCTCCATGCAGAATTTGATTTATAGTAGCACATACTGTCATTTTGTTAACTGCAAATTGTAATAGAGAGCTACAGTCTCAGTACTTTATTTTGAGATAGCCCTGTTTGCAAAACATAGGTGAACTACCTTGTGTGGTGGTGCTCTCATGTATTTAAAAATGTGAATGCCAGGTTGTAGAACTCTCCTGTGGACTTAGTAAAAGAAACCATGGTTATGCAAATATTATTTCTAGGCTGATAATAGGCAATGAATAAATACAGCATAAACCAAGACAGGCTGTAAATACAGAGGTATAAGAGTAATCTGACCAAGCTGAATCAATGGAACCTGTTGGTGTGAGGTAGAATTAAGCAGTAATGCCCAGTGGCATTGTTAGAATTTCCCCTGTCACCCATCATGGCAGCAAAGTATTCTTCCAGCTGCAGTGTGTCCCTGGCTGTTGTGCACGCTGTGGACCCAGCTGCAAGCCTGTGCAGCAGCACATCCAGCAATCTTTATGAGGGGTGGAAAATTCTGCTGAGCATGGGGCCCAGTCTGCAGTGCAAGAACTGTTCCTAGGAGCTACACACCCAGCTCTCCACACAAATTGTTCTAGAACCCTGCTAGAATTCTGTAACAACCTTAAGCAGCTTGTCCTGGTATTGTACTTCACTGATACTCCAGAAAGTTTTCCACTACCACTTAAATTTCTTTTTTCATGAGGTTGAACGCACTTCTTGCCTTTCATTGGCCATTAAAAATTACTGTGGTCTTAAAAACAACCTTTTTCTTGCATCATCAGTTTTGTCTTCTGGTTACTCAAGCCAGTTCTTACAGTCCTTTCTTACTGATTTATGCTCTCTTTGTCCCCTGTTATTTTCTTCACTATCTGCTGGGCTCTCTCCAGTTTGTCTTTGTCTTAAACTCTGTTGGCAAAATAAACATCATCTTTTAGCTGGGAACTCCCCAGCACCAAACACAGTAACAGTTTGGTTTCCTGTACAGTTCACACTCATCCCTCCCAGAATACATTTTACTGCTATTCTGCATAAGGTGTGCAATAGATTTTTACATGATGTAACTTACTGTGAGATACAAATAATGCAAATATTTTATCTTCGTCCTTCAGGCTCAATCACAAGCTGGAATACAGACCCCATCACAAATACCTGCTCCTATTTCTTCCTCTGGCCTGGTGCAGACAGCACCTCAGATGCATACTCCACAACCAAAACAAAACACCAGCATGCAGCACGCACTTGGTCAGACCCAACAAATCAGAAAGGTTTGTGGATAGCAATAAACATTAAGATAAATAGTTGTATAATCTAGTTCTAGGCACTGCTTTCAGAATCTTTTATGTGTTATATACAAGTGATCAAGTCACCTAGTATCTGTACCATGTTTTCCTGTGTGATACAGTGGGCTTGTAACTCCTCCTCCAACTGCAGGACTTGATTTTTCAGTTGCAAATAAATACATTGTCTAAAGACTTTTTATTTTAATGGTACACTTAGGGCATGACCCTTACTACACTCTTCCTCATGCTTGGAGCAAGTGGTGTGTACCAGGTAGATTGCAGTCAGTTTCTCTTACTTGCCTCTGGCTCTAAATGGGAGATTCTTATAGGCAGTTCTTAAGAGAAAGCTTTTACCTATGACTTCAGAGATATATTCTTTTATAGAAGTTAATTTTGGTTTTCTTACTTTCCTTGTTGATTTCATCCCTCATTATGAAGAAAGCTATGGACTCAGATCCTGAGGATGGTAATTCCAGTGAGTCAAAATCCTACCATACCTCTTCCTGAGGAATGCAGGGTGTGATTCAGAGATCCTTCTCTTCCTCCTACCAAAACCAATCAGCTCTGTAATGTCCCATTCCACCAGATTATCCTCAGCACTGGATGTACTGTTGTGACTGACACTCCAGTCATGTTCATATGGGAACTGATATCAACCCATCAGCAGCAGTCATCACAAAAGAAAAGGTTTTCTCCTCCTCTGAGCCTCTTCCAGGCTGACCTCTATAAAGAACATGGAGATTAGTCTTGGACCTTTATTACATCCGTATCAATTGCTATTGACTGTAGGGCTCCTATTACTTAGGGGAGCAAGGTTTTTCAGCCTGCCCCTGGGGACAGATAATTCAGAAACAACTTAAATTCCAAGCTGAAGAGGGTAGTTTTTACAGTATATTATGTAACACTTATATTTCACCTTCAGAGTTCTTATTTCAGTTTACAAAAGTGCATCATGAACTCCATGTTCTGGTGTGATTTGAGGATTGTACCTGAGCAGTGTCACCTTAATCTGCCTCTGCCTGGGCTCTTGTTCCAGATAAGAACTTACCTTAGAAAATGTATGACTGTGCTTTGCCATTCTCTAGAGAGCTGGCTAATAAAGGGGGACACAGCTAAAGGAGCGTCAAGACCCTTCAGACTGCTTGTTCAATCTGTTTAATTTCATGGACATTGAGGTTTTCCTCCAGAAGTCAAAACTGACATACATCCAAAAAGCAGATTTCATGCAGCTTCTCTGGGATTTGGTGAGGGGCTAATCTTACCCTGTTAATTCAACAGGCCCTATAGAGAAATTTTCCACATGCAGAGCCCCATGTACCTGTGCCAGAGACTGGCAGCTTGCTGCCATTCCTGCCATTGCTGCATCCAGGTTCCTTGAAATATGTGCAGGACATAACCAAGATCTGTACCCTCGGGTCCTCCCTGCTATTTGGATTGGTTGTCATTAAATCCACAGTTCCCAGCAGAGTTTGCAGCCTGCTGTTGCACTGGTTTTTACATCAAAATGAAAATATTGATGTGATACAACACATCAGGACACCCCTCGTGCATTCAGCATTAGATCTGCCTCTCTCCATGACCTGTCACCTTTGTCATAAAGGTATTTGGGAGTGATACTGAATTTAAACAGCCTTATGTGCTGATGCATTCATAGCTTCTCTTCATCTCCCTTTAACTCAAAAGTATGAGAAGCAGGATACTGCTGGGAGTCATCTGCAATGGTATGAGTATGTGGACTAGCAGTTGAAGGAATAAAAAGTTTAATATACCAGTAACCAAACTTATAGTTGGTACCTGTGTTCATCAGTTTTATCTTTTGCCTCTCCCTTAGTCCTCATAGATACCTGAAGTTACTTTCAAAAAAAAAAAAAAAAGAATTATATGGCACAGACAAACCATTCTGTCTTAAAACCAGCAGGAGAGGGCAGGTGTGGATACAGGTACAGTTAGTATCAGGTCAGAAAGAAGCTCATGTTATTGACTGTCCACTAGGTGGGGAAATGATGGATGTGCTATTGAACTGTTCAGTTCACTTTCCTCATGCTTCCTGGAAAATTGCAGGAAAATGGTTTTAGTAATAAGTGATGAATGAAAGTATATCAGAGCACAAAGCTTTTTTCAGAGACTAACTCTTCAGAATTTAGAAATTATTCCACTGAAAGGAAAAATCTGTATAAATAACATTCACTTAATAGGGAATTTAAACAAGCAAGTATTTTAGAAAAAAAGGTCTTATATTTCATTAATGTAATTTATCCAATGTTACCTTTTCTTAAAAATAAAAACCCCACAATCTAAGACTGATCTGTTAATCCTTTTCAGGTTTTTCCACCTGCCACATCAAATGCAGTATTTTCCTATCAGACTGCACCAGTTTCAACACCTTCACAATCTTTTATTAATAAAACATCAAACTCTAACATTCACCCTGGTGGTAATCAGGTTGTGTCTGTGCAGAATGGACCTGCTGCTCCCAACAAGGTAAGGATAGCCCAACAATCTTCCATAAAGTTCAGGTTTATATTATTATTCTTATATAACATGTGACTATTTACATATGGCAGTTCACTCAAGGAAGAATGTTTTGTAGATGTTAATAACACTTATATGTGCATACATGTGAGAAAGGGAGAAAGAAACTTATTTTACCCCTCTGCTTATGCCAATACATAGATTGAGGTGACAAAACAGAATAATCTGTAGAGCTCGATACATCCTGAATTCACTAAATCACATTATTTAGTCATTATTTTGTTCTTTCCTGCAGCCTGGCTCTCCATCTCAGGCCCAGCCTTACATTGTTCAGCAGCCCCTCTTCAACAACACAGTGTCCAAGAGTAAAGATCCTCCCCGTTACGAAGAGGCCATCAAACAGACCCGCAATATTCAGCCAGCACCCCGTGAGGTACTTGTTTCCTTTAGTCTGTTCAAACAGAGCTTTTCTCTGCAATTACCAAAACCATTGCTTGGTTTAGGGGTTTTTTTGGGTTTTGTTTTTTGGTTTTTTTTGGTATCAAGATTTTTCTAACATATCCTGTTACTACTTGCATAACTGTGTTCAGCTACAGGATTCCTGTTTCATTTGTCTTTTATTAAAGCAGCATATATATAAATAAGTTGCATAGTTCCCAGCTGGTGATACATCTAATTGGGATAATGCTGCTATTGCTGCTAACAGTAACCAGCCTTCAGATGATTTGTTCTGAGAATGTGTGATACCCAAACCTCACACTTAAGAGAGGAAATATGTTTGTATTTTCCAAAGTGAGTAAACTTGAGGAGAATGTGTGTGAATGTGTCTATACACACAGGCAAACATGAGCATAGGTGCTTGCTTGAAAAGAGTCTGTATTGAGTGATCTTGGTGAATAATCCTGTGTAGTGCTTTGCCAGTTCACCTTGATAAGGGTAAAAGCTCCTTTGTATTGGAGGAAATTTGTAAACAAAACAAATGAGGATCCCTAATTTTGTGTGTTTCAGAACTATCCCAAAAGATAAACCCTTGTAGCCCCTAGTGTTGGTTGGGTTTTTGTGGTGGCAGATCTCAGGCACAGCTGTGGGTGTCTAATGCCCTTTCCTGTGTCCCTGGCATGTGCAGGACATCCCACAGTGAGGGCACACAGGTTGGCTTAGGTCACTCTGTCACTACAGTCAGCCAGGGGCTCTCCACCTGATCTCCTGATGACAAATTCCCATCCCTGGAGTATAAGCAATGGTTTAAAACACTTCTTCAGACCTTCACAAAAGTCTCCACTTTTTCCAGACTTGTTTTTGAATGAGTGGGTTTGTGGGGGGGTTTGTTGCCTTTTGCTTAAGGTTGAGTTATTTAGGCTGTTTAAAACAGAGACAAGCAGTTCCTATTTAAAAAATAAAAGAACATATATCTACAAATTGGCAAAAAGACCCAAGCTATCTCTGAGAGACAGCAGAGCAGGGTTTGGAACCCCAGAGTGCTGCAGTTATTATTATCCTGGTACAAAGTGGGGTCAGTAACTCTCCTGATCCCTAGCTTCCTGCAGCTCTCTCCTAGGTTGCCTTCATGAAGTCTTTGTCATGCTTCTTCCCTATTCCTTTGTACGACCACAGAGATTGCAAATGTCTCTCCAAAGTATCTGCTTTCTAGATAGACAATTTCATATTAAGCATTTTAGTCTTTATCATAGGTGAGTACTTACATACTGTTGAGAGAAACTAGGAACAATGAGCATAGGAAAAAATACCACATGAAAGAGAATAACCCTGTTCTCCTGCACTACAGATTTCCAGTGCACACAGTCAGCAGATGGATGATCTTTTTGATATTCTCATCAAGAGTGGAGGTAAGTTCACTGACAGCTGTGTGATGTAGAGATTTAAAACCTGCTAATAAAAACTTGCTGCTATAATCAAATGAGAATTCTTTTAGGAACAGGAGTTACAAGCTATCCACCCTGAATGAAGCTAAATTTCTGAAAGTTGGCTTAGTTCCTTATTAAAGAAAACATTTACCAAAACACATACAGTCAACCTGCTGTGGAACTTCTGTGCTTGCAGATTAGCTCATGCAGACCTTTACAATAATCTCTACAGCATTCAAATGATTAAAATAACACCTTAGGTTTTAGCACATACATACTTTATCAAAATTGGAAAAGTTGAGCAAGTCCATAACACGTTTATTGAAATTATACAAAGAATAGAATAAGGTAAGAGTTAAAGTATGTTGGTAGTAAAATTTCATTAAATGTAACCATGTGTTATCAACCATAAACATTAAAGATACATTACTGGGAAAGTGTGCATGAACTTCATAGAGACATTAATGAATAAGAACTTTATGTCAGTTACAATAAGGGAGCTATCAGAAGGCACTGAAATAACTAAAGTAATAAACAGAGTAGCTCAGCAATAAAAGAAGGAGGCTTTCAGCCATAATTAGGCTTAGTAGACGAAGAAGCCATTACAATACTGGGAAATGTTGTGGTGCCAAGTGATTCAGTTAATGGCATGGTTGGTAACTGCTGTCATATAAGGATCTTGACAGGAGTGAATGCCAGGGCAGGGGTTCCTGGAAGACTTTAGCCATAGTCTAAACATCAGAGTATTTATTTCTAAGCAAATTGCAAGGTCACCTGCAGAAAATGTGAGTAGACTGCGATAAGTAACTTTGTATACTCAACAACTCAATCTAAATTAATGATCATCTTTTTGAAAAAAAAAAACAAAGTAAAACATTCAGGGCTCTTGCACTTAATGTAAGTAGGCTCTGCACTGAAAAATGTTTAGTTTACTAATGTTCTTCAGGAGAGTGAGAAGGATGTGGGATTTTGCTTGGAAAACCAGCACAAAATATAACGTCAGGTATGTTTTTGCTGCTAGGAACATCACTTGTGCTAGAGGATTTATTTGCATATTTGTCTGTCTTATTTTTGGGCTTCACTAATGTCCAAGAATAAATTGGAACTTAGGCTTTATTTCCCTTTATTGTTACTGCCACTGTCTTACATGGAACTTCTTGCAGAAGTGTAGTTTTAGATTCTAGAATTGGGAATAAATGCTTCTTAATCACATCAGTTCATCTTGTGGATTCTTAATTAACCAATGTGCACAGTGCTAAACAGGGATGAAACTGAAAATTGGTTTGGGTACTCTTCTCTAGACAAGGAAATGTGTTGGTTCCATAATTACTCCACTTAATGAGAACTATAAACGTGAAGGAGGTTAAGGTGACATCTAGAAATATGTTCCTTTTTTCATCAATACTAATGTTAAGTGGCTGAGCTATCACTGAAAGCAGAATTCTTTGACTTTTTAAAAAATACTCTGTTGTTCATGGAGGCCTTTCCAGTATGAGTGGAGCAGCAAAGTGACTGTTACTGCACTTAATTCTCTGTGGATGCATCCCAAAGTGGGCAAAGAAGGGCTGGAAGTTCTAAGCATGAGAATATCATGTCATTATCTTTTTGAATTCAACAGTGAGGTATTTCTGTTTCAGAGATTTCCCTTCCAATAAAAGAAGAGCCATCTCCCATATCTAAAATGAGGCCGGTGACAGCCAACATCACGACAATGCCAGTGAACACAGTGATCTCCCGTCCACCTCCGCAGATCCAAATGGCCCCTCCTCCCGTGTCCTTAGAACCAACAACCAGCCTGTCTGTAAGTTTGGAAAACCAGCTTGAAGCCCTCTTGGATGGAACTTTACCATCAGGTAATGAAATTCCTCAACTGACAAGCAGTAATGAGGACAGAGAATCATTTTCTTTAATTGAAGACCTCCAGAATGATCTGCTTAATCACTCCAGCATTTTAGATCACTCTCATTCACCCATGGAAACATCTGACCCACAGTTTACTACTAATAATTCTTGTCTGTCTCTTGACCTTCCCGACACAAATTTGGACAATATGGAATGGCTGGACATTACAATGCCCAGCTCCTCATCTGGACTCACCCCTCTCAGTTCTGCTGCCCCCAGCGTGTTTTCCACTGACTTTCTAGATCCACAAGATCTACAGTTGCACTGGGATTGAGCTATAGCCAATGAGAACACAACCTGCAAGTCTCTTTACAGCAGAGGTCCATTATTACACCATTCTGATTGCAGTTAACATAAATTAAGACAGTAATGTTTGGAAGAACAAATGCTTGAAGCTAATTCCTTATTGATTTTCAAGTTTACAACAGTGAATCACTTTATGCACCTATCAGTAATGCAGATCAGGGGCCTCTGAAAGCTGTATTTCACAAGTCAAGAAAGGATGATTGTACTTCGTGATTAAAAGTACCCCAAGGTAAATGTTTCACAAATATATAAGAAAGAAGTTACATGTCTGACTTTGTAATGCTTAAATGAGCAACACAACACGACTAAACTTAGAGTGAGATGTCAGTTCTCTGTATTGACGCAGTGAGCAAATGTCTGGGGGAGGGGAGGTATCACTGCACTTCATTGTTCCTGTGGAAAGCCTGAGCCAGGTTCAGAACTAATTGTGAGGGCAAAGGCAAGTAGAAGCACTGGCTGGTTCAGTGAAATTTCATATATCTAGTCTCTTAATTTGTTCAAGTTGTTTTTATATTTTGCTTTTGTGGATTTTAAAACACTTCCCCCATTCTGTAATCATGAGGGAGGAATTTAACTGCATCCAAAGGGATATTAAGTGTAACTGCAAGAAATCCACTGTAGCTATGCCAGGTAATATTGAGAACACTGAATTTTCTATAGCAATGCTCTGGATTTAATAGCTAGGTTTTAATGTGTATATCAGACAGTTATTTGTATACTCTTTTAACTTTATATAGCTTATTTTTGTGAACAGAGGGGAACACAGTGGTCTTCAAACAAGAAATTACTATAATGGAAGTAAATATCCTGTTTTGCTTTGTGTTTGAGGATATTTGTAGATCATTGAATCCAGTATCTCAGCATATTAGGAAAGTTTGAGGAAGTAGAAAAGTTTAATTAGTAGTGGTGCACACTACAATCCTGCAAGCATCTATGCAAGAATAGTCCCAATGCCCTCAATAAAAGATGTTTGTAGGACGAGATCAAGTTGCTGGGGACAGTACTGACAGGACAACCATCATTTCTTAATGGATACTTTGTCTGTTGAACAGCTTTGTCTGCCACTACATAACATCAGAGAAGCCAACAGAGAAGCTGCTCAGTGCGAATCCTAAACACCAGGATCAGAATGTACTGTTGATAAGAAGGCATATTGCATATCTGAAACAGAGAATAGCAAAAATTAAGCTCTTACCTCACAGCACAGCACCTGAATTTTTTTTGTTTTGTTTTAAAGCCCTTAGTTGTTGTTTTCAGAGTCTATTCTGAAAGCAGTTAGGAGAACAAACAAAAAAATCAAGTAGAACTAATATACTTTGACATTCTATGGTTGTCTCTCAGGTAATAGCTGTTACCATAGATGGTGGAGGCTGATAATTAAACACAAAATTGGAATTTCCTATTAGGGAATGCCTAAATTAAGATAAAAGGAAACACTTCCTGTTTCCTGAAATAGGGAAATATTATATGTTTTCTAGTCTGAAAATTGATCTCATTGCATGGTTCTTTCCTCACCAAGTTTCAAAAATAAAGTTTTGTAGGACTGAATGAAAAAATGCCCTGAAGCTTTTGCCTGCTTCTTAGATTAATGATATGTATCAAAGGAATACTGCAAACAGTAAGTAGCTGTTATCCACTCCGCCACCTTCATAACATTTTTCAAAAAGAAAAACACAACACAATCATGTTAACATCAACCAAGTACTTTTGTCAGAAAACGTTATGGAATTATGTGAAAATTTGCATCTCCAGATATAATGCAGTCTGGTTTACTGACACGACAGAATTCCATTGGCTTCAGCTAAAATAATGGATTACATCATTGATTCAGGGCTTGAACTGATACCATATGTTTGCATCATATCAATTACAGCACTTTAAATCATTATGTATCTTCACTGGTTTTACTGGCCAAGAATTACTGTAATATGAAACTAAGTACAAGAAAACAATCTTTGGAGATTTTCACTTCACACAGTTGAAAGACATAATTCCTTATTCCTTCTTGCTGTGCCTACAATACTTGAGTACAATATTACATGTGGACTGTTTGCCTTAAGCTTTGATGGTATAGGACTTTTCAATAACAGTGAACTCTTAACATTCAAGTTTTTGCATTCCTCTTCATCATCCTCTCTTGGGAGCTAATACTCTGAGATACGAAGTGCCCTCGGCTGTTATGAGAATAAGAATTAAGGACTCTTGGTCTGATAGGAACAACTCTGAATGAAATTTAGTGTTCTGCAGTACTGTCAGTTTATTATGTGTGATACACCAGACATCATACAATATATGTGTGGTTAAGAGTTATCCCTTTTTGACCCTGCCTCCTGATTAAATGAGAGGCAAGTAAATTAATTTTTAGAGGACAAATTAACCTAGAGCAACTGTACTGTCATTTTTGATATGCATGTAAATAGAGCTTGAAACTGGCAAAGTCATCTTGCTACAAAATTACCCTTATTGGCAGTGTAGAATGTTAATTAATCCATAGGAATCTTTGTGCAGAAATAAACCCAAACAGTTGAGATGTCTTGTTATCAGTACGGTATAGCTTTCTGCTCTGAACGTCTATTTGAAAAAAAAAAAAATAAAAATTAAGGGATCATTTTAGTTTCTCAAGTACAAATATTCTAGTGTAGGGAATGTGTGATTACTTTTCTGTACGTTTCAGAATTGTGTATTAAACCTTATATAAAATGGTTTGCTTTAGACTTTGTTCTGAAATGTGATATGTTTGCCATAGTTGTATATGCCTGTTTATGGCAGAAATAGGTTTTGCTTAGACTTTTGTGTGTGCATGTTTTACATGAAAATTTTTGTAGCTCAAATACAATACATCTTAGAAATTTAATCATGACTGGGCAGTCTGACTGCACAGAAGTGAATCTTTCTCATTAAGAGAACAGTTGCAAAGGAATGCACTGGCACTAAATTTGCCATTTAATGGCTGCAGTATACTAACAGAATGCATCCTATCAAATGTGGTTTTAGTGGGTCCTTCTAAGTAATTAGGAATACCTTTCAATCAGTGTGAAAATCAAAAGTTGGTTGTTTACACATCTAGACAGAGAGAGCTCAGACAAGTTTTACAAGGCTCATGTTACTCAAGAGGAGTCACATCCTGTGTTCAGTAGAGAAATGGAATTTGTTATGCACTTTTAGTGCCATTCAGCATCAGTTACAGCAAAGAAGTTTACAAGCAAAATTTTGTTTAACATTAGAAATAGTTAAAAAAGCATTGCCATCTTCTCTCTGACAATAAAATTAATTTATGGCAGTTGTTCTCTACAGAAATTTGAAGTGTAATCCAGCAATGTGGGCTTGCAGACCTGCAGAATCAGAACTTTAAAAAGCTGAGGCCACAGCTTCTAGAAATAATCGCTACTTAATACTGACACTTATTTCCCAGGTATTTCTAAATTCACCAACGGGAGCCATGTTCAGAGAAGATGATGATCCAAACAGAAGTGTCAATATTAAACTCTTCTGTTACATAATCTCAAACATTCAGATGCCTCAAAAGTGTAGGCACTGTAATCAGAACCCAGGCACAAGCTGCTGAACTATTTTCACAGCAGAGAATCTGCAGTTACAGGATACATTGAACTGGAAGGGCATTATGTAATCAAAACACAGGAAAGCTCACTGATGTAAACAATTATTATTTGAATGGCATCTTAAGTGTATTATAAACTTAAAGCAAACTCTATTAAAACTGGAAAAAAAAATCTTCCACTTATCTCTAGTAAATGTTCTGTTGAAATTCTTTGTATTGTGGTCTGTGAAATCACCTTTTGGTGACTTCTAGACCATGCCCTAGAAGGTATTTCATGTGACATCCATGGAATTGAGTTACATACAGTATATACATGGCCAATAAAGAGATCCAGTAAAACATGAAATAATCTCAAATATTATTATACCAGTTTGCTAGGAAAAAAGTGCAAAAAAGAGACACCTACATCATTCTGTAGTGTCCAATACTGAATATAAAGTGTTTTTAAGTTAAAAGTGCATAGATGTATTTGTAGAAATCTAGCCAAAAAAGCCATTCTAGCTATGAGAGCAAATTCTCAAAAAAAAAAGCAGAGAATGGTTAATAACTATATAATCACACTATTTTTATAAAAATATACAGCTCAGATATTCAAAAGACAGCCTAAAATAAATTATAATAATATAAAATTTTAAATAGGAACCAAAGCATTGCCATTTATATTGCCAAAGGAGGCACTTTGTATTTTAAAACATAGGAAATTAAATCCCCAGAAGTGTTATCCATACTTTTTTAAAATTAAGGATGTAGATATTTTCAAAGCTGTTTTTGATGTTTAACAGTACAGATTTGTTTTTGTTGTTTGAGAAATTTGTAGTAAGTAATAGCACAGGCTTTTTTTCCAGGTAGGATTTTCTTCACAGTACGGCTTGCAGTAGAAATAACGCTAACCCTGGTAGGTGTTTCTCCTCTTCTTTTCACAGTCATAATTATGTCTTAGCATCTCATTTGGTGAAAAGAAGAAGACAAACACCTGTCTCTGGGGCCCTCTTCATTTAAGCACTACTTTACTAAATGCAAATTATGGCAATCAGGGCGTCAGTTGATGTATTGCCTTTCTAGAAGAAACCATGATGCCTTTGTATTTGCTGTTTGCACCCCTGAAATCAATTCCATATGTTTGAATGCCATATGTTTTGCACATTGTACTGTATATATGTAATGCATACTGTATTTTTATATGTGTACTACATTTATCAAATATTTTGTACATAGTGGCAATATTGTAGCTACTGAGGAAATGTTTGATATTTCAGCATTTTTGCTAAGTGTCTCAAATAAAAAAGGAAAACTGTTCATTTGTCCGTGGTTACTGCCTAAAAGTGAAAATATCCTTCTGCCTTCTCTGAGTCTGAAACATTTGGCCTATATTCTCAGTACCTTCCCCACAAAAAGGAGTAAGAATGAAGCTGCACTTAGACAAACTCCAAAAGAATTATGGTTTGTCTTCAAAATCAGAGCCAAATTCTGTAAGAATAGAGACTGCCTGAACCCTCAGGGTTTAGGTTTGGACTTCCATTTTTTTAGCAATTTTTTTATATAGAGTCATTTACTCCTAGAATGGCCTGGATTGGAAGGGACCTTAAAGCTCATCTTGTTCCCTGCCATGGGCAAGGACACCCTTGACCATCCCAGGTTGCTCCAAGCCCTATCCAGCCTGGCCCTGGACACTGCCAGGGATGGGGCAGCCACAGCTTCTCTGGGTGACTCACTCCAGTATCTCAGCACCCTCACAGTAAACAACTTCCTCCTAATACCCAAATAATAATACTAAATTTAATACTAAACTTAGTATTATTTAAATTTAAAAATTTAATACTAAACCTGCTGTCTTTCATTTTGAATCCGTTCCCCCTTATCCTCTCACTACAAACCTCTTGTAATGCACTTTAATACCGGACTTTCCCAAATTCTTCTAAGGTCTTCAAGATATGTTGGGTTGTGAGATTTTGTATTTTTGATTTGCATTCTGCTCAGCCTCCAGAACACCTGAATGCATTTTTTCAGGAGAATGAGCTGTTTGCACCAGCTTCTTTTAAGGATGAAGCTGTTTCATTTAAATATTAAATGTTGCACTTCCCCTTGTGAAGGCAGTCCTGTACTAATCACCCACCCTTTCCTCTTTAAAGTCTGTTCTACACTGATGCCATCAGAACTTGGCCAAATATTAAAAACCCTGTAAAGTAGTAATTGAGTAAATTAAGAATTACTAATAATCACTTTAAATTTCATTAAATACCTTTTCTCTATGAACTTTAACCATTGTAAAAGTTTGTAGGCTATATGTGCCACAAACTTACAGATATCACACACCAAACAAATAATTGCAAAACAAGTGCAGCACGTTTTGACCATGTATTTGTGCATTACAGAAATTACAGCTGGAGTATAACAGATAAAGCATTTGTTTTGGTGCCAGCAGCCAGTCTGGGGGGTTTGTTGTTTTACAATGGCAAAGAACACACACAACCCTCCCTCATAAGCTGTCTTCATATTATTATTTGATGTAAACACAAAGCAAGGCTTGGTAAAACTTGAGATTTTGCTGAGTGAACTTCTTCCACAGGCCAAACCCTGATTTTCAATAAAGCCTCAGTTTATTCAAACATGTTCTACAGATGACCATCAGCAGATTTCTCTTTACTCTGTACCATATTCAGTGCCATTTGCTCTGCCTATTGGCCTCTTGTTTATTTTACAGATGTTGCTAGAGGGGACATATTTCTTAGAGTATTTGTACTGCCTCGAGTAGGAGGTGTTTCTTTGATGGCAAAGAAGTCACACAGATTTCCCCACACCCCAGGGGATAGTCTGCAACCTTATAAAGATATTCCTAATGCAAAATCAAAGTAACAAGTTACAGCTTCTGAGAGCCAACAGCCAGAGCTTGGGGTTTTTTTCCTTCAAGTGTTTATCCATAAGTGTAACAAGTAACTGAGATAAATACTTCCCTTCCTGTAAAAAAATTACCTTTTTTACAGGTAAGTAAAAGTCCTGTAGTTGAGTCCTTGTCTGCAGAAAAAGGACTTCAGGGCCACTCTGCCATCTACTGTGTCATTCTTGAACCCCTCCAAGACAAGTGCTGTGGATTAGAAGTTAAAATCGTGAACAGAAACATTCTTTCATACAGCTAAGACAAGGTCAAAGCTCAAGTAACTGCAACTGAGGAGCATTCCAGCTCCTCAGCATCCCATGGCAAGTCTTTATAAAACTCAGTTGCACCAAATCTACAGGAATAGGATTGTTCCCCTTTATCTCAGAAGAGTCAGGGGATGTGTTGAAAGGCCTGGTTTTGCACATGAAACAGACACCAAAGCCTCTCCTAATGCAACACCCCCATCTGGTACGTGTGAGGCTAAGGAAAGAAAGGAAAAAACCCAACTGGTGATTATTTCTCCATCCAACAAAATCTCTGAGAGTATCTTTTCAGCAATAGAGTCCTCTAAGACTTCCCTTTTGAAAAGCCATGTTGTGTTCAGAGGAGCTTGTCAGCAGAGAACAGCCCTTAAAGCACGAGGAGGATTCAGCAGGGAGGAAGGGCTTTCACACCGAGCTCAAACAAGGGTAAGGGCCAGCCTAAGACACTTCCAAACAAAATTATCCAGACACTGAAAGGGCAATTACACTTTTTAAAATCAAGTTAACTTTTTTAATTATAAAAGCTATTGCGATAAATCAGCTCACCATTATACAGCACTTTGTTCAGACAGAAACAGTTTCCACACACACTAAGGAAGTTAGGGTCAGAGTACACAGATTTGTTATACCAAATCAAGTATTTCCTCTTAATCTAGTTAGAAGATCTTAATGAATTCAAATTGAAGTTTCCATCTCCCCATACAGTTAAGGAAGAACTTGATCAATAAAAGTTGATTTACCATTAAGTACTATTCCTGATGCCAAGCAAATAGATCTATTAAAATGTAGTGTATTCAAAGACATAAAACACACATGAATTCTACCAACAATTCAAACAGCCCTCACACTCGTCACAGAATTACCTCTCAGCTCCAAGGATCCAAAAACATTAATAAACACAGATGTGATGTGAGCTGCACAGGAACTGTGATGACAAGTTACAACTGGTGAACCCAGCACATAAAAGCATATTTTGTAATAAGCAAGTAGGCCAGAAATCAAAATCATCAATCAAACATGACTGATTAAAACTGAACTCCGTCCTGCTGCCAACTTGCTAATACTAAGAGTAACCTCCTTCAGCCAGGGGAGGTAAGTGGCTCTCCGAGGTCACCCTGTTCATAACCATCACAGGTGTGAGAGCTGGGGAGGCAGCTTCCACTCCTGCACACCATCACACTTGGAAATGCTGCAGTGATTACACTGACAAGACAAAAGCAGAATACAGCAGTGCTATTCTCACTTCCCATTTCCATAGTGCAGACGAGGGCAGGTGATGAACAAGACTAGCAGATAAATCCCAGCAAGCATTCGGATTGGCCAGTTATACCCATAGGGACTGGGAAATCAGGTCACTTTTGGGGCAGCTTTTCCAAGGTAGCAGCAAACACACTTAACAAGGGCTGACTCTCCAGTAAGGTAATTTAAATTAAACACTTTCCACTGCAAGTCAAGCTAATTCAAATCTGTTTGTTTTAACAAAGGCAGGCATAGAGTTATCACAGACAAATTAACAAATGATAACTTCTAAAGAACTAAAACTTCTTCATACAGTCAAGGCATCAAGCATGATTTTTCATGATGAGAGTTCAAAGACTCATCCCAAAAGGATAGTTCAGTATTTCCCTGATCACTGCAGGGTGGTTCAACTAGAGGACCTTCGAAGGTCTCTTCCAAGCCAAGCTATTTTGGTTCTATATAAACCTTTTAACGCACCTGCATTACAGCACTACCAAATCAGTAACTCTGATCTCAACCTTTACAATGGGACCTCTGTAATACATTTACATGCTTCTTCCACAAGGAAACCAAACCCACATCTAAAGGAATATAAAACTTGGATATCAAGCAACAGTTTCATGGAGAATTTAAACAGACCTCCCAAACTAACATTAAATGAAAATTAAAAGCTTTGTTTTCAGGCCACGCTTGTAAAAATCTAGGAGTCGCAGTCTAGAAAATAGCTAGAAAGTACCTTTTCTGCTTTTCACAACACGGAGTTTTTTGAGGGAACAGCTTCCAGGCAAGCAAGTGTATTTAATTCGGTATTTACCACTTAATTATCCCAACGTTTTGCATCCCTTCTCTTCTCGGAGGAGAAAGTTTTAATGCCGCTTTTTTCCTCCTCTCGAAGCCGTTCTGGCCGGTGTGAAGCAGCCCCTCGAGTGCCATCTCCGGGCACCGCACCCTCACAGCCCCGGGGCCGGCACGGGCAGAGGGCGCTGCCCTCAGAACGCCTCCACAGCCAGAGGGGAGGCTCCTGGCAGCCGCAAGAGCGGGAGACAGAGGGAGGCGAAGGGAGAGCCAGACCGGGAACGACAGCCAGAAGCAGACCGGGAGCGGTGGCAGTCCCGGTCCCTCCCTCCGTTCCGCCCCCGCCGCGCCCTCAGCGCCTCAGGGCCGCGCGCCCCCGCCAGGTGGCGGCGCAGGCGCGCGCGAGGGCGGGGCGTGGGCGGGCGCGCGGGAATGGCGCCGGCGATAGAAGGGCGTCAGGAGAAACCCTTAACGCAGGCGCGGTGGCCAAGTGGTAAGGCGTCGGTCTCGTAAACCGAAGATCACGGGTTCGAACCCCGTCCGTGCCTTGGCGGGTCCGCGCTGGCGGGAGCTTTCCCCCTCCTTTTTAGGGGAAGGCGGAGCGCCGGCCGGCAGCGGGCACGGCGGCTCCGCTGAGCTCCGGCCGCCGAAGCGCGCCCGACACCGGCAGAGCCGCTGCCCCCGGCCGGCGCCCCGGCTCCCCGCAGCGCACGTACCCAGCCAAGGGGCTCGCAACCGTACCCCAGCCAAGGATTCTGGTGAATGTCCTGCCACCCTTGCCTCCACCTCGGTCATTCCTGCCCTGCTGCGTGCCTCAGCGGTTGTACGACTGCCCTCCTCACATCTGCAGCAACAGAAGCGTTTTTCTTCGTTTTTTTCTTGGAGCCTAACCCTGTTTTCAAGAGACCCTCAGCTCAGCCTGAAGAAACAAAAAATAGTTTGAAATGTGAAAGGGCAAGGTGCCTGTTGAGGCCAAGTGGAAGTTGTGTCACACTTTTTCTACACAGCACCCTTGAGGAAAGTGCTGGTGCTCACCTTAACATGGAATCATTCCTGGGAGGAAGAAGTGGAGCCTCTGCAGGGTCTTGTTTGAAGAGATCCTCCAGCTCCTTCAAACTCTTCATTGAAGAATGCCTTCTCCAGAGGCTGCAGCTATGAGGATCATCCTGTAATCCCCCAGGTCCCTTTCACTGGTTCACCCCCACCTGCCACCATGTAATTAAGTATTTATTAATTTGGTTCCATCTTCTGATTAGTAAACCATGAGGTTTCTTCATCTCTATCACTAACCACTTAAAAGGATCATTTGCAATCTGATTAGTGTGTACTTTACGTTTTCTATTTTTTAATAGAAAAAAACCTCCCTGTGACACTGAAAATGGTGAGGAAAGGGTGCAGTGGTGACGCTCACAGGAGCCGAGCAGTGCTCCCCCCTCCAGGTGAAACAAACACTGGGTGCTTCAGACACAGCCGATCCAGGAGGTCCAAGTCAGCGACACTGACGGGACCAGGCACCAAACCCACACACAGTTAAGGGTTGACAGCACTTAAACCCATCCTAACAGTGTAAATAGGAAGAGAATTACTAATTGAAGGGAATCTTTATTGATTCATGTTTGATATTTACTTACCATTTGAAATTTTACTGACCACTGTGTCTGCACAATCAATTTTGTTCTCTTCCTGACAAATCTTCCTCTCATATTCTGCACCACTGTTGTCAGGTATATAAACTGTACGCTTGTTGTATGAACAGAAATCAATGTCCTTAACTATTTACACTGGATTTTGTAAATATTCTTAGATATTTTTACTTATGGATACCAAGGACAGTGAGGTACATCCATGTCCCTGAAACTACTTTCATAGGACAGTTGCAAAAACTAAATGCAAAAATCAAACTCAAGGACAAAACACATATCTGATAAATACTGTTTTCTGTTTACTACAGCCTCAGGGTTAAGCCTCTCAGGGAGAGTGGAGATGAGCCACCTTGCCACTGCTGAGTAAAGCTTTCATAAATTCTTGCCTGTTTTTCAGAAATACTTATAGGACAAAGCCAGGTATGCACAAGAGCTATGGCTGTGTCTCACCCTCTCAATGATGGTTTGAGGCCTGTGAATCTGTGATAGATGACACAGACATCAGATAACACAGAGCCTGTTCTTCCACAGTTTGAAGACAGAACTTAACATTTTGTTGAATAGCATTGCTAAACTATTAGCATGATAACAGTGTTGCTAAGTAACATTTTAAGACATGTCTTGTGGTTATTTACTTGAAATTAATTTTGTAATTAGAAAACTATCTGTGCACTCACAGCCTAGGAGAAACTTGTGCAGCCCAGAAATAGTAACTCCAGCAGCAGTTAAGAGGTAGAAATAATTAACATATCACACGGGTCTTCTGCCACAACGGATTCATTTATCTGATTTTAAACCTTTTTTTAAAGCATTGCTCTATTTGCCTTCTGCTTTCTTCTTTTTAGACAACACAATGCCGAGATTTTAAAAACTCTGGTTTTAGGCCAGGTTTTCTACACCTCTGATCATCCTTGCTACAATCCCCCCAAATCCTCTCCAGATGCTGCATATTATTCTTGCACAGAGCAGGCAGCGAGGCTGAGCACAGCGCTCAGAGCAGGGCTCTGGGCTCACAGGGCAGAGGCCAGGAGGGAATGTGCATCACACACCCCAGCAAAGGCCGGCCTGCTGTGGCCCCCGTGCCCGAGAGGCTGCCCGGCTGCCACGGCACCACACGGGTCACACGCTGAGCCCTGGCCCCACACCGGACCATGGCATGTGAAATTTAACCCCAAACTTCCTCTCTGGCCACACGCTGGGCCCCCCCCCCAGCCCGGGCTCCCAAGGGTGCCTGCAGCTCCCTGTGGCACCCACACGCCGGGCACAGAGGGTGAACCAGCAGCCAGAGAATCCCAGGGCAGAATTCGTACTGCAGTCATGGGAAAGGAGTCCTCTCCATAATCTCCACGATCCATAATCATTGCATAATTAAAATTAAAAAAAAAAAGATCCCTTACACTGTGCAGTGTTATTAGTGAATGCAGAAGGTGAAGCAAATTTAATTTAGTTTTATATTCTTTCTTCTTTTTTTGTCGCTATAACAGCCTCTTGCTGCCTTTTTAATTGAATTTTACTTGTGACAACCAGTATGACCAACAGAGGACAGCACATCCATTTCTTTTAATGATTAAAAGATCCTGAGCTTGAAGCTGCCATTCACTTTTTCACTCAGGAAATGAGAGTGACAGGCAGAGTGGAGCAGTGTGCCATAAGTAAGCCAGCCAGATTAAAAAGGCCTTTTTGCAATTAACTAGAACTGTTTTGAATTCCAGGAGATTACTTAAAGTAAATCTACTTCTAACCAGGCATTATTGCTAACGAAACACTGTGGGTGCACGTCCGTGAAACCTGGGTCTGTATTTTGATGCAATTGTTTACTGACATTGCAATAACAGTTAAAACACGCTTAGGAGTCAAAGCACACTCAGAAGTGTCAGGTGAGCTCTCCTAATTCCCCTTCAAAACTGCAGACAGAAAAGGTGTCTGTAACCAAGTTTTGATTATTAGGTGAGTGTTCATAAAACACTGAAGTGAAGCCAACTCCACTGTTTTTATTGCATGTGATTTGAGGGCAGAGAAGACTCTGCAAGTCATAATGAAATTCAAAGAACAAACCCAAGGATTTCATGTGGCTGAGGGGAATTTCATTAAGGAAATCCAATTAACCTGCAAGAGTTGCACACATTGAAATCTATTATCTTCCCCCAAAAGCTGGCTTTGTGGTTTTTATAGTGACCTTTGCTATTCCTGGATAAATAATGCCTTATTACAAATGCACTGACATCTTTATACAATTAACAACATACAAATGAATATCTTCATTCGTCTCCCCTTTGCAAACATTCAATTCTGCTTCCTATGAAACATATCAAATAGTGTTTTTAAAGAAGATATGAGTCAGGAAGGATTGGGTGCTAGACACTAGCACAAAGCAGACACAGATTTAGGAGACACATGAGGAATAATGTGGCTCCTGACAGCGTGTGGGTCTGTGTTTGTTGGTCAGGGCCTGATCCTGTGAATTGCTGAACTGAATTAATTAAGAGCCTAAGATACCATTGAGTCCATGGGGACTGACAGTGCTCAGCAGTACTCAGCGTTGAAGCCCTTAAATAAAAACCAACCTACAAATTCCGATTCATGCGAGTAACAATATTGCACACATCTACAGTGGGGACATGAATTATTCACATCAGTGTAGCATGAAAGATGCAAACGGCAAAGCCTGTTTAAAATAACACACAAACACTCCGTGTTTCTGTGATATGTGGGAGGGTTATCATTTGGCCCATTTTTCACTCATACGCATATTCCTTTTATTTGCTGCGCGCATAGGTCTGATCTGAGGATGTGGAGAAAATAAATACAGGAGATAGACATCTAATAAACATTAGTAGAAAATGAGGAAAGGAGGTTACTAATTAGCATTCTTTCCATATGAAACTACTAGATTATATCGGAGAAATGTGAGTTAAGTGTTTTACCGTTCTTTTTTTTTAACCATTATCTGATCAGAGAAGCATGAAAAGCACTTTATTGCCTTTTTTTTATCCCTGTGCTAGGAGCCCTCTGCAGGAAGTGAAGCTGAATTTCACAAATCTTCCCTTTCTGACGTCTCCCGAATTTCTAGGAATACCCCTTCCCTGTTACTATATTTGGTGGTAGTTTCTAGGAAAAAAAATAATTTTCGGACTGTCTTGGACTCACCACACCTCCTCTCAGAGGACTGGGCGCCCCGGGTCTCCTGGCACGGCCCCCGCGGAGTTGAGGAGCTCACGGCTCGGGCTCACAACTCCCGGCGCAGACAGCACGTCTTTGTAGCACTGTTGGAGGAATGAGCATGGAGAAGGAGTGGGAAGGGGAGAGGTGTCTTTGTGGCAACAATGAGTGAATCTTCTCTAGTTATTTTCCTGGCGGCTGCTCTTTTCTTTTTTTTTTTTTCCTTGCACTTTTTTTTTTTTTTTCTTTTTTCAAGGAAGAGGATCTTAATGAAAAAAAAAAAACCCCCTGGGTTTTTTTTTTTTTTTTTCCCTCTGCTTCCCCCTCTCCCCCTCCCCTTGATGTGGCCTCTTGTTTAGCTTGTGGCGTGACCGTGATGAAGAAATGTTTCAGGGCGCCTGGCAGGGTGATCTTTTTATGTAATGAGTCAGGATTTTGCCAACGGAAGGAGCCGGCTCGGAGCGAGGACCGGAGGGCTGTCTCCTTTCAAGAACGGGGAACCTGCCCGGCGAGCGGCTCTCCGTGCTCGGGATCCCCGCTCGCTGCGGGCGCTGATCCGTTCCCGTTCCCGGCTGGCGGGGGCACCGCCGCGGGCACTGACAAGTGGTGAGTTGCGCTCTCCCTCCGCGCCCCCGC
>VXBN01003815.1:897064-934928 GCA_013397395.1 Sinosuthora webbiana | reverse complement strand
GCCCACCTGCCGCAGGCCGCGGAGGGGGCGCGCCGGGCGGGGCGCCGGGCCCGCCGCGCCCCGCGGGGAAGGGGCGGTTCGCCGCCGTACCGGCACCCTTGGGAGCTACAGGTGTCCGCTCCCCGCGGTGCCCGCTCCCCGCCGTGTCCGGCCACCGCTCCCGTCCCGCTGCCTCCGGGTGGCTTCTGCGGCGACTTTGGCCAGGCACAAATAACTACAAATGCGCGTGCGGAGGGGTGTCGATACGCACCGTCTGATCGGCTCGTGTGAAAGCATGGCCAGAAAAATCTCCTAAATCATCACAGCCATAAATAAGTCAGTTAAAATGTATGGGCTGTAGAATGAGGAATTATTTAAAATGATTTTACAGAGCCAGAATTTCCATCAACTTCTCTGCGTTTTCCTTTCAGGATGTATTTGGTGATTATAAAGCAGTTCAGCTAGGACAGAATTCTTCGGCTCCGCATTTTGATTATCAAAAGCAGAATGAATGTAATAGTGGCTTTTCAAGGGCAGTAATTAGTTTCTTTGAATGTAACTGACAGCATTAACCTACTTTAGCCGTCCGAGTGTAAACTACAATGCTTTTAAACATGGATTTTATTTAGAAGCTCTGTTGGAATTATAAAGTGAAGATTTAGAATATCTGTTGCTTTTGTACGTGAATTTCTACTTTTCCTCTCATCTTTGAAAGATCTTACAAAACGTAATATTGAGGGTAATAAGATGATGACGTAGGGCTGAATACCTGAGACTATCATTGTTAGTAAGAAGAGACCAGTTTTTAAGTAAATTGAAAGTAATTTCTAGTTTACTGTACAAATGACAAATTTAGAATAATGACAGACATTTCTCTATAATGTGTCCTTAGTCTGAAATACAGTGAAACAGATAAATAATAACCTGTTACGTACTTTGAGAAGAAATCTTAATAGATATTTTGAGTGCTGGGTCTAATAACTGTTATTCTGTGTCATTTTATAGACACTTTGAAAAGGTACTTCTTACCTGCTTAATAGATCATAAAATGTTAATAAAATCAATTAGTATCTGTTAGCAATTCCTGCTGTCCAGAAAGTGAAGGAGGGGTGGATTGCAACTGGGCTATAACGTTCTCTTTTGATTAGTCTGAAAATTACCCACTAGAAGCAATGACTCAGTTGATTGGGCATACCTTACAAAGATACTTTACTTACAAATTGAATCTTGGAAGGCTGTGGTTCCAGAGTCGGGGTTTTGGGGGCGAGATGAGCTTATGTTTTATCCAACTGGCCCACAAAGTCCCGCTTTTGGTGGTCACTTTGTTCTGCAAAAGAAAACAGCACATTATGGCTCTTACAGTGGACAGTAAACTTAGTAGTAAACTACTGCTGCACTTAGGAAAGGGCTATTATACACTTTAAATAAATAATCATGTTCTAACTTGAATGTTGTCTTCAGCAATAAAAAGTGGGTAGAAAATACAATCATTCCGAAAGCTAAACATGAAAGTTTTCTAACTCTGTGGTGTTTTTCTCTTAAAAAGCCAGCAAAAGCTGAAGAAAAAGTCACCTTTCTAAGGGTGGTCATGCAATACAGCTGAATTGGGAGAAATTTTCTAGAAAAGAGAGGCAGTTTAAACCTTGAAAAAATCTTCTAAACACTGATAGCATTTGTATTGTCAAACCCCGCCTCATTTTTCTTTGCTCACAAAGTATTCGGTTGTAATGTATCTCTCGAACGAGCTGTTTCTTTATGTGTGTCTGTGTGTGTCTACATGTGTACAGTCTGTATCCATGATTCAATTTAAAGACTGCTGATTTTTGTATTGGTAAAAGTTGTGGAATATATTATTGTGAGTAAGGCAGTGTAAACCTGACCTTGGTTAGAGCTGTTTAAGCTCATGTTACTATTTACATTTTGGTATCAATATCCTAAAGAATTGAAGTATTATTTTTACTTAAAAGTTACATAGCTGTACTTTCCTCATGGGATTCTAGAAAGCGCTGAAAATGCTGGTAGATGCACTGAACTTTCTCGTGGTTCCAAATATACTGCACAGATATTTAATACTGAATGAACACGACACTCACACAATGTAATTCATACAATGTTTCACACAACATACATGCTGGAGCATCCTCTCAGGTGGTGTAAATGTGTCTGTCATAGTTTTGACATTTAATGCCGGCTAATCACCAGCTTAAACTAGACATAAACATCCACACATTCACATTGTGGTCACATTGTCATTGCAGTCGGGTTAATTTTAAGTGTTGACCTACACAGACTGAATCAATTTGAGTATTTCAGAAAGGCCTGAAAATTCAGCTGAAGTGAGACAGTGACACACTGTTAAAGCAGAGTTGTTGGCATGTGATTTATTATACGAGTATCAGGATGTACAGTCAACTGAGTATCAGGATGACTTATCAAGATTTTTCTATAGAATTCTCATATTTTATATTTTATAGCAATATAATTGCAACACAAGTGAAACAGGATGTATCCAAACCTCAGTGCAACAAATTCCTCACTTGTTTTAAGACTGAAATCTGATTTGGAGGAGCTTAGGTCAGAACTGTGGTGCTAATATGCTTTTTAGCTACTATTTTCCATGAAATAATACTGTTCAGAAGCAGCATTTATGAAAGGCTAAATTTTCATAAGCCAATTAAGTTAAAAATTTAACTGTAGAAATCTTTTATTTTTAAATTACACTAGAGTATATTAGTACTTAGTTTGTGAATAACATGCCAGACCTGTCCAATCTTCCTAGTTGTCAGACGTGGATTGGTTTAATTCCTGTGGTCTCTTCTCTAGTATTCTGAGAATGTAGAGCAGAGAATCAGAGAAAGTGGATCAGTGTGAGGATCTTGCTTTAAGGGAAAGGAGAAACACTTATATCCACACGGCAGCGACGATCAGCTCTGCTCTGCTGAAATACCACAGTTGCTTCTTACCAACTGTTACTTTAAAGCTCTTAAATTAACACATAATTTTGTACAGCTACTTCCAGTAAGATATGCTTTTTGTATCACACTTTATGTATTACACTTTGTTAATCAGCTATTTTTAGATTATTTTTTAAAATAGATTCTATCTGACTCTCTATTGAGGATATATAAAATTCACTTGCATTCCTTCTAGCACCAATAACCTAGCTATAGAATTAATACACTATTTAAATGATTAATGAGCAGTGTTAAAGAGCACAGTTACGCTTCTGTAGGTCTTCCTCAGACAATATTTTTATTCACTTTTTTTCCCCCATCAATGAGCTTACAGAAAGAGCTCCTGTTTGTCTCTGGTGTGCAGTAGAACAGACAATTTTCTGCTGCTATATAGATATCTTACATATATTTTAAACTTGCAATGTATGCTCATTTTGTTTGTGTTACTTAAATTAATGATGATTAGACAAAACAGTGATAGATTTCCTAAACATCTGTGTTATAAAAACTTGATCTCGTTCCCTCACACTGGTTTTCCCAGCAGGTTTGCGTGCAGCTTGGGGTGCTGGCCTCAGAGCTGAGACTCCTGAAATGCACTGTGTATCCAGAGCATTAATAATTAAACACCTAGGATCAGTCTATCTTGCTATTTGATATGATAAAAAAAGAAATTTACAGAAGATAAAAAGTAGATGGTATGTTTGTAATATAAATTAGTTTTTCTTCAGACAAAAAAAGTCATTAATTATTGAAAAAATAATATTTAGAAATATCAACACCAATTATTTATTACATTTATAATTTATAAAATTGAAAGTCCTACTAGCTATCTTTCTGTTTAGAATAAATTTAAAACTACATTTTTAGAATGACTTTTCTGCATTTTTAAGCAAACCTTTAAAAAACCAGCTTACGAACACACCGAATCAGCAGAGGATTACCAAATAGCCTAATCTGTTTACTTTTGAAATGTTATTGAAAGCAGTGAAAAGATCAGGATCTCCACCAGAATCCTGTGGCATGGTTTGGAGATTGGTCTGGGGCCTGCATTTTCTGAAGCAAGGCCTCAACCTTTGACACCTCCTGACCCCGGGTTGCAACAGCAAAGTTTTGTGACTCGCCTCTGATCCAGCCACAGAAAAAGAGAGACAGAGGTAACGACCCCAAGTTTGGAAACTCATGACCTGGAACAGCTAAAAATTTTGCCTTACTAAAGGCTGCAGAATCAGTTGTCCTTTCCTAGGAAGCTATCCAGAGTTTTTCTAGCGCAAGAACACGACACCTGAGGTCTGATTTTTAAACTGGGCCTTGTTTTTGCTCCCCGTTGCAGTGTTACACAGCAGCACTGCTTCCCTGTGGAAAACCTGGACCTCATGCCACAAGGAAAGCCTATGCAAACACAAACCAGTATGTTCAGGCATACTTTCTAAAGGCATCACTCAAAAGATCATTTTACCTGCCTTGGAAATTGTATTTAGAAGCCTATGAAGCAAAAAAAAAAACCCAAAGATGTGGATTTTTTAAAATGGGTTTAAAAGATTAGGGGAAAAACACTGCTATCACCTGGAAGCTGCACCTGTAGTGGAAGACATGGTAGAAAAGTGGTTCAGACCATGTGGCTCAAGCCTGTGAAGCTTCTGGTGAAATCAGTGAATTTAAAGCATCATTTGCCCAGTTCACAATGCCCATCAGTTAATAACTACACTAATCCCTTGCTGCAATGCCATATGCTATTCTCAGTCAAACAGTGCAAACGTGTAGGGAATTTGGTAAAGCTATAAACATGGGAAAAAAGAAACAAAGAATCAGGAGGTTTTGCCTGTTGTCAAAATGCCCCAATAGTTCCTGTTTAGAAGGTCTGGGGGCAAGGGCAATAATTCTGTATTGAAGTGTGGATGGATAGGCCTTATTCAGCTTGGGAATCTTTTTCAGGACCTTTCTTACAACACCTACAGAGTAAATAAAGATAACACCAATAGAAATAAAGCCCCACACATTACTGAGGTAACTGGCTTTGTGAGGTATCTGACTACATGTTAGCAGTTGGTTCCAGAAGGTTATCCCTGATCTCTGACTCCCTGTTGGATATAAGGCTCTTTAATTACCAACATTTTTTTAAATATTGGAATCATTATTCTCTACAGATAGGCTCCAGAGTTTTGGTGGTTTTTTGTTTGTCTTTTTTTTCTTTTCCTGTTTGGAGCATATCTGCTCCTGGCTGAGTTCAAAAGAAATCTTAAAAATTTGAGTCCTATCTAATTTCCTAGTATGCTGAATACTTACACTGTTGATATATATGAAGAACTTTCAAACAAAACTATTTTGATTTTTTCAGTTAATACTGTTAATTTTGATTTAGCTGTTAATGGGTGAGACTACAATTCAACAGTATAAAGTAGTATTGATGCATTTTTGCCATTTGAAGTATCTCAGCTTCAGTCAGACAGTCCAAAGCCTTTCACTGCAATCATGGCCTTTCTATACGAACCGATATAAAATAGTATCTGGTCACTAATTTTTTAAGTAAAGATTTTCATTTGGTCCGGACAAGAATTAAAACAGAACACACACACCCCTCCAAAATTATAAAATGTGTTCTGTCATCTACAACAAGGCATGTCTAAAGAGTTGTAGGACAAGGTGAGAAAAATCATTTCAGGATGTTTCAGGACTGGCCCACATGCATCAGGAAAAGTCAGGGAATGCAGTAATTGTACTGAAAGGGCATTTCTAGTTGTTACACATTGCCGCTGTTAAAAAATTCTGTTTTATGGTCAGCAAAACCTTGACTTTTGCTTTGATGGTGCTGCTGTTTGCGTTAAAGCTTTCTTTTGTAATCAAAGACCTATTTCAAATCACACAAAGCAGGTGCCTGGATGCTGCTGTAAGTCACAAATCTCTCCACTGAATTCACTGGATCTACATCCATAAAAATGCAAGTGAGATCATGTTAAAATTTCTGGAACCTGAGAAAATAATTCAGTTAATTTTTCATATTTTAACACTAACAAAGGGCACATGTATTTACACAGAACATAAATAATGTGAGGAATTGAGCATTGCTTTTTTTCAACAATATTATTCTATTTTATGCTTTGTGCTACAAGAATCTGTGAAGAATATGCCTGTTAGGTGCTATTCAGTGTGGGTTATTTTAAAATAGTTACTTTTCATTGAGCATGCCAATTGCATGGGCATAACTTAAAGTTCAAATGTGCTACCTGTTTTACTAAGGATATTTATAAATATGGATAATTCAGCTTACTAAATTGGGATTCCACTTTGTGTTTTTATTCTGACTGGTCCTTCTGTATGTATGGAAAACTGCCCAAACAGTTCATTTTAAAATGAAAATATTTTAAAATTCTTTCAAATGAAAGATGTTCTATAATTCTAATATGTATAATTTTCTTCTATAAACTAATGTCCACTCTATCTCTGAAGTATCCTTAAAATAAGAAATGCAGGTCAAGAGTTAATGATGATTATACAAGGGTTTTGGTTTGGGTTTTGTTTTTTTTTTTTTTTCTTTTGGTGAGCTGAAAGAAGAAAAATTGTCCTGTATTGTCTGGGATTCATGCAAAATGTTTTTCACTTCCCAGTAATACTATTTCTAAGGTAGCTGCCTCAAAATTCACTTTATTGCGTGGACAGAACCATTTTATACCCCCAGAGCTAATGAATTAGAGCATCCTTGAAAAACTACAGTTTTCCTATCCAGCGGGCTAACAGAAAATGATGAAATCCTGAGGTATTGTTGGAAAGTTGTTCTAACTTAAAAATCTTTTCTTTATAGTTTCGTTCTTGATGTTCCACAGCATTCACCACTTCCTGCATGGCTTTTAACCGCAGGGAAAATGAGGGACTTTTGGGGGCAGATGTGTTTCCATTACACTATCATAATGCCCCTAAAAATCCTTATTGCTCTTGCAGTATTCTTCCGTATTGCTGGGCCTGGTGAGAACTACTTGAAGACCTAGCTTATAAATACAGCTTTTCTCTAAAAACACTTTAAAAACACCACTGAGTTTTATTTTGTTTGTCTTACCTTATTTTTAGTTTTGTTTACTGTTGCTTAAAATATAAATGGCAAGATACGCCGCCACCTGTTGGTAAATAAATGTCGTAAGTCATAAATCCAAAGGGACATGCTGATAATTGCATGGGATTATAAGAGGGATCTGTTTTGGCTTAAGAGGGAGAGCTTCATTCTTTTGGTACAACTCACTTGTTTTTTACATAAGATTTTAGCCTTTATGTCTCTGAAAATATGACAGATGTTTTGCAAGATAACTTGAATGACTGCTGTAGGTGAGGCTCACTTAGAATATTTACTGCTTTTGGAAACACGCATCAGGCCGTTTATCAAATGCATAGATCTGTCCAGTACATTTATCTGAATTAAAAGCACCAAAATATTCAAATGATGTTTTTATACAGTCTCAAAATAAAATTATGATTAAACCTGAAGAAGACATTGTGGGTTGCTAGGTATTCTGTGCTTACTCAACTCAAAAGGTCTTTGTGTGGCCGTACCTTGCTGAGGCTTCTGAGGAAGGCACTGTCCATTGGGAATGCAGTCATGCTCTGTGGCTGCTCCCATGGAGGGAGACATGGCCAGGGTTCTCCCAGGCACTGTTTATTCCTGCTAGGTGGCAGGTTCCCCTGGAGCCCGCAGTCTTCCAGTTCTGGAAGGAGAAGGCAGAACATACACATGTAAACATGGTTTGTTGTTGTCTTGGTCTTGCAGAGCAATACATCATCAGTTTGCCATGTGCAGTGCTGGTAACATTTATTTCAGTAGCTGAGTGTGGGGCACACACAGTACTGTCACTGCTTTGTGTTAAATGTACTCCTGACTTCACTGACTCACTTCACAGAAATTATAGGTGGTGTCGCATGGTCCCTCTGACAGTGTCTGCTAATATCTGTAAATACCCTTCAAAATTTTTGGTGACATAGGAAAGAAACTAACTGGGTGGATTCACCAGACCACTTTTGTATTGAAGTTTAATCTCCAGGGAGATGCTCTTCTTCATTCTGCTATAGGAATGTGTCTCATTTTTCATGCAGCAAAATCTTACAGGTCAAGTCACACCCTACAGGTCACAAAGCAGGCTTGCTGATATGACTGAGGCTCAGAACTTTTGCTGCCCAGAGAAATACTACAGTAACAAGAAATTTCCCTTCTAGAAGGACAGAATGAGCAGTGTTGAACAATTTTGTATTCACACTGGAATATGTCCTTCAACATAAAACACTGCAAGATGCAACAGCATTTCAAATTAATGTATAGACAGAGAGTAGAAAACACAGTCATTACATTAATTTGAAATTTTCGTATCAATATTTCAGTGCTCCTATTTGGACTGATCACAAGATGATCCCTGGTACCCTCTGACATAAATGCAAGGTATAACACAGACTGGCTTGAGGCTTATCCAGCCTTTATTATTACAGTTACAAGGTACAAAACTAGTTGAACTATTAATATTAGTTACAGAGGCTTTTTGCATGATTTTATTCCAAACATGCCAAAGTATTTGTTCAGCATTCTTTTTATTTCCAAGTGACACTCCTAGGTAAAGACTCTGCATCTAATTGAAAATGTTTTTTTTTTTTAAAAAAAGCACGCTACAGCAAATATTCTGAGCAGTTCTGCAGTATTAAGGACCAGTGAAGAGAGCACTCCCTGAACTACACAAATTGTATCAACTTTATACAGAAGACTTAATATGTACAGAGTGGTGATTTTTGTAATAGTCTTTTGGAGGCTATGCTAGTCACATTCCTATGTAAAGAATACTGTGATAGATTTGAGCATTAGGACTAATCTAGTTTTCTGTTTTTCTTGTGTTACCATCTCATATGTAATCTTTCAAGGATATCCATATTTTTTTCCTAGCATATGCAATCATTCATGTAATTTCTTGCATGAATAACTTGTTGATTGAACAGCTGATTCTTGCATGTATACCTATTCATATAGGTTGTAGGAAAAGTTAGATTCCTTCTGAATGTGTGCTCTGTAAATATGTAAAAATGTATTTATCATATGACACTACTTAAAAAAATATATGCTTAGACCAAGCAATCCCGAGATTAAATTCAAGGTACAGGATCAAAACAAGTAACAGGATATTCCAGTCCCTTTTACATCTAATAGGAATCACCTGGCATATAATTGTTATTTTGTTTTACACATTTTTATCATTGAAGAATAAGCATTAGAAAATGAGAGTCAAGAACATAGTTAGAGATGTGTACTTAAACTTCTCAATTACTTGCTTCAAATTGCTTAAGTATTTAAATCATTTTGGTTGAAATAGTATGTCACAAAAATCTTTGGATCTGATATAGCCTCAGAGGAAGGACTGCAAAACTCATCTGTAAAACTGTCCACTGCAGCTAACAGCACATTGGGAATAGGCTGTGAGTAGGTTTCAGTATCAAACATTTTGTAAAAGATAATCTTTTTCTCTGTTTGTTTTCTTAAATATTAGCAAAGCAGAGATTTCTATTAGCCTCTTCTTAGGGATTTTGATTTCTTTTAATTATAGGGCCAAGAGACATTAACAGAGACAAACAAATTGCTCTAAAAGTTAGAACAGTAGCAAGTAGGTAATTTTTCAAGTAGAATTTTCACAGTGGAAAAGGTATTAAGTATTTGTTTTGTGCCAAGAAATGAGTAATACGAGAATACTTTGATTCTTTTACAAAATGGAAGAGCATTAATAGCATTTTAGTTTTTATTGTATATAAAATACTTGATTACCAGCAGTCTAATAATAGATAAACAAAAACAGAACAAAGGACATGCAGTTATTAAATAGGCTAAATAAGAGACACCCATGTCATTTGTGTATTGAATAAGCCCATTTTTATCTCAAGTTTTCAACACTGCCTCAACTGTATGTACACTATTTAAAATGTGATTCAGAATACAGAACTTGGCTGATCCATTTTAATAGTGCTTATTTATTTATTTATTAGCTATGTTGTTTCAGTTCCAGTGTTAGATCCAGTCTGTTACTGAATGAAGGGAGTGTCAGTTCCGCTCCAGCCCGTTCTGAGGTGTCCCTGTGCAGCTCCTGTGCTGTCACCTGTGGGGAGGTGACTCCAGAGCCAGGCCTGGAGCACAGGCAGCAGCTCTGGGCTGTGGCACAAGGAGGCTGCTCAGGAATGCTCAGATAAAGACACCTCATTCCACACTGGGCTAGAGAAGGATGTGGGAGAGGGAAGGGCTACAGCAAAGGGAGTAGCAACTGCAAGAGAGAAACCACTACTCAGATGCTGTAAATAAGTTTATAGAGTAAAGCAGCAGAATGTGGCCAGAAGTAAAGGGGAAGGAAGGATTCCTCACAGCCTGCAATGGAGCTTTTCATTGAATGCTTAGTTATGGGAGCAGAAGTGCATACAAAAATAAACTCCATCAATAAATGGTCACTACTACATTTCTCAATCATATTAACCTGTTTCAGACTTTGTTAATTTGTTGCCATTTATGGCTGATTAAAGATGTAAATGGTTTTCTTTATCCTTAACTTTTGAATGTATACAAACAATTTTATTCCCATATTTAATCATTAGTGCCAAGATTCTGACTAAAGCAGATCTCTATCATTGTATTATTAACAAGTGCAAATGCCAGTTTTGAAGTCTGTGGCTGACATAACTTCATCTATAGCTGGAAGAAAACTGTGTACATACTCTGTAGCAATGCAAGGAATCAATGAAAGTGAATAAAAATCATTAAAAGAAACTACATGTTGTATACTCAGACTTTCATCAAGATATGACATATTTTATGCTTAAGAAATTAAAATAGAAGTTGAAATGTTTTGAGATGATTATTTAGTAGTTAGACTTAACAGGTGAGATTACCCAATAAATAATTGACTAAAAAACTGAAATTCTTAACCAAAATTTCTTTTTTTTGTTGACTGCTGGGGCTTGGGTTGTTTTTTGTTTTGGTTTGGTTTTTTTAAGGAAAAGCCACTTCAGAATTTTCCTTACTTTTCCAATGACAGATTTTATTTTGTATGTTCCTTTAAAAACAAAATCTACAGTCTTGCTATGACTGCTGTCTGAGGCTTTTGGAGATCTCAGCTGTGAGAACAGTTTAAGTACCAAACAAGATTGCAGCAGGTTAATTTTGCTTCCAAGGAAAGGAAAGAAAGAAATAAGATATTCCTATATGAAGCCAGGGAATTTGTGCTAGTCATTTTTGGAGTGCTGAACTAATCCATAACAAAATTATCCAATGACTGCGGTTGGCAGTATGGAGAACTGAGTGAGCCCACAAGATCCCCAGACTGGAGTCTGAATCATGCATAGACTTTGTGATATAATCTGGGTTCATACTCAAATAATCTAGATTTATTATTTGATAATACATATAAAATTATCTTATAGATTTATTCTAACTTACACCCCAATGTCACAGTTTTATTATTTTAAGACTCTGGGTGCGTCTAAAAGCAAAAAGGAAACAAATGGCTTCTTAGAACATATCTGAAATGAAAACTCTAGAGTTCTGGTTCCAGTCTGAGCATCAGGAGGTTCTGGATTCAAGGTCTAGCCCTGATTTGCCCTGTGGCCAGTGCCAGGGAGGTGCCAAATGCCCTGACCAGAACTCAGGTGAGGCCAGTGGTGCATGTACCAGCCCTTCACCTGCCACAGGGAGCAATACGGCTGCCACCTGGTTCCAGAATGTGTTTTGATCTGGAATAGTCAGCTCTGGCCTCAAACACCGTATCTTTCTATACCAGCTCCATTCCTATCTCCTTTCCAGATTATCCAGCTAATAAACAAAAAGTTCCAAGAAGTCAAAAAACCCACCCCAAACCAGAGGTAACTCCTGCCAGGAAGTCGCAGCCACAGCTGCAATTTCCTGATAACACCCCTTGCAAACATCCCGGAGGGAGCTGTGTGAGTGGAAAAATGACACCAATTAGGCATCTCGAGCCCCTGGATTTTCCTGTAAAGCAGGACCCTGCCGTGCTGCAGTGTGGAGGCAGTGTCCCAAAGGCCACCTTGGCCGGGCTGTCACACCGCAGCCCAAGAGGCGGTGGCGGGGCAGGGCTGTGCCTGGCAGTGTCCCAAAGGCCACCTTGGCCGGGCTGTCACACCGTGTGCAGCCCAAGAGGCGGTGGCGGGGCAGGGCTGTGCCTGGCGGCACCCGGCGGGACCCCGGGGACCCCAGTCCATCCTGCAGGGCCGCCCTGTGCCTCTGTCCTTTGTGCTGCAGCTGCCACTGCTCAGTACGCACAGCACACTGCACTTTTATTATTGCCATTTTATGGTTTCGCTGACTTTTGCTCACATGCCACCCACAAGATAGCAAGAGATGGTGAACTGCTGCATCTTGAGTTTCATCTCACCCAACTCCCAAAGAGAATTTCCTTTATCACTGTTAAGAATGGAACTGAAAACTTCCTCCAACTCTGGTTGGCAAACAAAACAGCCTTGCTTTAATGGCAGTTTTAACTAATTTCACTAGGAGCTAATACGAGCAGAGTATTATTTATACACCCTTCAAGAGCAAATCCACAGAGTATATTACAATTCCTATAATAGCAAGTTTATCTCATTGCACAAAAGTACATAACATTTCTAATGAAGTACCATATTGGAGGTATTGATATTATTATATATTTTCATCTTTTTACGGAGAACAGAAAAATGTATTTTCCTATTCTGCCTACAGAACACTTGAAAATAATTAAGTATTTTATGCTAAGGTACCAGACTATGGCAGTATTAGAGCAGAAACATGGAGTTTTAAACATATTTGGGAGACGGGGACTTTGTTTCTGTTCTGTATGATGATTCTGCATCTCTCAGTCCTGATGTATGCATTTAACACTCAGGTGTTAAAAGGTTGGAAAGAACAAATAATATATTCAAGGTGCCGTACCTTATTTTGGAATGTTTTTTAGGCTGTAAATAATTGCCTATCTTTAGCATCAGGAATACAGTAAAATTTGGGCTGAGAAGAGGCACGGGAACAAAAGAAATAGAAGAGTAAAGCAAAGTTTCTAAACTTCAGGCCACTTGCCAGCTGCTTCTTACATCAACTTTCAGTTCTGCTGCTTGCTTTGACTGTAGCAAAAAGATAAACACTTTCTTGTTGCAAGTTAACAAACACTGCCATGCGTGACAAGTTGATAAGGGGTATTAAGGGTTGTATCAAGTGTTTATTAGTTCATTTGAGCAAGAGATAAACATGGTAGAAAGTTCTGATGTGCTGCTGAAAAATGAAAAATAACTGGTCAATGCCAAAAACAGTTTTGCTGGAAAAAAGGTTTCTATTCTTAGTGACTGGAGCTTTCATTGCTATAGATAATTTTTCTTTCTGTTTGTAGTAAATTCCTCAATGTGTGTGCCTCCTTTGTTAACTTACACCATTGCTCTGTGCGTCTGTATTTCCAGGTGGTACAGATAAAGCAGTCTGGATTCTACACTCATAAGGAGCTCAAAGTCCTGGCACAACAGGCAGAATTTGGTTTAGTGACTTAGTCAGCTCTGCTTGGTGTCTTTTGACATTAACTGTACATGTTGAGATCTTGTCTCCATGTTTTTGTCTGTTGTAGTTATTGAAAACTAAATACAGAGTATTTAAGTATCCTTTGATTTAGCACTTGCCTAATTAAATTCTTGCCTGATTATTTTTCTGGTGTCGGCCGACATGCCTTACAACAAATTGCTAGTGTTTGACTCTTGATATTGTCACCAAATCTGTATTTGAACTAAGATCTGCAAAAACAAATATTAAAAATCCTGCCATACATCCCAAATGTCACTTCTAGTTTCCTTTTTTAAGGCAATGCAGTACAATGTAAACAAGGAGAAACAAAGAGATAACACAGCGATGTAGAATCAGAGTTTACTAGCAAAACTTGGATGTGGGTGTATTAATAACAGATGATAAAAACATAAGCAAAAAGGTCTTCCTAGGTTGCAGGAAGAGACCTATATACTACACTGTAATGACTTTTTTGTATCATTTCTTTTATTGAACAATTCTTTTAGAATATTTTTGATTTTTTCCCTTACAAAAGTAACCATACTATTCTATAGTCCCTTTTCCCCACTAAGCCAGACTTTAAGGCACCATTGATATTTGTGGTATGCTAATTTTTATGGCTCTAGAGAAACAATAATAATAACAACACATTTAGGAGAAAATACTGACATTTTGTCTGGAAAATGTTTTTACACTGTGTCAAAGGCATAAGAACGTATTTTAACATCCTGTCTCACAATATGGGGTAAAAGGGACAAGAAATGAGGATAAGATCAAATGTAGGCTTTAGCAAGATGGGATCAGTGACCAGTCAGGTAATATTTTCAGTTATTTACAAGACTTCAATGATTCCCAGATGCCTCAAGTAGGGCAAGGGTAAGGACTAGGAACTTCTGGATTTGATGGTTGCTTGGCACTGTGGAATGTAGGTACCTTTGCCCATTGTATAAGAATTGTGTCCTTTGCCTTGGCTTCCCACTGAGAGTTCACGACTGAATACACTGAGAGTCTTTCCGGACTTCCTTCCTCCTTTACTGAGGGCACAGTCATGGGAGATGCATGTGCAGGATGTTTATGGAAAAGAATACAAAGTTTTACTCTTACAGCCACTGAATGCTCATGAGAGAGTGTCACATGTGGATATTTGGTGAAAGTAAACACTCTCCTGTCTGTTTTGAAGGAGAAAGTGCAAGGGCTTTTTTTCCTCTGTGATTCCACTGAATCACATTCTACTACAAGGCAGGAATTGTTTATGTGCAGGTGCTTGGCTTCCTTGAAAATATTATGTTTTCTTGGTAGCATATTTATTCACCATATTAATATTAGTCAACTTGGGGTTACTGTTTTTGAAATTGAACTACTCAGAGGCTAATAGCAGAGAAGTACTGCTATTGGCATGTTAGATATTTTCAATTAACTGAGTTCAATAATTTAATAAATTATTTTTCACTCAGTTATTTATTAATTTCACATATTTATTTGCTTATTTTGGCTTCTTCTGATTCTCCAATCTAGAATATGAAAACTTAGACAACAAACCAGACAGTGACATGTGTGTGTAAATTCAGGTGTGGGATTATGGCCTTCATAAAACAGAACACTAAAATTAGAGGTCTCTTGATACAGGAGACAGTTCCACTATTAAGCAACTGGTGCTAAGAGCAGTTCTAAGATCCAGAATATGAGCAGTCTGGGAAGATGATCTATAAGGTGTACATTTCAATTTAAGTCTTTTGTGAAGTTAAAAGCTTCTTGCAGTGCAATGAAGCTCCTCCAAAGTGTGTGGTATTTAACACCAGCAGACCTTTGCGCTGTGACAATCAGCAGATATCTGTTTTGTCAGAGTCTATATTGTGATAATCAGCAGGTAACATATCTTATGAAACTACTGTACCTTGACTGTGGCATGCAGAAAGCAGGATACTAATGGATCATTATGGGAATTTATGCAGGCCTGTATCATAAATAGTAACCAGTGAGAATGCAGCAACAAGGAGGAATGTCCCAGACGAGCTGACTGGCTGCCTACAGGAGCATCACCCTGCTTAAAGAATCAACTGTCTTTCAACTTCACACCAACAACTCAGCTGAGGGTATTTCCTAAGATGAACAGATCACATATGGCAAGCACAGGAAACAGACAGATAGCATTTGTCTTCTGAGGTTTAAGAATATTTTGCTTAGTCTGTGCTATAAGGAGCTAATAAAATGAAGATAAAATGGCAGAGAATATTGTTTGATAACATTTGTTTTATATTGGGTCTGACAGATTTAATGTTTAGGGTAGAATGAAGCTCATATATCATAAAAGATCACTTATCTAGCACTTTGGACTCATTTTCCTTCCTAAAGCAGATATTTTTTTAATTTTTAAATTGGGTTCTATTAGGCTAGGTAGGGTCTCAGACATCATTGCAAAAGTAATCTACAAAGACCCTTCAAGAACCCCTTCATTGAAAACAATAGGCCAACAGGTTGTTTGTTTGATTGGTTTTTTTGGAGGATGCATATTGGAGGCAGGCCCTGATTCTGAAACTCCTCATTTCAGAATGTGTTGTAGGGAATTCTGTTTATTTAGATGTGAAGAAAATGAAGTGATGGCTCTGAGGTGGTGCACCAGGAGCACTGCACAGGAATTCATTCCAACAAGCTCTGGTGTTTATCTCTGCTCAGATAATGCATCTAGTCTGTTCTTACATCATGTGTTCCAGTCGTGATTAGAATTACACCGAGTTCCTTCTGAATTTTAAAAATAATACTGTATGAATTAACAATCCTCACAGATTAATATGAAACAGACATAAATCTTGCAATATGTAAATTGCAAGAAATAAATAGCACCTTTGATGCAAGGGTCCTATTTAGTTGTACTTGTAGACTTACTTACTTAGCTTGTACAACCCCAAATATAATTTGATCCTCTACATTTAAAACTATACATTTCCATATTGAGATTGTTTTAACAAGGGATGTGTTGGTTAGGCATTGCTAAACACATATTGTGTTCCTGAGTAATAATTCAGTCTTTATTACTGCAGTAAAAGATCTCCAAGAGACAAGAATGGGATACCAAAGAGAGGATCTTCCCAAATCCATGCAACCCAAGTAATGTCAGAATCATTCTCAAGTATGTGCTGCTTCAGTCTGTGCTTTTTAATCATTAAAAAGTGCAGTCTTTTGTAACTTGAAGATAAGGACTTTAATGAGAATTTTTGTGAATGTATTACTTTCCTGTTATAATACTTGGAACGCTTTGTTAATCCTATGTGCCCTAAACCAGGGCATCCTAGTAAAGCAGTAAATGGAATGTAAAGATGAATGGAAGTGAAAAATATTGTCCTTCTCTATGGAAAAAAAAAAGTACTACAGAGCTGAATGGTAAGTTCTTTACAGAGGAGTATAAACTGAGGAGAGTATTAGAAAGAATTCCTACAGAGCATGACTAGTTTAGTTCTTAGTGAAGTAAAAAAAAATTAAAATTTAATAAATCTTTATTAAGTGATTTTTGATAATATGGGAAGTACATTATCTGTACTCCTATAAATGAAATATCTATTTCTACTTAAGTTTTAGATTTACAGCCATATAGATTGTTAGCCAAGGTCTAAATGTAAGTGATTAAAGTAATGAGCAAACGTTTCAGAATGCAAGTAATGTACTGTACCTGGTTCTGTCTTACAGCAATAAATGATCAGTTAAGGAGCAAGACCTAACCAGTAGCTATTTATTTATATATAGCTATATATACAAAATTACAATTTGCTTTAGTAGATGCAAAGGAAATCCCCCTTTTCTATATAAAGCCCACATTTTAATGTTTGTAGGGCGACTTAACAGCTTAACCCCCTTAAAGATGGTGTCTGGTTTTGTAGGTAAATCTAGATTCAGAGTAGAATCATTCAAAACTCAGCAAATTCCTCTTGGAGTCCTTCCTACCTTAGATGCTTATCATGTGAGAGGATGAATAACTCTTTGACAGTACCATTATTCTTCACTGATAAACAGTCTTCTTGTTCATCATGGTCCCCAGACTCTAGACACCCAAAGTAAGGAGGGATTAATTATCCTTAAAGTCACTATGTTCCTTAGAGGATTAAAAAATGAGAAGTCAGCACATTATTTTTTTTACATACAAGATCAGAAGAAATCCTGAAAAAAAAGAGTATTCTAATATTATCTCATTGTGGCTGCCTATTCTATTTATGACACCACTTTATGAACTGCACAAATCTATTCCTGCAACCTACAGATACTCTAAATGACAAAATAAAATTGAGCATCAATATAGAAAAGTCATGCATTTATCATGCAGAAATATTTTCCACCTATAAACATATTCTAAATTGAACTAGACAAGGCTAATATCACATAAAAATAAAGCAACTAGACCTTTAACTCACAGGAAGTAACATGATCAAAGATAAAGTCCAAATGACAAAGAGTCCGTAATTGTCTCCGTAAAATTACTGACAGTAAGATTTTTATGTTCTTATCATCATATTGGTAAAACTTTCTACAGTATGAAAGTATACCCTAAACATTGTGTTGTAAAAATCCCTGTGCTATAAGTCATAAAAAAACCCAGCAGAAACAGGTGTGTCTATTACCTGACATGTCTACAAGGCTTTGAAGTCAGAAACTGACCTGCACAACCACAAGCTTAGAATGCCTTTAAATAAGTAGATTTGTGAGACCATTTTGCTTCTAATGAAATACAGCAAAATGTTATCAGAACATTTTATTGAGTCCCTATTTCTATATTTCATCCTAAAAATCACTTTTATAAATTACAAGTGTAATTCAGTGTGAATTAAAAAACAAGTCTCAATCTATGAAAAGAGTCTTGATTTGAATAGGCTGTTTAAATCAACTGGAAACCCAGACCAAATTCCCTTTAACACGTTCAGGGTGTCTAAGCTGATTTTGGTTTCATTTCAACACAGCAAATAGTACTGATGATAGGCAATAACATGAAACTCGAGAGATTTTGGCTGTGATTCTTGCAGAATCTGGGGAATTAGTGAGTCTGAAGTATGTAAAACCAGTACAAAAGTGAAGGAATTATCCATGCTAACCTTTTCATGTCTAATTATTTACCAAGTGAAACGTTTCTGCTATATTCATAAACTAAAATCCCGATTTGTACAACTGTGCTGAACAGGAAGGGTCCCTCTCCTGTTAAATGCAGAGTGACTAAACATTGGAGACTGTAAATACTGATTGATAAAAATGGCTGGTGCCTGTCCCCGAGGTCCTCTCTGAAACAGACTCTGATAGCTGGATTAACACACTGAATAAATAAGGATGATGACCTTCTAGATATTACTACTGGCAATTTCTTTGTACTCATTCCTCTGGAATGCTCCTGTTGGTTTAGGAGGAGAGGACACAACAAATTAACCATAAATTCTACACTTAATTCCACATTTAAACAGGCTCCTTTGCTGCAGAGGGAGTTGCAACTGTAATGAGAAATTGTGTGTGTGAGGGCAGTGTCCCACAGCTGGGTGTCTGTACATCTCTTCACATCACACACTGCCTGGGCTGGGCTGTGACCTCAGGCAAGGAGGAGATTGCTTGACTTTCTTATAAAAAAGCATGTTGCCTGATAACTGGATAATTCCTTTTGCATTATTCTAGTAGTTGGACCAAATAAAGAGCTGTTGTGATGTAATCCCAGAGACACATCTCAGGTACTTGCTTTGAGCTGCAGAACACCGTCAAATGAGTAGCATAATCCAGAAATCATCTAGGAAAACTACATTTTGTCCTTAAAACTTAGGTTCAGGAGTATTGCTTGTAGGTGTTATTTCACACTTTGCACAACAAATAATTGATTCCATGCTTCAACTATACAAATAGACATTTTCCCTCAATATTTGCACTCTTCATCCACACCCATTATTAATGTAACTCTTACTCCCTATCTTAGAATGGATTTTTAGCTGTAGCAGGTTTATCCATAAGCAACTGCTCGACTAGAATGAATAATGTAGAAAGCACATTTTCAGTGCAGACACCTTAAACAATGACCTACATGAATCACTAGTGGCTAATGACAGAAAACAATGTGGTTATAGTTTGCTGTAAGGTCTTTTAATTCTTGGATTGAAGTTTTCTGGCAAAATCTTCACTAGCTTGAATTAATTGTGATAACCACTTACTCACCAAAGCAAAGAAGCACACATACACAGTTCCATTAGAATTCCTCAAGTGTTTAGCAGCATGGACAAATTGCAATAGAAAAATCTTTTAAGGATTTACTGGAAAAGGCAAACTCAGTTGTTAGCCTAAGAGTCTGTCCTAAAATGCCATCGTTTAGTTAAAATACATAGGAGAAGCCTTCATAATGCTCTCTGCACTCGACTTGACTGCAGCCAATACTATTAATCCTCTAATGTCATAAATACTGTAGGAAAGACATGCTAATAAAAAAGACAGCACTGACACCATTTATCATGTGTAGGAGTATATAAATACTGCAGAAATCTCTCTCACTTTTACAAGAAAATCAGCTTTACAACCATTTTCTGAGAGAACTGACTATAATTTCACTGCAAAAAATAGTTATACTCTGAAAATAAAAGTCTTTTTAAATAACCACATGACTTTAGTTATCAGTCTTTTATCTATGTCAGCTTTTAATGAAAGACTTATGGATGTGTTATTAGAGGTCCTGCTATCTGTTCTGTTTGTGGGAAGGTTTGATTTAGTAATGAAATCTGCTCCATTTGAAAAATGCATTTCAGCCTAATGTAAACCCGGATTGGTTCGATATCTAAAATGGCTTATAGTTGGGGAAAATGGGTATCTCCTGCTCAAGACACATTACAATGAGATTGTTCAAATCAACTACTGTTAATGAAAATGCCCAAGTTCCTTGTATTTAGAAAAGATTTAGCAAATAGCTGTTCTCTGATACAAGCCTGCTGCAGAGCACTCTGCAGGGAACCCCACTCTGTTTGTGGAATTTAAGGGCACTGGTGGAATTTACAGAGTCCATACACCACATTCCAAAAATATTGATAAAGACTGAGTTTCAGTTACTTACATCGAATTTTTAAAGGTTGTCAAAATAAATACTGCAAGGTAAAACTCAGCAAAATGCAGCACTGTTTTTAAAATAATCTCTATTTTCCAGGTATTTGTAAAATTGAGTTGTTCAGTACATTTCCTATTATGAAGAAATCCTTTAAAATTTTGAGTTACAGATAGTGGCAATTCTCACAAAGACGCAGACAATAAGTATAGCGATGGCTTTGGCTCCAAAATCTAAATCTTCAATCTGTATTACATTGTAGATTTATTTATGATATATAAATGTGTTATTCTTCCCTGTGCAAACTGTGCTTTTGCAAGAAGCCCTGTAATCTTCATTGAACATAATTCTGTGATGGAACTCCACAGAGGAACAGGACTGCCTGGATACAATGCCTTGCAGAACTGAGGAATTTTTTTTCTTTTTACTCAACATAAAATAAATGAATGTATATTTTGCTATTGTTTAACAATGCTTCTAAATTTTGTCATAATCCTTGTTTTGCTTATTCATTTATTACAGGTAAAATACTCTATTATGTTATTTAAAGCTGCGTTGAAAAGTGAGGTAATTCGTGTCTGTACTAGAGTCAGGATTATGTATATTCTGTATATATTGATATTCACAATGAGTATAACTTTGGAATGAGAATAAAACATGAATGAAATACTTTTCCCAATACAAACTGTACAGATTTTTGAAAGACTATAAAGACTTCTAGGGCCCACTTTTGTCTGGGGCAGACACCTTCTTGCACACACACCAATTATAGGAATAGATGCTGGCAAATAAAACATCTCTAGCTAATGGTACCAAAGGTACAATTTGTAGTAGTAATGGAATTTGCTCTATGTACTGCTATGGATTATATTTTTAATTGTGTGACTTTTTTATTTCAACCACAGCTCAACAGGATGGCAAAGGAAGGTGTGAATACATGTAAATGTGAGATGTTGTGACTAAGCAGAGGAGTGTAATGATGGCAAATTTTTCCTACAAATCATCTCTTTGCATGAAGATTTAAATGTATTTCCTGCACAGATCTCAAACCAACCCCCTGATGTAACAGTAATATTAAAGTGAGTGGCCTGTGTATGTCCCTTACATCATCATTCCTTATGACTGCTTTGTACGATACGAGACTGCACAGACAGGAGTTTGCTGTGACCCCACCTCTGCAGTTCCCACAAATGCTACCACTGAAACCCTCAAACACCTGCCAGAAATCTCACCATTGGGAGAGCTAAGGAATTTGCCAACACTGTTTTTAAAGAAGCCAAGAGGATCATCAATTACATACAATGATTACATTTTTGCCTGCTGATATTCATCCATTCTTAAAAAGAAATGAAAGCAATATGTGTTCTACTTTTCTCATGCTTGTGACTGCAGATTCCAGTTAAAAAGTGATGATGGTTACAGCTTTTGTACTTTCAATTTCCCCTTCAATTTGTCAAATGCAGTAAGATGGAGCATGAGAAAAAAGAGAGAAGAATAGAGGTGGCAAAGCATCTAAATATAACCAAGACTGTTTATGTCAATGAGCTCTGCAAAAGGATAGTGTGTTTATGTGACTGTCTCAAGGAGTTGCTTTGCAATGCTCACTTATGCTGTGCATCCATTATTGCTCATATTTCAAAGACCTTTTTTTCAAGGCTCTAAACATACAGATCAAAAGTTAAATTATTAACTCGGTTGTGGAAATTGAAGTATTGAAGCTGACTGGCTCTGTCAAGTCAATATTTACTATTAGAAGAAGGATTATATTTCATGTCATCCCTCCAAATCTGACATCCAGAATTGTCCACCTACCACCGTGACAAATGTTCATGTGTTTGGGTTTAAGTGCTTAGTACCCAGGGAACAACAATCAGGCAAATGACTAAAAATTTCTTAAGGATAACTCAGACTTTGAACATAAACCCCCCTCACATTTCACGTTACAATTCTCCTCACTACCATTTCTCAGGAATGTTCTGATTCATCCCTGTGGAACACTTTGTGTGCAGCTTAACTTTGTATTTCTATCACGGTACCAGCAATGTGCCACAATGGTGATTTCCCTACAGCCTGCGTGTTGCTCCAAACGTGTCCTGTCTGCTCCCATCCCCCCTGTCTGTCACAATTATGATTTTTTTGTAAGATAAGAAAATCCCATTTTTACCACTGGAGAGCCAGGCTGCTTAGGTCACAAGATTCTCTTGGCTTAATCCTTGTGTATGAATCATGAACTTTCCCTAATAAGTACCGGCATTCTTCAGATGATCAAGCTAGCTTATGAAGGCTTCCAGAGCTTTCCACATTAATTATCACCATGTTTAAAGGATCCAAAGCAGCAGCTAATTAAGAATTATTAAGACTATAAGTTGTTTATTCTTACTTTTCCTTTCTGTTCTCTATTCCTCGCTCTTATGTGGGTTGATATTGTAAATGGCAGTAATACAACTCAGTTCAAAGAAAACAACATATGAAAAGGATTATGGAAAAATATAAATCGAACTGAAAATTAACTATGTGAAAAATTGGAAGCAAATTTGCTTGCTTTTTACACTAGAATGGGTCAAAAGCAAGCTATACATGACCACAATTTCAGTTCCGAAAAAGCTTTTTTTGTCCCATTAATTATTAGAAAATTGTAAGATAACCAGACTAACAGTAAGACTATACTCTGCAAATAAATGACTTATAACTTCTGCAAAATTTGCAGAAACACACACACGCTATTGAGAAGTCATAGTAAATACCATGTGATTAAGTAAGTATTCTGTTAGAAATAAACAAGATAAAGACTTTAAAAGAAAAAAATTAACCATTTCTTAACATTGTAAGTGGAAACAGAATATTCACTCTAGATCAGAGTACAGAAAATTGCTGAAATAAGTCTGGACTTCTAAGTACTTTCAGTCTGGAAATGTGATGATCCTGGGCACCTCAGGAAAAAAATTATATCCCTGCACCAAATTCAGCTACTAAGTCCAGTAAAAGTAGAACAATTAAAAGCCTATTACATTTAGCTGCCAAAAAATATCTTTTTAATCTTTTACCAGGACAAGCATATCTAAATAAAGATTGGGTAAATTCATCAAATACTATTTTAAGTCTCGCTCAGCATGATAGGAAAAAAGCATATTTTATATTTGGAAAAAAATAAGGAGATTTGTACTTAACTGGCGGTTAATTAACAACATGTAGCGGTGGATCAATTATATACGTATGAATAACAGGACACACCCAAGTCATAGTCAAAAATCCTTTGGGAATGTCTGTGAAGACAGCAAATATTTTTACAATAACAGTGATTAAGCCTGAAAAGAAAAGGAGAAAGCCCTGAAAGGAAATCAGAAGTGAGTCAAAATCATTAGTGGTTACTCTCATATTTATCCTCCAAAGTGAGTCAAAATCAGCAGGCGTTACTCTCATATTTATCATTATATAAACTGTAGTGTATGAATGCAGTCAAGAGGAAAAGAAGAAACAAGATGAAAAGAGCAAATCCATATTTAATATTCTTTCCAAAGAAAGAATATTTGAGAAGAATGCTACTAAAAGTAGCATTAAATAGAAATTTCTTCTTTAAGCATTCAAATGAGTTCTGAAAAAGAACTAAAACCAGTGGGATAACATTCTAATTTATATTTTCCAGCCAAATCCTTCAAAATCAAATACAAATACTATATGTAGATATTTACAAATTTTTAAAATGCACAAAAAGATCCTAAAGGTTCAGTACAGCCCTTTTTTGAGGCAAAATTCAGTGACAGACTTGAACAAGTGAATATCTGAACATGAGTCTTGCTTCCAAGATTGCTTGTCTGATTCAATAAACTATTTGAAGACACAGGGCACTGAGCATTGAATTTAATGTTTGCTATGTCCGTGATCAGAGAAACAGAATCTTGCTCCAGAATGAAGGTGTCTCTGCAGAAAAAGAAACATTCTCGCATTCTAGTAACTATTTTCCTGACAGAATACAGTATACAGAAATCGGGCAGAAAATCTAGCATCTGTGGGTAGAGATCTATACCATCCTTGTCTTAAAAAAACCCCATTATTTGTTAGGGATAACCTCAAGCAGTTAAGTAAGAGGTACACAGAGATAATCAACACTTCTGGTAAAAAACGTTACTGTATTTTTTAAAGTGTGCTCTGCTGAGTGTTTAGAGGATAAGTTTAAAATTCTCCAGAAGCTGTACTCTTTGGTGGTTAACTTTTTTTGTCCTGTTCCTCACTACCTCTGAAAATATTTTGGGTTTTTTTAATGGAAGGGTACAAATGTGCAGAAACTCTTTCACAATTCATATTTAAAAACCCCAATTCTAAAGCTACGTTTTCAACAAAACACAGCATAACGTCTTAACCTAATAAAGTACTGCCCTACTTTCTGATTTGCAGACCTCAAAATAGGAATTTAAATATTTTACTTTAGCACCGGGGCAAAATTACTTCCTAAGACAAAAAAAAAAATTAAAAAAATTACCTGATCTTGGTGCTTCTTTCAGTCCTAGAAACTGCAGGACCAGAAACTGTTTGGAGATGTGACAATGTACATGATGCAGATCAGTAACGGGAGCCACATTCAATTACTGTTCCTCAATGGCATTAAGTAACAGGAAAGGACGACATAAAAGAAACATTTCCAGTGCTGTTTTTTTCCTTTTGGATGAAATGAGCTTGTGAAGAGTTACAAAAATGAACTAAAATTATAAGGCCAGAGTACAGGCATGGCATGCTCCTAAGAAGAATCTGTTTCTATCTTCCATATGCTGTACAAGCACAAAAATAATGATGTCGCTGAGCAAAAATATCTTTATAAAATTATTAATAAAAATATTTTGAGATAGCATTAAAAGCAACAATGAAAAAAAAATAAAGGTAAATACATAGCAAAAAGCGAGATTGTTTTGAATGTTAGACAGGTATACAAATGATTTCCTAGAACTTTTATCAGTTACTGTCGTTCTTTGTGGCTCATCTTTGCCCAGAGAGCTCCATCATTGATCCCGTGCAGATTGTTGATTAATTCTTCATATTCTTTGTATGACTATATTAAAGTGTAGAAAAGTAAAGATACACAGGGCTTACACCATCTTTCTTTTCAGTCAGCACTTCTCTTATTTGTTTTTAGTCTATCAAAGGGACAAGGGAAGGAGAACAATAGATTTTCTCTGAAAAATACTGCTGGTAATATATGATATCTACTTCCAAGTATTAAATTCAACGTAATATATGCAGTGATCAATAGATATGGACTTCATGGGGCAGTGGGGGAGGAAGGCTACAGCAATTAAGCTCTGCCATCAGTCACAAGGACTGCTGGTGGCTGTTCTCTTTCTACCCTAAGGGTTTTCTCTTGCTTGATGTACCAGTAGATTTACATTATAAACCTGATTTTTTTCTTATGCATGTAATATATTTTAATATATAAGTTCAGCAATGGCAATTGCATCAGTTTAACATTCAACACTTATCTATTCTTCATGATCTTCATTTATCTACCTTATTTATTATCAGATAATGCATACGTATGTGCATAGGATTCTTACCATATTACACTTCTGCTTATGATTTAAAAGCAAATGAGTTAATTTTTTCTTCATAACAAAGAATGCAGCATGTTATTTTTATGTACCACTAGGAGAAAACTGATAAAGAGGAAATGAAGCAGGGGAACAGAAAAACAAAGTGAGAAATAAAATCCAAGTTTCTAATGCAGCGATGCGATGCCAAGAAACCGCTCCAGAGAAAATGAGTAACTGCCAGCTTTTCTACCTGTTGCCAAGAAAATGTTGCTGTGTTCACTGATCCTGTAATTAAACTGAGTATGTTCTGAAACAACTTCTTCTGAATTGTGCCATCTTCTGTGAAGGGGGGAGGGAGCTCCATTCCTATAATACACCAATAGGAAGATAGTTCATCTCTAAAAAATTAGGTAGAAGAGCAAGCTTGGTTTAATGATGTACACACATTCTTTAAAGAAAAAAATAACATTTGGAAAGAGAAATTTAATTGCCTACAGACCTTTGGAAGGAAGCACAGAACTGTAATTTGCATCGTTCAAAATACTCATGTGCAGGGCAAAAAGCTTTAATAGCTATCCTTTAGTGTCCTGTAAAAACGGCAGTCTTGCTGACTTCTGCTGTTTTATCAATGTTTTAAAATGTGAGTTATTAACTGTAGTGTCTTGTAGCAATTTCTTGCTAGGATTTTTAATATTTAAGTTCTTGCAATTACCCATGCTAGTCAAGGTACTTGTATACAAGTGTGTCAATAAACCAGATCATACCAGTATACTTCTGTTACCACATTTTATCTTGTTCAGCCCACTGTTGGTTAACCAAGATTTCATGAAGGTTGACTATATTCTCTTCACCTCTACTATGGTCCTCTGGGACCTTCTGGTAAAGCTTTACTGTACTTTGCACAGCTTTTCTGCATTCCTCATGCTTTTACACCTGGTGAGTTAATGAAATGTTGGTTTTTCCTAGCTGAGTGATTCTTTGCTCTGTGGCTGGCTGCGCTAGGCAGGACAGTGGCCTTCTGAGACATTTGTCACACAGAAGCACTGAACAGTTGGAGTTGGAAGGGACCTCTGGAGACTGTGCAGTCCAATCCCCCTGCTGAAGCAGGTCCACCTAGAGCAGATTGCACAGGATCACATCTTGCTTCCAGAACAGTTCCCAATCCTCTTCCCCACATCCAGCGATACCAAGTGTCCGAACATGCAGGCTGACAGGTTCACTCCAGAGCAAGAGCTGGGCACAGCTGGCACCCACGCTCTGCTTCATGTGCAGCAGAGTTGCTTTGTTTTAATTCTGTGTTGGCTTGTTTAGTTGATGAGTAACAGATCAGAGTCATTCACCAGACACAAAACTCTGCTACTAATCTACCTCCAAAACAAAACTCAGAAGCAGAGCCAGGTCACTCTTACTTTCCTGGCTTGCATCAGTCCTCCTCTCTCTTGCTGATATCAGCACTATCCACTGACTTCAGTGGACATAAACACACCCAGGTGGTCCATTACTGATCCTTGCTTCTAATCCTGACATCAGCTAATTAATTCTTGTACTTCTAAGCCAAGCTTTGGACAGCTTAGCAGAGAATGAACAGTTAGCTGTTGCTGCTGATTCATTACCACCTGTTATTTCTCAAGCTGTAAGCATTGATTCCAAATACATCTCTTCATATTTTCACTGCTGAGCAGTTCCCCTTGCTGTGGACCAAGAAGCAAGAGGTTTCTACAGTTGATAATAATATGAGTACTTTTCAATCACTACTAAATGTACAGCAAGGGTAACACAAAAACGTATGTATCAATTTTGACTTGCTGTGAGAGAGGCCAGAAGATGGATGCACAGTTATATTGCACCTGTTCAAAAGAGCCAACAATGTGTAAGTACTGGGGTTTTAGCAGCCTTCCCAGTTGCCATCAGGAGAGCTAATAAAGCTGGCTAGCAGGCAGAGCTCAGCTTCTGGGAGCAATTTCTTGTTCCAGAGCTCTCACCCTCCATTTGTGTGTCTGTCCTCGTGCCTGCCCCGCCAGCAGGGCCCAGTGCACACTTGCAGGGATACATGGGAGAAGCCACTGTCTTTACAGAGGTGACATTACCAGCACAAAGCATCTGGGGTGAGATGTGTCATCTCACAACTTCCACAAGGGTCTTAATCACCGAATTTGGAGAGGGAAATTCAGTCTGGCATGCAGCCTTTAATGTTGCCAATGTATGACCTAGATTGCATTTCCCTAGATGGTTTATGAGAATGTTATTTGAGACATTTTTCAAAAGAGTTATTAAAATTAAAATATACAACTGCCTATCCCTCATTCACAAGAGCTGCTACCCTGTCATAGAGGGAAATCAAACTTGATTAACTTGGTTTGCTGTTCACAAATCCATCCTGTTACTCACTTCCTGCTTATCGTCTGGATGACAGCAAATTATTTTTCTTAGTTTATTCTACAATTTTTTAAAATTTTTATACTTAGTTAAAGAGAAACGAGTTGGAATCCTGAATAAAAGTAGCATTTGCAGTTAAGTTAATGGAAAATTAACCTGTTCTTTCTAGTATGCAACAGTAAAAGACATCCAATTTGATAAAATTTAAATTTAAAATGGGTTTGTTTCTTCTTTTTACCCGTTAACCTTATATTGTCTTTAACATGCCTGACTGCCCTCTAGAAATCCAACAGGATAATGCTGTAGCAGCTTTGTGTTCCTCTGTCTCCTTCCTTTTTGACCATCTCCCACAAAATTCAATTTCATATTATCCTATTACTAACCATTTCTAAATCTTCCACTTTGTTAACAAATACATTATTTATGGCATTATTATTAAAATACGTTGTTAATATTGCTAATCTTCAAAATGGTTTAAAAATCCACAATCAGTTAATGCCTAAAATCCTTTGCAATAATATTGTCATGTGGAAACTCTTCTTTCTATTCCAATGTATAGAAGCAAAACCTTTACAGCTGCACAGGGCTTTAAGAAATAGAAGAAATAACACCTTGAACTTCTTATTTATGGCATGTTTTGATAATTCAGTCAAGCTTTGCAACAGGTGAAATTGTCTTTCAGATTGAAGGCCACACCAAGCTCTTTTACAGCCATGAAGACATTAAATCATCTTTTTGTGAGGCAGATTGCATACTTGCCATTGTTTTACTGGTCTTATGGGATAAAATTAATTTGCAGGGAGGTTTGGATTTCTTTTTTAACATCAATCTACAAACTAAAAACTAAAAGTGGCTTTTCTCTGTGGATGTTTATTTTATGTATCACCACTTGCACCATTTGGAATATAACAGTAAGAAGTGCTTTATATGTACTCAAATGCATTAGTTTTATAAGGAAAGATTTGACACAGTACGTAGGTTAGTTCAATTGCTTATTTAATGGCACTGATTGCAAAATGCTGAACTCAAACCAGCTCACACAGGATTTGTTTTAATTTATCTCTGTTGGAAGAAATAAAACATATAATTTAATCCAAATTCCAGTGCTGTGCTCTGAGTTTTACTAGTACATGCCATCTAAAATGTACTTATAATGCCAAAAAATGAAACGCTGAATGTTCTATTTATTCTTCATGTATCATTTTCTCATTTTGAGAATCAGGCTCTGAAGTGCTGGCAATTAAAATAATCTGAACCATAAGTTTTTGAAAGCTATTCCTTAATATAGACCTTGATTACCTTTGTGGGTGGTGTTTTTTTGTACCTACATGAAAAAAAAATTTGTCATGACTCCTTTTTTTTAATGCCCCACCTACAATTCCCTTATTCTTACTAAAGGTTCAGATAGAAGGCTGTGTTTTTCACCCTAGATTTCCTGATAAATATGACAAATGCATTTCATCTGTTCAGAAAGATGAATAGGCTTCAATTATGAGAAAGTAATATTGGCACCCATTTTTGTTGGGCCTGAATGTAAGGGATTAACTATTACATTTATAAAGATTTCTGGACTATTACAGTAAACACTTCTTTGCTCAATGGATTTAGATGACAATTTACTAAATAAATCTTCTGGCTCATTCAATCACATTTGAGAGTGAATTTAGAGTGAAGCGAGGATGTGGAATTGTTTCTGGACATTACAAAAGAAAAGGTCTCTCCTTTTTTAGTTCCTACCACGTATGCATATTTCACACAGGCTTTCTAAAGAGGACTCTGCCAGCATGAAATACGAATGGAAGACTTTTCCAGTGCTTTCTTTTATTGTAAGAAAACAAGGCAGATGAAGCAGGACCATTACTATCGTGATTCGGGGGAACTGATTTTTTGTACAAATGCCAATAAAATTGTTCATCTAAATCTGCACTGTCTGTACAGTCTGGGGAATGATGGAAAGCAGAAAAGCAGCCTTCTGGAAGTGCTGGAAGTGACTGCTTCTTTACAGGAAAAAAAACAGTGGCCATTCGCTGGGAACTGACTCTTCAGGAACTCTAAAGTAACTAACTGAGACTAAACAGCCAATATTTAAAAAGGTGGAGTGAGACCATTGTTACAGAAGGGATACAAATTTAATCTCTGAGTTGAGCAAGGATGAGAACAATCAGCTCACAGAAATTACCTGGGAACTGGTCCATCAGAAATGGATGTTTGAATACACACAACTCACAGCTCTGAAATTAATGCTGGGTTTTTTTGCTTCTTTTTTTTTGTTTGTTTGTTTGTTTTTGTTTGGTTTTTTGTTTGTTTTGTTTTTTGGTTTTTTTTAAATTGGCGATTCCCTAGAACCAATCCTGCAGAAGTACAGACAACTGCAAACCAAATGCAAGCTTACAGGGAGTAGGCCAATTTGTATGGTGTAGCACATCATGCAGCATTGAAGACTATCATAGCAACAACATTGCTACTATGGAAATCTTTTGTAAGCATAACGGTAGAAAAAAAAAATAAACTAACATTTAATCTTCAAATTTGCAGCTAAATGCAGCTGTCATCTGAATGTGTGTAGAGCAATGTCGTTTCACCTCCCTCCAAAAGTCACATAAAGGATGCATCTTGACTTACTATAAAAGTTGGTGAGTTTAGACATATTCTTCACGAGTGAGAAATGTTCCTTACCCTTAACATTAAAACCTTTTCATTAGGAAAATCCATATGAAGTACCTAAGACACTTACATGCCACAGTACAACTGTGATTTTAAATCCATACATGCATATAAATAAATGCAACCAAAATTATTGGTAACAGTAGTACCCTGTTTTCACAGTGCAAAGCTTGTGCCCAGAAGTTTAGAAATCTCATTTTAGTACTGTAAAACATTAAAATGGCACTGCTCAGCATTACAGCCACATTCTTAGTCTGATTTGGTCTGCTGCCTTCAAACTCTGCATGGTCTTAAAGAGCAATTTTCATGATCTAAGTTCCCCTAAGAATGGCACTTCCTTTCTAGTGCTTTGACACTTCAGGACTACTGTTTTTTGTCCTCAAATCACAAAGCTAAGAGTGTCTCAAATACTCTATGTCGTTATCTTATCAATAAAGTTTATCAAAGTTTATATGCCAGGAAGACAGCAAATTCTTTTAAGCACCAACATAGCTCTGAAACCTTAGGCGTTATTTCTGGAAATTACACGCCTGCATGACAATAACACTATTTTAAGATGCACCGCCTTCTGAAGGTAGCCCCGGTATGATTCAAGAAAATAATTGTGATTACTTCTATATGCACACCAAAAGGTACCCAACTATCCTAACCTTGTCCAGCTGTATCCTTTTAAACAAGTCCCTTTTCAACTTTCAGACAACACAGCCAATTCCCTCTTGATATTGCCTTCCTGCTTTTGTAAACTTCTGACACTTTTTTTTTCCGTTCTATTTTCCTCTCAACAAGAGCAGCTCCTTCACTCTGTTTGATAAAAGGAGAATGCTGTGACTAACACAGTGCATGAGCTTAACAACATCCTCAGAAACATCAATTTCAAGGACTTTTATATGTTAATTTGATAATATACTCATTTTTAAGCATATTGCACATATTCAAGGACAAATAAGATTTCTATTAAGATAATGGATTGAACTACATGATGTGAAAACTGCAAACAGGAGGGAAGGAGAAATAATGGCAACTGGCCATCATTAGACAATGTAGAGGCAATAAAGAGGCAGGGAGCATGTACCTGTTCAGAGACAGATGCCCTTGAAGTATAGAGAACCACAAAATAATAATAGGACAGGTAAAGAAACAGGGCAGATAAACAAGCCTGTGGCAGAAGAGCAAGAGTTACCTCATGGTTTCCAGCACAGCATTTATTTCAAAGTAGACTGGATACGTCAAGGGGCATAAAACCTGAGATTATGTAGTGCTTCAGTCCTGGAAGCCTTCTGAACCCAAATGCTTCATTTCCTCCTGAACTATGTGGGTTGGTTTAAGCACATAACGGTAGCTAAGAACAGGATAAGCTACAGGCCACAGATCATCTTGTGGAGCTGCTCACGTTTCTGACGTTTCCCAGTGCCAAGCAAGTGCCTGGGAATCACCTTGCTAAATTCATACAAGTGTAAAACCCTTCCTGCTGCTCTGAGCGATCAAGATAGAAAAATGTGTCCAACACCATCCTTTAATATGCAAATACTAGTTTGCTGAAAATGTAAGATAATAAAAGCATATAGTGATTCACAATTGCTCCAGGAGTTCTTTGGATTACTGGGAGTAACTTGAACTGTTTTTTTAAGCAGCAAGTCAGTATTTCTCAGTGAGCATTCCTGATTAGAGTTATGGCTTCGTTTTATTTTTTTCTCTTAACTTTTTGGACATTTTCTATCTGGGACAACATATTTGTGTTTTGTGAGCTTCCAAGGATGAAGGTTTTATTTCTTTCTTTCTTTCTCCCAATTCTTGTGTGAGTAGGACAAATTCTTTGGGAATGAATAGAAGCTATTTGGCCTGCAACAGTTATCCTTTTTTGGTTCTATCTTTCTCCCATGATGTCATGCAGTTATTTTTCTGAATGACTTCAATGTGTTTGCCTCAACAAGTCTGCTATTTTTTAATTATTATTATACTTTTCATCTTTTTAAAAGGAAAATTCCACCTTTTCCTTAAAAAAACCCCCTGAAAACCTACAACAAAAAGTCCCAAACAAGAGCACATTTTTCTTTTCTTCTTTTCCCCTCATGGTTTATCATAATTCATATCTGGGAATTGTATTGTAAGGAATATATAAGATGTGTCCTGCAAATATCAACTCCTGCTCCAATTTCTGTATTGAGACCTCTGATAACATCAAGGTGATTGTAAGTAATTAGTAGGACTCATATAATTTTAATTTACACTTTTTCAATCTGTTATTGTCAATGCCTCTCTACTCCATTCTAATATTTAATTATGATGATAAAAGTACACTACATTTGATACAATTATATTAGTAAGAATTTTAAAAAGACTCCCTCAAAAAATTAATAAAATTTTCTAAAAGCAGGGATTCAAAAGATAGGAAATTATAAAAGATTTATAAAGATTTCTGTAAAAGATTTCTGTGGTAACTGGAAATATACAGACATCTCCCTCATCTGGCTTCAGAAGTAAAAGGGACAAATTCCAGATTGCTAAAATGGAATTTGTCAATGTAGAATTTGGAACAGCTAATTGGGATAGCAAACCTGAATCTGTTAAGAAGATAATTTGTGACACTGACTACCTTTCCTGCCTAGCTTCTGGGTAAAACAAATTTGTATAATCTGATTGTTGGCCTGTCAGTGCTAAAATAAGTACAAAGTATTTCCTGAGAAGCTTGAGGAAAATCACTGTGCTCCTAGTACAGCATTTTTTCTCTATTAGTGAGAATTTATAACAGGACCTTGTCTCCTGAGAGTACACTGGATTTCAGAGGCTACTGTGTACACATTCTGGTACTTTGGGGGGGATACAGTCAGAAAAAACCCAGCCAGGTGCCCCAGAATGTGTGCCCTAGGGGACAGAGGTGTCCTTTCCACTGCACTTTCCTGGGCTGGCTGTTCCTCAGGAGGAGATGGCACCCACGGAGGGGACTCAGGGACACCCTCAGGGCCATGGAGTAAAGCAGTGTGGAAAAGAACTCCCCTGGGAAGAACATCAATGACTGCACCAGTCTGTCCTGAATATCTCTGATGCACTCTATAACTGCTTCAAAGATGGAACATGTTATTTATACAATATTTAAAATCCCCAGAAATATACAGTTGCTGTTGGCTTATTTCCCCTGTATTGACTCAAGTCCCTGACATACCACAGCTGTCCAAAATTCATTTTCATATCTTAAAAATTAATTCAAATCCACATGTATTCACCCATTTTTGTTGTTTCTCACTTTCTGAAAGGCTTATGAAACTCAAATATAACTATTATGAATTAGAATCTATTTTGACATTGAAGATACATTCTTCTATACAATTGGGATTGTCAGATCACTGACAAAATTACATACCTTTGCAAGCTCCTTTAACTAGCTCTTAGATTTGAACAAATTGAAATAAAAACATCTGAATTAAACACTCCACAAAATCCTGAGTAATTTCAGAAGTTTTAAACATGACTTCTAATTTTTTTTCCATAGTCCCAAATCACATGTACAAAATAACTCCCCTCGGTTAGAACCTCTGCTTTGTGAAACTCTTTATACACCTGTGTTATGTGCTGTGCCTTTATTTGTATTTCCTCACAGTGTGTGCATTTATAATACAGCAGGAAAAGGTAATGAGGAGCTGGTAATAAAACATGAGAAATAAAATCTTTGTGCTTCTCTCACATTCTTCAATACCTCTCTAGGAAAAGTCCAGAAGAAATCCACATTAGAAAGGCACACAGAAAAGCTGTCAAGGACTCAGAGGAGGCAAAAAAAGAACTAGAAAACCTAGTCACACAAATATTTGCTCTATGGGAATGTGGTGAGTCTCTCCCGCTCTGCTTATCAAGATAAATTATGTTGTAACTGCCATTTCTCTCATTCTCGAAGTTTTCAGTGAAATTCAGCTGGTTAAAATCTAACCTTTCCAATCAAAGCTCAGATTGTGGTCTCCATGAGTCAGAAGTTGCTCTATGAAATAATGGCAATGGTTTCTGGGGCTTCTTTTTGGGTGGGTTTTTTTTGGGTTTGTTTCTGCTTGTTATTTTGGTTTTTTAATCTGTGCATTTTCATTGCCACTCATGCAAAAAAGAAAACATCCCATTCTCCAAGGGAAAACATAACGAATGGAATTCAACACTTACACTATTTTTATTAATTTATAAGTCATGCTTTTGGCAGCAATGCATGGGATTGCCTATGTACTTCTCTTTTCACTAAACTGAGATATTCTGCTTTAAATTTTCTGCATATTTAAAACACAACTGTCTTTCTCCCTACCATAAACTACCACTAACATACAAAAAACCTGCTAAATTTCTTATTGTAATATATATCAGCACAAAGTGAGCGGTGACTTCTTGATTCCCCTTTGCAAGTTCCACATGTAGCTTTACATCTGCACATATGTGTGCTTCTGAGATGGTTGAAATTTTGTTGCTCAAGATTTATTCCACTGCGCAGTTTTGTATGAATGATGAATTCTTTCTGCTCTCAGTTTAAGGTGTAAGCATCTAGGCTGCTTAGTCATAGTGCAGTCAGGAACCCAATATTTAAACAGACTAACCATAAAAAATTAGTCACCAAAATCTTATTTAAATATGATAAAAGATTGAGAAAGGTCAATATTAAACTGATGTTCCCAGTGAATTATTTCTTTTAAAAAAAGTTTTTTTCAAGAATCTGGATTCTTACAGAAATCCTAAACTACTTACAATTTCTGTAAAATTAAAATCATTGCTCTTCATACTTATTTAATAACTACTACAGGGAGTGACAGGAAATAGAGAACAGAATTAATGCTGAATCCCTGAAAATAATTCAATTATACAGCTACCAGTAATTCATATAAGGTGGTTCACACATGAAGTTGATTCTGTAAGGAAAAATCTCTAATTCACAAAGACAAAGCGAGTTCAGAACTTTTGCAATTCAGTAATTTTGCAGAATTCCTTGGACAGAACACATCCTTTAAACCATTATAATCAGATTTAACTGTCATGTCTCTTAACTCTCTTAGCAGGAGGTGAAAAGGTTGAGTAACTGCAAACACATTGTAACCATTAACTGCTGGTAATATTAAATAAGGCCAACCTTTCACACACTCCTTTCACCATGCTAGCCATGTCCAAAATTTAGGTCCATAACCTTTTATGCTAATTCCTCAGGATAAAAATTTTTGGGGAAATCTACAGTTCAGTGCTGAGCAAGTGAAATGAAGCTGCTATTTGTTAAATTTTAACACACAGACCCATGACCTGCAATGACCACAAAGCCAACCTTCCTTTGGTTCTGCAGCCCTGGAATGGGACAGCTGAGCTGCAGAGCTGACAGATGAATTGAACTCTGGAACCAAGAAATTCACCTACTTGGGTTCTCCAGCTGTGGTCAAACACTTCAGAAAAGTTGTGATAAATCTTAAGATCTTTTACTAACTTTTTATCATCCTGAAGCCCCACTAAATGGAACTGCCTTCCTGAGCCAGTTGGCTTCAGCTGAATTACCTTCTAGAGCAGTTAAAGACTTCTCAATTAATTATGCCACAATATCTGCAGTCCAGTCACACTGAGACCTGTGAGGGGACAAAGTGTATCCAAGACCTCAGTGGAGCTTGTATGCACAGGCTTCACGTGGAGAGAGGTAATGGAACCAATCTGGAATAAAATTATCAAAGATATCACTGCTTAAATCTAGCAAGGAGAGATCATACTAGGAGTTAGGCCCAAAGGGGCTAAAACTTGGTTAAATATGTAGATTTTTCACAGAAATAACAAAAGCACATGCTCAACAGGCAGGCCACTTTCTTGCCAACATCAAATCTCAATTCCAAGCCTTTGGGTCATTCCAGTATTTCAAAGAATAAAGTTGCCAGACCTTTGTTTTTCAATAAGGACAATACAGAACACACGTCCCTAGCTTACTTAAAAGAAAAAAAAAATAAATTGAAGAAGTTTACCATGTTGATTTTCTAAGTTGTTTCTTTGGATTTTGTGTATTTGTTTGTTTTAAGGATTGCTATGGTATTCACAGTTACCCAAACTACATCCCAGACTATCACATGTGGACATTGGGTACAGCTGCGTAACTTCAAGGAATACTCATTTAGAATTTGTTGACATTTGGACTGAGTGCCAAAACATTATTTCTGCAGAATCTGAAGATTAAAATTTCTTTCAATTATATTCTTCATATGCAAGAAATATATTTAATGTTTCAAGATACAAGCAGATATAATACAATGTTCACTGATATAAAATTAGAACCCTTAAAATTGCCTCTTAATAGTTCTTCCCTCACAGTGCTCTTTCAATTTCTAAAGAGTTTTTACACAATGAGTTTTAGGTAATAAGTTCGTATGTCCAACAGTCTAGGAAAATCTAAGTAAAGCAATGTAATTTGAAAATGCTCAACATGACAGAGAAAGGGGGTTGTTGATGGAGCTAATGCAGTGCAATTCCTTCGGCACTATCATTAGGGGCTCCCTTGTCTCTGGTCACACATTCTCATTGCCTCTCCCCAAACCAGCACCTCCTGACATGGTGCTGGTCAGAAAGACCCCGTTTATCTTTTTAAGTAAGTAGGCTCAAGGAGTGAAGCAAGCAAGATGTTATCCTCACAAAAAGGGGAATTATTTTCTGCCAGTTCTCCTCCCTGAACTGGTATAACAGCAAGGTAGGAATACAAAGCCAGGATCAAGATGACCATTCCTGTCTGGACCTTTACTGTGTGCAAGTCAAAAATAACAAAGATAATGCTATTCGAAACAACAGCAGGGAAAAAAAAAAAAAAAAAAAAAAAAAAAAAAAAAAA
>VXBN01003815.1:832500-897003 GCA_013397395.1 Sinosuthora webbiana | reverse complement strand
AAAAAAAAAAAAAAGATGTGGCTTTTGAAGCCACAACTTCTGAAGCCAAAATTAAGCTTCCAAGCTTCTAGCCTTCTATGTGTCTATTAGTTTTTCTCATGTTTCTGATTCATAATCAGTCTGAGATTCTTTTGCTCAGAGAAGTATTGCATATATTTTAAGATTTATATAAAGCAGCTGCTGGCTTTGTAAATCGCCTTTCTACTTAGAAGTTATGTGGTGTGATAATTCTCACTTTTCATATTTTATTCCACTCTAACACCTCTTACATACTCTGCTCATAAGAAGCAGTGAGGGGAATAAGTATTGCGTGAAATAGAGAATGGCACCAGTAGAGCTTGTAGGTAAAACACTCAGAATTGTTAAGAAACTACCTTTGAAAAAGCATCTGTGCAGACGTGGGAAATCTATCTGTGTGCAAAGTAGGAATTGTGGTTGTGGTTATGAAATTGCTGTATCATTAAATACCTCAGAGGATGTGAAATCAGCCATATGCTGTCAGGGCTGAGTCATCCATGTCTCAGACATGGGGCTGTGGAAAACGTCCCACCCTAGCAGCTCCCAGTTAAGAGGGAACATGAAAGGACAATGGGGTATCTGAGCCAGACGGCAACAAATTCACCCAAACCCTTCCTGCAATCCAGGGTCTTAAACTATAGATTTTCCCCAGAATTGAAAGGAAGATCAACAGCTACAACCACACCTTGAAAGCATTTGAGAAATGCTGTGAATCACAGAAAGAAAGAAAACTTGTGCATGGAGAAGGAACAGTGAGGTGTGCTTTGCTAACTGAGGGCCAGCCAAATGAGAAGAAAATTGGCTTCAGAACTGTGACACAGACATGTATGCAACATAATTTAGCAAAGTTATGTAGAGAAGTGGATGGCACAGAGTGCACAGACTATGCCCAAAACAACATTAGAACCGAGGACGGGAAGAATACACAGCATATCCAGTGTTTTCTCAGCTGCATGATAGATGGCAGCTAATACAAAGAATCATTGATTTTATGAAATTTTTACACCTGTGCTTGTCTTCTTCAACTATCACATCTTTCTAAGAGGTGAACTATAAACCTTGAGTGCATAAAAGGGGGGGCAAAAGGAAAAGCTGTGCTTAATATTTCAGAGAATGTAGCAACACAGCTGTCAGTGCTCATCCTTGGGGCAGGAGCACACGTGCAAGCAGCCAGCAAAGTCTCACATTTACTGAGGAATAGAAGACAAATAACCTGACTGGAAACTGAACCAGAGAGAAATCTGCTTTCCACTTAGATCAAACAAAGCTTAAAGGTATATGGCCTTCAAGAGAAAGAATGGAAAAAAACAAACCTCTCCATGTCCAGCTGACTGGACATTATGAATCCTGTGACAAGCCTGTTTCTTCTCACTATTGCATCAGTTGAAATTTGCAGGTCAGTTGTCAAATTTTCACTTTCAATAGAAGTTAACATAATTATGATATTTTATAAAACCTTCCATGCTGTCATACCTACAAATGGCTCTTCACTACAGAGATGCTCTTCGTTAAATAACTTCTACACAAATTGAGCCGTTACTTGTCTATTCTTCCTATGGATTTAGCCAAATGCCAGAGGAAGATTTCCTACCTGAGACAAGCACTTGTTCCCAATGAAATCTATATTCTTCCCTATATTGTAAAATTACACCCAAGCTACTAAACTGGAATTTCAAACCATTTGTAGATATACCAAAAATTCGATCAGGACAACATTCAGAGTTGTTTTCTTGACATTATAGTTAATTAATTCTGTCCTTGGCTTCTTTACTCATAAGAATAATTTATTTGTAAGACAGCAATTTGCATTTTTAGTGTTTTCAATGCCTCTTCTTTATTGTATATTTCTTATTTGTTCGTAGGAAAAAAGTATGAGGGTGCATTGTGATTGTCTTCTTTTTTTCTGGGTGGAGAACCACAAGCAAGAACTTTGGAACTCACACATTAGCACAACATTCAAGTCAAACCATGTCCAAACAGCTCTGAGTGCCTGCACTTCAAAGCACTGGCAAAGCCCCACACAATGTTCTTCCAAGGTTTGCTTGATTGCCATAGTGGTGAATCATGACCATAAAAGAAGCCGTGTGAATGTTGGTTGGGTTTTTTCTCTTCATACAGGAAACAGTAAAACATTAATAAAGAAGTGAGGTCAAAAGAGAACTAAAGAACTGTTCTTCAGTGGGATCTAAATGGCCAGTTTCTTTTTTCCACCTGGGACACCCAGTCAAAACATTTGTTATTGAAGATCTCGCTGTGACTCACATGTTAAAATTCCAGATACAGATTTAACTCACTCATAACTCTCACAAACTGTGACAAACAAACCCTGAAACATTTTATATCAATAAATCTGACAGAATTTCGTGTAAGTCACTCCAGAGCATTCTAACTTGTTTTGGGTTTATTACTCAGAAAAAAAATATAGTATGGCAAAAATTGTCACTTAGCTCATGGAAAATTTAATGTTTTGCAAAATTAGACATCAAAGCTAATGAAGGAAGCATTAACATATATTATGAATTTCCATTACCACAAATTCTGATACAGAGATTATGAAATGTTGTCTTTTCTTTTGAAAGGCATTTCAAGTTTAATAAATGACCTGCATGTCCTCAAAAAACAAAAAAAAATTGTTCATCTGTCCAAACTTTCAAAAGCAAACCAATCTTTCAAGTGCATGGCAAATCATGCAAAATCTTGCTTAGTACAATACTTCTCCAGAAATATTTCCTCTATGGCATTTCAATTTTTTTCCTTGCAGATAAAAACCTGAGTTATTATTTCTGCTATATAAAAGAACACACTTATTTCCGTGTAAGATAGGATATGTGCTATAAAATCTTTATATGAAAGAAATCTTTTTTGAAAGAAAAAAGGACTATGTAAAACACATATCCATTTAATTAGAAATAAATAATTATGTAATTCAAATTGCTAAGATCTGTAACTAGTACTCTTAATAGTACAGAATGCATTCCAATTTATTTTCTCTTTATGGGTATCTACTAGAGAAAACATTTGAATTGCAGGCTTGAATCTCAAGGGAGAAGAACATGGAAAAGCAAAGCTGAGTGAAATACGAAGTTCAGGTATCTTTTGGAACTCCATACTCGTGTAGAAAATAGCCCTTCAGGATGTCAAAGTCAACATCTGAGGGTTGTTCACTGAACTGCCACTTTTGTAGACCAAAAGCACACAGCAACAGTACAACAGCAGTTGCTGTGTACTGACTTCCAATCTGTCCTTAAGGACAATCAGTCAGGCATGAAAATAGCAGGAAATTTAAGATTTCTGTACAGCATTAAATATCACCCATTCAACTGTCAGTCCTGCTCAGAAACCTGGTTTGATTTAATAATTTTTAAAGTAAGCATTAAGCTAATAAACAGCTTTCAGTAGACAAATTTTACAGCTTCAGCTCTTGTCTAAATTAAGAATACTGAAATTTAAATACATAAAAATGTAAAAGTAAAGCTGTAACATTTCAAATAAAAGACTTCCTATTTCCAGTGAACATATATCTGCACGAAATGTGTTCACTGTTGACAGGGACTGATGAGAGCCAAGTGGATTCAGCAGTAATTTACAATTGTTTCAAACATACATAATACAGAACATTATGCCAAATTCAGATGAGAACAGTAAAGCTCCTTTACAAAATACAGCTATGTTTAACAATTTCCATTAAGTTGGTTTTTGGCACCAGAAAGATTCCTATGACCCAATTTCCACCTGCTTATTGGCTTTATATACCATCCAAAGTAAAGTACCAAATGGGAAACTGCTTAGTAAAAGGTAACAAAACATGAGGTTTTAAACAGTTTGCCATGTGTATGACATTATTTCTCCACTTAACTTATGAAAAATAATTATGGGTTAGGAAAGTGATGGAGATTCTGAACATTACAGTTCTTTAGGGAAATGCGAGTTAGGAGACCAACTGATTGATGTTCTGGTAATTTATAGCAGCAAACAAATAATCACAAACGTTTATTAGAGTTACTATATAAATCCCCATATTTTTATATAATGTGTGTGGGTTTCACATAATTACGAATACAAGAGTCAACAATGCAATACCAGGTAATGCAGACACAAATATTAGATTCCAAGCCCTAGATATTTTTTAAACAGATGGCTTCCTAATGGTTTTGTTTATTGAAATAAAATTCCACTTGAGCTTTTCAGGGGAAGATTGTTTAACCGAACCCTATTTAATAATTTCTAATTGTATATGTGCAAAATAGCTCAAGCTAATGCACACTAAGTTAGGAGATTTCATGCTGCAAATGTGACAACATTGGCAAGTGCAACAATGACAAATTTATAACATTTCAAATTGAAAATTTCCCCAGGAGGTAAAACTTACATCTTAAAATTCTGTGGGGAAACACACTGGCAACTGCCCCTTAACATGCAGCCTTTCAAAACATGGTATCTCAGTCTCTTTCAGCCTCCCAAAAGAAATGTCAATAATCAAATCCATTCAAGCCACTTCAATTGCACCTGTTTGCACAAGGCTTGAACTCTAACTTGTCTGAAGTTGATGTGGTTACCAAAATCTCATTAAATACTGCTATTTAATGACTCAGTCATTTCAAACATCTATTGGTTTGCACAGGCCTGTGCAAAAGTAAAATTCTCAGCCCTGAATACATATGGTTTGAGTGTCTTGTTTATAAAATTGGTCTTTTAATTAAAATGCATTTAATAACACACAGTATGTACTTACTCTATACAAAGTCCCTAAAGACTCTGAATTCTGCACTACAGAATTTCTAAACTGAGGTCAAGGAAAAGACAGTTTGCTTCTGGGAAAGAAGCAAAAGTTTTCAGGAAGGTCAAACCAATGAATCTTTGGAAACCCTGGCCATAATGTCCTAATTAGGTCATCCTGAAATAAAAAGTACTTTGTTACATCACTTGGCTCTTCTGCAAAAAAGGATGATATTTTATTAATGCCCACTAATTATGTATTTTCATGGAATCATGGAATATCCTAAGTTGGAAGGAACCCCCAAGGATCATTGAGTCCAAGTCCTGGCCTGGCACAGGACACCCCCACAATCCCACCATGTGCCTGAGAGCGTTGTCCAAATGCTTCTTGAACTCCTAAGCACCAGACTGTAAAGGAAAATTTGCTGTCTACTTCAAAATTATTTGAAATAGGTGGTTTAAATACACTTTTCCTGCCTGCTATCTTCCACCAAAGGGAAAGCTTGCTATTTAAAATCACTCAGATGTTTTAACCACAGTCACATTTTGATGTGTACTTTTATCAGAAGGGACTTGTCATGTAACAGTAGTGAATTATCAAACACAAAGTCCAACTCTGTAACATAATACAGATGATAATCAATAACCATTATAATGGTAATCATAATGAAAATCAATCACTCATAAAATTCAAATAATTCAATGTTAGCATGGTTTGAAGGTTAGCCTGATTGCTTTTAGTGTAATGGTAATTGCTCATCTAAGATGTAGCTATTTCTTTAGAGAAGATTCCTACAATACAGTTTGTAGCATCTTCATATTCCCTCATCCTGGAAAAAGTCCTGATCCCATTTATGTGATCTACACTACAGAAAAAAATTAAAGGTTACTTCTTAAAAAAAAAGAGGTCTTTGTAGTTTTGCCTTATATTATCAAATCTATTCTTTGTATACTTAAGGAGAAAGAACCTCAAACTGAAGTAACCCTGTTACGTGGTGTTTCAATATTGCAATTCTATTAGTCTAGATCACACTTCTTTTTTCTATTCCCCCTTTCTTTACCTCCAAGGCTTCATAAGGTGGTCAAGTCCCTCCTCATGCAGACTCGTTTTCCAGCAAAGCCTTGTGTCCCACTGTCACATGGGGGTCCAACAGCCCAGCACTAGGACAAGAAAGGTTTCTTTAGAAGCTCCTGTGATACTAAAGCTACATGCATGTCCACACACTGCTACTTCAGGGCAAGGGAAATAATGTGAAAACTATCATTCACCTTTTAAATTGAGGGTATTGTGTGCACTAGGACTCCACAAGCTTTTAATCAGAAAAATTAATTGTTAATGTTAATTATATTATTTCTTTTTATAAAGGTGTTTTTCTGTTGCAGCAATCTAAGAATGCAACTTGGAAAAAAAGTCAGTTGAAGGTCAGGAAGCTATAAATGCTAAAGTTAATTTGCACAGAAGTCTCTCTCTTACTGCAGACATTCAACATTGATATCACAGCAAAATATTTTTAAACTTTACACTGTAAATTAAAAAAAAATGTGTAAGTGACTTATGTGTGGTTCAACTTGGCTAAATTATTTTGGACCAAATTAAGTTCAAGCTTGAGGTGCTTCTATTACAGAGTTGGACACTGCACTTTGCAGGCACTGCATATATTACTTGAAGAGTTATATCCTAAGCAAATTAAAAATATTTTTATAGTTTGCTGCCTTTCTTTGTGAGCCCCAGAGACTTTTTCTCTACACCCAAAGAACTCTCCCTGCATAAATAATGTGTTTTATGAGTTTCTACTCTGCATGGTTTTTAAATCCCAGACACTTTCAAGCTACCTTCATAAGCCCCCTCCTGGAGGTATCTGACTAACCAGCAATGTGCAGAGTTGGCAGAATGTACACGACCTTTAAAAGAAGCAACATTTACTTTTTGCTTAGATGTCCTAGTAAGTCCAAACACAGCACAAGAGAAAACACTGTATTGGAATAAAACAAAAGAAAGATTTTGTTGAAACTTAAAAAAACCCCAAACCTTTAATGGGAAATTAATGTTAACATTTTCATTCAAGAAATAAAACTATAAGGATACAAAGAGAGCATCTGTGAAAGTTGAAATAAAAAATAAATTGAAGTATTGTTTCTTCTTTGCTGTGCTCTGTCTTCCATACAAAGTCAAAAATAATAATTAGCTTATTGAAACAAACAAACAAAAATCCAAATTCAACTTACTCCCATTTGTAATGCAATCAGAGCATTACAATAAGTGGCCTGAACCTTAGAGTCCTGGTCTGTCTGCTAGGGAAAAAGGAATGCACTGGGTATGAACTGGAATTAGTGTGTCTCACACCACTGACCACAGGCAACAGGTTAAACCCTTCTCTTTGAGCTTACATGATGCTGAAACTACACCAGGAAAATATTTGAAGAGGACTGTAGCAGATAGTAAATGTCACTGGAAAGTATTTTTGTGTATTTATTCAAGGAATCTTAAAAACTTTGTGCCTTTTCCTACAAATATCGATGAAAAGGCTCTGTTGTCCCACAGACCTCCATTTTTACACAAACATTATCCAAGAAAACCTGGACTATGATTTCGAAGAACAGCTATTCTAATTGTTCTTTTACTTCACTTCCCCTGCCTCCTCCCAGTACTGCATTAGTCCTGTGTAGCATTCAAGTTGCATTTAAAAACAGCTTCTGTGTAAGTGCCCAGGTTAGGTTTACAGTGAATATTTATCTGCCAGACCTCGGGCACGCTTTCAGTGCCTGCTGTTGTGAAGACATCTCAAAAAGTAAGAATTTGTCTCTTTTGCCTAAGGCAAGTGCTCAGAACGAACTTCTCCAAGAAATCTCTTACACAGTAATTAACTTCCAAATTCACAAAGCCTTAGTACACATTGTTCAAAGCGCCGTCCTCACCGAATGAACGCGCATTTCCAAGCCCGTGCTCTGAGCTGGAGTTTACAATACCAGGAAAAGCTGCATTGCAGGGCTTTTCAGGACAAGGCGGGGGGGGCAGGGAGCGAGATCACCGCATACACTGAGACTCCATAAAACAACACTGGCCCTGTGCATTGAATTAGAATACTGAGTAAGTTTAGTTAAATAACACAGTTTAGTTAAAAAACTGCAAAGGCAGAGGGAAGGGGAAAGGACCGAGACACAAAGACACGGTATTTCACGTATTTTCTGCAGACAGGTCCTGGAAGGATTTCAGAGAGAACAAATGAGGCAGAATATCTTTAAATGTGTATGGTCATATTGGTCAAATGAAATTGAAGAAAACCGTCATACCTGATTTAGTCAAACACTTTATAATAGATATAAAACAAGTTAATTCACCATTCATGGAAAAAAAACCTCACATAATACCAAGTAAATAAATACTAAATTCATTTAAGCAATGATTCTTTTAATATGCAATAATGCCTCACATGAAGAAAAAATATACTTATGGAGCTTAAGTGAATTAAATCTCAGAATAACATCAGATAGGTAACTATCAGTTCCATTTTACAGAAGGAGAAACAAGAGACACAGAAGGGTTAAAGTGTGCTGCCCAATGGCACCCTAAAAACTGGTGGCTGAGCTGACGGTGACAAAAATCAGATTATCCAGCGCCATCCTACCAGGGAAAAAAATTATCTGTCTCATAAATAACAGAGCAGCTCAGAAGTGTTTCTCCACTTTGCCAACATTGTGGATAAATGTTGGCAGTGTAAATGTGTGGAATTTGGCATGGAGCCTCTTTCCTTACAATGTGTCATTCATCCTCATTTTTAGCAATTCAGTGGCTGTTCCTTTTAGGTGGCTATTAAAGGGAAGAATAACAGAACAAAACCAGACAATAGAACACACTTATATTACACTAATGAAACACAAGTTAAGTAGAACATCCTCTAGTAAGTTTGTAGCATCAAACCAGCTCTACAATAACCATCAGATTAAGTGTTAGAGCCATTCTAGCCCTGGGATCTATTGAAATATTAATTTTTCTGGTTTGATTTTGTTGAAAAATGTGAAATTCATTGTGACATGATTTTATAGTAAACTGAAAGAAGTGCCAGTAAAATTGCCAGAGCAATTACTCTATCTAGAGCTAACAAAGACAGGACAGACTGTACTGTTTCCCTTTACAATGCTGTAAATCTTCACGGGTTCCCTGAAGAACCATCCCCAACTGAAAACTTTAGCTGAATACAATATTAAATTCACATTTACAAAACACTTTAAACCTCTGCAGGTTGACTCAGTGTTGAGTCTCCCAGCCATAGCTACATACATGCAGTTCCAAAAATTAAAGGACTTCTGTCTTTTAAGAATAAGATTATGTCACAAGAATAAAAAGCACTGTGGAAGCAAGTAAGAACTCCCTTAAATTGTACCTTATTCTACACTAAGTTTGAAAATACATTTGTGAACTGTGCTGGTTAAGTTGTATGCTGCTGTCTAATCCTCAACAGACCAGCGGAAATACAAATAAACTAAAAGAGAAGAAAAAAAAATCATTATTCATATTTGTTATAAAATCTCAAGTAAGTCCATATAAAAACAAAGATCCAAATGTTTGCAGATTCCCACCAACCATGAATTTCAGTGTGAAACTTGTGATAAACATCCCAGGGTGGAATAGAGACAAATCACTCTATGAAGAATTGCTTTAGTTTCAGACAAATGATTTCTGGAGGCTTTTTAGCTTCCAGGTTCAGGATTGTGTAGAACATAATATCCAGTAGCATGTATGGCATAAGAACTGGGCGTTGTACAAGGGAACTCATGCAGCTGCTCAAACTCCAAGCCTTGCATTTGTAGCTCCCACTCAACTCAGCGCTAAAAGGAAAAAAAAAGTCTTCCAGAGCATGAAAGGTGCGAGACAGTTGCAGCCACGTGAGTGAGCTGGATCACAGAAGCACATGAACTGGCAGGTCTGAGTATGACTAAGTGCCAAGCAGTTCTACAGTGATTTAAACAGGGCTCAAACTTCAGGAAATGAAGGGGGAGTGGGAGACTGTGCTTTTGAATGTGGCATAATATTATTTAATCACTAAGCCATTACCTTCTTCTAATGAAATATAAGGAATGCACTCATGATTTTCAACTCAGCTATGTCAATTCTCCAGTTATTCTTCTGTTTGGATATTTTGAATTTTATAAAGGCTGTTAAGTCCCTCCCTGCCTCGGATTTATTATTAAGCAGATACTGTGTATCTATGACCATGGATGCTTTAACTTATTTATATTACCCATTTTTTCCATTCCAGTTTCCAGTACTAATTTCAGTTACCTAAAACCCCTTCCAGTTTCCAGTACTAATTTCAGTTACCTAAAACCAAGCCAGAGCATGCTAAAATGGATCCACCCAACCAGAGGGATCACTGGCACAATTCAGATTTCCTCTCAGGATCATTCCCACTGATTTCTCTTCTGGTATGTTCAGAAGACACAAAGCAAGAGCAGCCTTAGAAAATATATAAAAGTCACAAGTCCTGCAAATTTGCCTGATCTACTACAAGTACTTGTATTTACATCTCACTACAGTAAACATTTTTACTTTCTGTTTTTCTAGGTTAGGCTACATTAAAGTTGACAAGCAACTCACTTCTCCTTAAAAGAAACTTAAAATTCATTTCACCTTTTTGCCAGACTGAACTCTAAACCTGTGTGAGCTGCAAATACACTTCAGCATGAAGAAAAAAGGACAAACCCCCGAGTTTCCTGAACATGATTTAGCTGGCACTTACATTACTCAGAACACTAGACAAGTGTCAGCTTCCTGCTGCTTCTTCCTAGAAGTTTCTACAGTTGGACTGGTAGCAAATAACACTCCAGTCAGATTTATAGGGCAGGAAGATCACTTACTCTGTTCTGTTTCCCACAGTACAGTGATCCCAGCGCTTGGCTTTTTGCTTCCTGTGCATATCACACCCACATCTGCACTCATCACATACTCCCATCTAGAGCTAGACAGCACAGTTTTGTATCTTAGTTTTAGAATGTGCCTTGCAATACAACCAAGACCTCTCAAAACCAGGATGGAATACAAATTAAATATTCTCTTCAAAGACTGCTCAAACATGTCTTCTTTTAGTGATGTCTTTCTCAGCAAAATCTGCTCACAGTCTCAGTAATTATCTATAAACTGAAAAACTAAGCAGAAAGCTGAAAAACTTGAAGTATAAACAGCATCTTCCATCTGTCTCAAAGAAACAGATAGTAAACTAGGATTCGACTAGGAATGCTTGATAAGAAAATACTTCTCACCTTTACAAACTAAAATTAAATTATTAAATGAGGTTCTTCTTAAGGATGTAAAAAGAATCAACTCAAAGAATTTGGACAATACAAACCTTTTTTGTTAATTTTCCTGTGTCTGTTTGACTAAATGTTTGTGTACTGTTTGCTAACATAAAACCAAACAGGTTCTTGTAAGGGTTTGTGATATAAATTCCATAGTATTGGCATTTAATAGGAGAGCTGTGCAAACAAGTAGTAGTAACATTAGAGTTCATTACACTATTAATGGATGTTAAACAGTAATGCCAGCCCCTCATAAGGATTAAAGTCAGAAAATCTTCCCCAGTGTGAAACATCTCTATCCTGTGCTCCAGCTGAGTACTCAACACTCCCAGGCAGTGTTGACAGAGTTGCATGCTATTCAACAAGACAGGAAAACAATCTCACCTTTTTTCACTCCAGGGTCACATTGGTCAAAGGGCATCCCTGCATGAAATCTTACCTGCACAACTTCTCAGTTCTGTTCAAGAAACATTAAATGTGAAGACAAAGGCAACAGTTCACCAACTAATTAACCTCTCATATTTACTGATAACCTCTGTTCATTTTCCTTCAGCAATTGTAGGATTTTTTGGGGTTTGGGTTAGCTATTCAGCCTCCAAGCAAAATTCTTGCAGTTTCCTGTAGCTTTTATCATGTTGAAGTGTACAGTTGTCAGGCTGTTAGATGAGCTGTTTGCCAGTGTCCCCAGCCTTCCCCCTTGCAGGAATCCCTTTGCACTCATGGCAGCGTGGCTGAACACAATCCTTACAGTCACCATGAAGGATTATTCATTTTATCTTCCACTTCACACAAATACCCTGCACGTGGCAATGTAGTGCTCTGCCCATGAACACACCGAGATTCCACAGGTTGCCTGAGTCATACAACAGCCTGTGAGAGGTAAAGAGACTGCAATTTCAAACACACTGAGAATTTCAGTTCTTGCGGAGAGAAACAACATGAAACCTTTTTTGCCAAAATGAGTAATGGAGCAATAAATACTGATTACAGTTCACAAATCTACCTTCAGCTGTGTGACTACATTTGAAACTGTACTCCATATTCAATTCTCAGCAGAATTTTTATCCCAATAATTTATTCCTAAGTAGAAAGGTAAAATACACACAAGCAAAACTCGATGTAATGCAAACATTCAACATTTTTCAAAGTTTTTTTTTACAGCATTTCTAAATGCTGTGTTTATGTGTGTGCTTGCTTTTCAGAAATGTATTCAAGAAATAAGAAAGTCTTTGGTTTATTTAACATAGGTGAGCATTTTGTATATAGAAATAGGTGAGAATGTGATAGCCACCTTTAAATATGTTGTGCATTGCCTTAACCTGTTGAAATATGCTCGGGGTGGAAGGCAGGGAAGTACCTTTATTTAAGGAACTAGAATCCAGAACTTATCACGATTATTATCTTGTCTGAACTCCTGTACAAGCAAAACACACAACTTCCCATCTTCTTTATGTGAACTGAGAAAACACAGACACCAGATTGAAAAGCATCTACTGACAGAAAATCTGTTCCACCAAAACACCTGAGGGCCTGTTTTGGCAAGCCAGAATAAGAAAGTTGGTGTACTTTTTAAGATCCTGGGACACATGCACCAAAGCTTCCAGCTCTTGCTCATAACACACGTAGCCTAAGATTAGGCACACACAAAATATACACAAAAACCATCGGCACACACCAATATACACAAAAAAACCCCAGACAAGGTCCCTTCAAATGTAAGTTTGTACATTCAGCAAGTCTTTGAAAATTGCCAGACTATACTGGGAATCCTCTCAGAACACTGATACCACTTTTTGCCATGAAAAATAGTGCACTTTCCCCAGAAAATGCTACTATTTACTGTTGCTTATTAGACCTATTTTATATGTTGGATTGGAGCAGCAATTTCAGATGCATGTCTTTTACAGGTTACTTCCAAGGCAAAAAACAGCTCCACCTGCTAACATTTGAGTGTAGAAATATATTAAATTTAGCATCATTCTATTCTTTAGTCTTAGAATTCCAACAGTTTTGTAGTTTGTGTAGCTGCTGCTATAATGTTTTTAGGATAAACTGCATTAATTTAGATTTTAGTATGAGCTAGTACTCATACTGAATTGACCTATTGCTACTGTCATCATAAGTGTTTCAAAATATCTTTCAGAGTAGTTGTAAGGAAAAAAGGTATTTGCTAAAACCATCAGTCTGAAGTATTTTTGTATTTAGCTTATATTTAGTGTAATTCTTCTAGCTCTTCAAAAAGCAAAAAGGAGGCATAAAAAGGCTAGAAGGTATTAAACAAGTGATTCTGCCACTGATTCTCTATTTTACTTTAGACACATCCTCAACCCAAATTTCACATTAGACATGAATTAAATGAACAATTAGATGTTAAATTCCTTTTCTTGGACCTGATCAAAACCAAAGGTGTGAGTCTCAAAAATTCCTCAGTGCATAATTGCAAATATCCACTAGAAATTATTATTAAGATGTTATAAACACTTTAGAACACCTTAGAGCTGCACCCTCCATGAGACAAGAATTTACTTCAATTAAGAAGCCTGACTGAAATACTAAAAATACAGTGACATGTTCTGTGACAATGGAATATTAAACATTTCAAGCAACACCTCATTTACCTCCTAAAATTTGCCAGTTCCCATTAACTTCTCCACAGACTCATCATTTAGTAGCACCATCTTTTAATCAGTTTTAGTAACAATTACTGTAAAACCCCAGGGGAGTATGGCACAACCCAGCAGAAAGGGTTATTAGCCTACGGGTGAGAGAGTCCAGTAACAGTGAGGGGAAATTCTCTGGCAAATCATCCCTTTGCAACACTGCATTATTCATTGAAGACAACATACTCAGCACAGGAGCAAACAACTGAACTATTATTTCCACTTTCAGCAGTTCTACACCATTTTAGCAAGTTTCTAATGGTAACTGGCAGCTTCTCAGCAGCACATCAAAAATCGGATAACTGAAATTAAATCGAGCATATGAGAGAACTGAAAGGAAAGGCTGAAGTGTAGACCTTTTCTAAACAGAATGGAGGGTCAATTTTAAATTACTGTGGTATTGTTAGCAAACACGTATCAGTGATTTATTGCAGATGAGGCAAGCAATGTCCCCTAATGCAAAAATTGTGAATGGTAGACACATGCAGACACATGCATCTGCTTGGAGCAGACTGATTTTTGAAGTAAGAAGCATCCTACAATTAAGTCACCTAACATCTAATTAAAGAAAAGAACAACAAACAAAAAAACCCCCACCCCTAAGTATATACATGAACTAAAAACGTTCAGTCACCTTTAAACATTCTAAGTTTAAAATCCCATTTGAAAGAAATATTCAAAGTTATAATACATACTTAGAATCAAATAAAGTAACAGTGCAAAATTTTTGAGGCTTATAAAAGGAATTGGTAACTTCAGAAGGTTTTTTTGAAGCAATCATCTTTAATGCAATTGTATTTTCTGTCACCTGATGGGCTGAAAACAGGTCACAGATTAGGGTTCAAGTGGCTCAGCACAGCCACAACCTCCAGACTCTGATGTTCAGCTGCACACCACTACCAACCTCATCATACAGGGTCACTCTGGCAATAAACCACAACATGGTTTGCAAAACTTGTAGACTGCTCATGTACAAATACAACTATCAGCTCTTTTAAGAAATTAATACAAGCACAGGGAAATCTAAGTTTCCCCAGTTTGGCAGAATGTTTTCTATCCTGCACTTCTGAATAGATGTGTTCCATACGTGCTTGCCCTGAGCTGGGACTGACTTGTGATCTGCTACAGTACTCATGGAAACACACGGCTGCCAATAATTACTGTGATGAGAAAACATATTCTTTAAATGAGCTTCTTGCATACTATTAAACCAAAAAGAACATCCTAAGTATGGATACCCTGGCCCTATAAAACTCAGTCTAACCCGCCGGCTATTGCTCCTCATGCAGTGAGCGTGTGGCAGTACATCTGTAAAGCACACATGGAGTGTTCGTTCAGTGTATGTTTAAAGCTGTAACAGTACAATACAAACAAGCAAATACTTGTTAATTTACTAAATGTACTGTGGAGTAACTTGAGGAATCTTCTTCAATGTACACATCTGCTCAGCTGGCAGAAGTCTAAAGACACTGGAAGCCAAGAACTCTCGATTGTCAGGATTCTTCTGTATGCTCCAACACCGAATTGCAGAGGACATTTTTGTCTGCATTACATTTAACATGATTTAAAGACAGTGAACACATCCAGGATACCAGACATTTTCTGGGCACCATGACAGAACTCAAAAGTTTAAAGAAAGGAAGAATTACAACATTTACTTTTTCCCACAATCACCAGAAGTTTTAGCTTTCTATCTCTCTCTTAGTTTTACCACTGGTTCCATAATAAATTTAGGTCTCCATCTAAATCATCTGAAGCTATTAACTTTTTGCTCCAAACCATAAGCTCAAATCTGAGACCAAGAACAGGCCATTGCACTCACAGCAATCTTAATTTCATATAAAATTCATTCAGTCTCTTACCTGTCCCCGTTCAAATCCATGTTTTAGGGACATTCACACTCTTCCCTTAGTTTACACTATACAATTACCTCTGTTTCTCATTTACCAGCAACTTCCTATGCCCTGTGCTGCAATCCTGGGCATTTTGACTCGTTAACACTTCTCACCCATAAACACTTGAGACGAATTTGAAAATTACAATTTTAAATACAGTTTTAGTGTGCTTTCCGAGGTGAACAATGAAGCACTCCATCACCACAGATAAATTATCACTGTCAAGTCTAAGTTCCAGAGAACTTAATAAGAAAAATAAGCCCATTCTCGTTGCTCTGCAGTGGCAGGGTTTCAGCTCACCTACCTCACTTGCTGCTGAGCCAGACCTCCCTCACGTTTCTCCACATCATTTCGTCACACACTCCCATGTCCAGGCCTACACTTCAAGTGCCCTTTTTTGTTTAAACACTTCTCACAAAATTCCTTCATTTTCTCAAGGCAATTCCTCAGTTCCTTCTACGCTTACTTCGAGCACTTCTATACATTGCTGCTTGTTGTTTCCTCCTCAGCGTGCCCGCAGCCCCGTCCCCACAGAGCCGGCGGTGAGGACCGGCCGCTCCTGCCCCGGCCCCAAGCGGGAACGCGGGGGCCTCACGGGCACGGCACAGCCGCTGCTCGGCTGCTGAGGAAAACGTTCCACTGAGCACTGCCGAGGGCAAGGTCATGCCGGCTCCTTCCGACAGTGGGAAGGCACAAGCACAGCCCTGAGGCGGCTGCAGCCCCCAGCCCCACACGGCCGGCGGAGAGGGGAGGGGAGAGGCGGCGGCCGCGCCGCCAGTGCCCGCCCGGCCCCGCGGGGAGCGGGAGGGGAGCGGAGCACCCGAGGGTAGAGGAGCCGGACAACGCTCTCAGTCACACGCGGGAGGCTCGGGGCTGTCCGGTGCAGGGCCAGGAGCTGGACTCGACCATCCTCAGGATATTCTGTGATTCACTGACCTCTGGAGTTAGTAACAGCACAAACCCCCAGCGACCAGGAAGCCCCAGAGCCATCACAACTAGTGATGACAGCTTTGCTTTCCCAAAACAAATTCTATGCACATATTTTAAACATACATTATGAAATAAATGTGGATCTAATTTAAGCTACATTCTTTCCCTCCCAGAATTAACGATTTCATTTAAGGCGCAGTGAAGCGGACCAAAGCCCACACAACAGCGAGGTCTGGTGCAGGATGAGCGGCCTCAGACCCTGCTCAGGACACCACCTGACCTCTGACACTCATCCACCCAAATTTAGTCTCAGAAATGTTACAGCCACATCCAGCACAGTTTACCAGCTTACCCAGATGGCAACTGGTAAAATCAAACACAGAAAAAGACTAGGGCATGCAAGAACCCTGTTTTCTTAAGCAGTATTAATTAGTGATAAAGACCAGTAACATCCAGCTTCTCAAAATGACAGCTGAGAGGAGGTGCATAGAAATAGTGGATTCTCTGTGACAGCGTGGCCCTGTGTCTCTTGAGCAGCTAATTCCTTGCCCCTTAACCCATACTTCTGACAACCCCTTCAAATGCTTCTGTACCCTTTTGTCATCATGACTCAAGCTCTGTCCCAAATCATGCTATGCCAATTCTTTAGGCTATACAGTTAATAACTCACTCTAACATTTGGATAGAACAGCGTGTGATTTACCTGAACCATCTTAATGAGAGATTAATACTCCATGCAACTGTTATTAGGTGTTGCACATATTCTGACAACTAAATCTACAACTGGTTTGGATACTCAAGATGAAAGTCATGTAAGTATTTAGTCCTAAGGTCATGAGTCTTGGGGAAAAAAAGTCTCTGGATCCTTGAGAGCAGAAGGATTCAGTTACTAATTTTCCCGTGCATCACTAATAGCAATTCTTCTTTCCCACATTTTAGTGTGAGAATGTGACGATAGAGCTGCTATTAAGCAATTTAATTATAGTACTTCTGGGAGTATTCTAAGGTTAGAAATGCAACATTTCACGTTTAACATCTTGAAATTATTTTCCCTTTGCAATGCATGTTCACAATCACTTAAAAACCTACAAATTTTGACATACCTTCAAACAGGTAATTCCATGTTCAAATGACAGTGGTTCCCACTCTGGTGTAAATATTATATGATGAAGCCTTCTTAATATTCCACTCTTCGACAGAAATGGTTCAGAACTTGCTGATTTGTGGAATTCTTTTGTTTTCACCCCTCCAAGGGAAACACATAGCAATTTAAATCTTATGACAATAGACTTGCTTTTCTTGGTCACATTTCACAAATATCTTGAAAACAGTCCATGGAACAAAAGGGTCTGCTACTCATAGGATGACAAAAAATTGTTATATTTGGAAGAAAGAAAAAAAAAATTCACTCAAACCATTTCAGATGTTAATAAATAAAACCAAACCAGTTCCTAAGAAAATGTCTTTAATTTTCATGTTATGGAAATACATATTTTGGTTTTATTTCCATGATACAAAAATTTAAATATCAAACATTTTCTGAAATCTACCAATGCAGATCCTCTTTTAAACAAATAAAGGGCTGGTGCAGTTAGCAGGTTTATCACAGGTACCAAAAAACATTTTTTACAAAATCAGGATTTAAAAGTGGAAACAACAGATGTGAAAACAAGAACTACCTCCCACCAGGAAATTAATGTTTGAGAAACTTTTCAGTTACAGTTTTTTGAAAGGGTAAGGTATGTGTAAGGCTGGTATTTAGATAAATACCACCTGCACTGGGGGTGGGGGTAGAGAACAGAAATTCAAACAATATTCCCAGTTAAAGTAACAGGTAGAAAGCAGTATGTGAAACTGCAGTTCTACCTGTTTCTAATGCTGACAGCATACTGATGCTGCCTGAAAAAAACAGCTAAATATTAGGAGAGCTGTGGTAACTCCCCAAGCAGAGGAAACAGCCTAGCACAAAATCACAGAGTGCCAGTTCTTAGCCAGCATGCCAAAGGAGGTGACCAAAGGACACTGAGTCTTGCTTCTTAAACCTAACATCAGTTACAACAGCAAGGATTTCACAGGATCAACGACAAGTCATGTACTAGGTGATATACACACGAGTAAAACTGACAGTGATTGTTCAAGAAACAGTTTAAAATAATTAAACTGATTTTCAGGACACGTACTGCTTTGTTAACACCACTTTATTTAAATAAAGTATGGCTTCCAAGAGGTGCATTCTCTCAACTGCTTTCTATCAATTCCACTTGTTAAGGCAGTTGTTTCCTACCATGTTTCAGGGACCTCAAAAATTCCAGTGGAACTAGCTGTGAGGCTTCCTAGAAGACAGAATCATGGAATAAAAATTAAATCAAGAATTTTTTGTTGTTGTTGTTCTTTCAGAGGATATTAAGACATATTTTCCTATAGAGGGAGGCTCTAGATACATTACGGCAACTCAGTATTTACAAAGAGAAGCCAAGAGACTGTTTATGAATAGGTACTTACAAAAAAAAAAAAAAGGGGGGGGGGGGGGGGAAATAAAGGCTAATTTCAGGTTTCTTACATGAATGGTAAATACTGTATTTTTAACCCTAGTAATTAGGTAATTTTGGTTTTGCAATTACTGGGATGATAAAGTTAAATACTATTTTCCCAAGTGTACTTGTTGTTATTTTTATTTAGGCTGTTAAGACAGGGAAGAATATTTCCATTTCCATCCCAAATTAATTGGAGAATAAAGATGAATCATTAATACTGATAACACATATTCCCATAATGCCAAACACAGAGCCTGAATTTTATGCTCTGAATTACCACAGACACTCTTGTCATTTTGCATATGCTTACAGGCCCCAACTGCCCTACTGAATAAAAAGAAAACCATTTCCAAGCACAGCTTTTGAATCAGCTAAGAAAGATTTTACTCTATCAAGTCAGGAGAAAGGATGCCTGGTATGCAATACCACTTTCTGGATAAAAGCTGCTAGTGCAGCTGTAATGAAGCTTTAGTTATGAATATTTGAATATACTTCAATGCAGGCAGTTCTCCAGATGACTAATATGGTATGGTCATCTGGACCAGATTAAGATATGATTTAGATTTTATTATAGTCCAATTTCTGCAAGAAATTACTAACAAACTTTGAAATAGGATCAACAAGAAATAGATCAATAAAAATAAAATCTTTTGATGTTTAAATTCATGTGATCTAAGGTTAGTTACTTTTTCTGTACAAGCTGCAATAACTCACAAAACACCAAAAATTACAAGGTGTAACATCATCATCTGATTGTAACCTGTCTGCATTTAGCCAGACATTCAGTTCTAAGTATTCTGGCTAAAAAATTTATATAGGAATTAAAATCCGAAAACACCCACCTTCACACCAACCCTAGGTGAAAAGTCTTCAGCCAAATAAAGCACCATAAAGGTTATGGTTACAAACACCACACAGAACACAATGTATTCATGCATATATCAAAACAGAGTGCCTTCAATTTTGCTTACGATATGCAGAACACATTGAGTAACCTTAACTAAAAAGTCACATTAAAAAAAATTAGGAATACCTAAAAAAATATTCAAAAAGCTTTATTTTAAGGACGAAAGTAAACAGAAGTAATAAATCAACTACATTCTGATTCCTTTGGTTGGTGTCAGATTGGGTTTTGGTTAGTTGTGAGTTTTTTGGTTTGGGGTGAGTTCTTTGCTTTTTGATGTTGTTTTGGGTTTGTTTGTTGAGTTTTTTTACAATTTTTATATGGTGCAGTCTTCAGTTTCAAGAAGAACTTGGAATGTAATGGAGCAAGTTACTGCTAGAAGCAAAGATTTTCAAGAAAAGAATTACGGTTTCTGCTCAGGCCTAGAACATTTTCAAACAGGACAGAAAACCATGTGCATGAACATTGCACTTACCTGCTGGAACTTGTTCTGTCTTGATCTTTTTCAATTTTTTGGCTCTCTTCTTACCATCTGGAAGGGACTCTGCACAGGAGTCTGTCTGATCATTTTCTGGATCTTGGCCTTCTCCCTCTTCCATATCATCAGAACCAGTTTCTTCCTCAATAGGACTCATGCTTCTCTTTCCCACTGTGCTGGTACCTGTAAAACTGGAACACAGAAGAAAGATGATCATGAAAAAGTCAAGACTAACTATTACATAGGTACACATTGATGTACACCTATGAACGCTTATGAAGGCAGAAAAATAAACTGTTGCAAATGGTGTACCATGAAATTACATTATCTGAAAGATCTGGCTTCATTATAAAATTCCATAAATTTGCCATCTCATCCAATCCTACGTAGATGAAGGTATTAATTCGTTGTACTGTCGATGTCTCAGCAGCTATTCTGATGAGATCACTCATCTGAAATGGAATTAAATCACATTTAATGTGATTTAATGTTCTCTATCCCTGCACAGTTTCACATTTTATTCTCATAGTTATGCAAGCTCTTTAAAGCCCTGTAAACAGACACCAAATCATGCACGACTGAAGCCTCAAAACCACAACTTGGAATGCTAACTTCATCCTCCCTCCTGGAACCACAGGTAGTTTTAATTTCTATATAAAGGTAGAGAAAACCAACAAGCTCCATATATAAACTTTAAATCTGGCTTTCAAGTGCAGAGGCCTATTATTCATGGAGCCAGTAAAATAAAAAGCACAAAAAATTGCACACTCATTTCATTAGTAGCATTTGAATGAAGTCTGACTAACACAGTATAAAAATGAACTCAGAGCTCTGCTCCATTCAGCACACACTGAAATAACCTTGCATAGGCTTTTGTTCCACTGAAATGCTATTGTTAAATTTCCTTAAAAGACAAATGACAATATTAAAATCAAATTAGCACGATATAAAAGAGAATGCAGTAGCAAAGGGGCTAATTAAAAACCAGTTCCCATTATGAACTTCTAGATGTGTAAACACCAGCTACTAAAATGTCTAATATAATGCTTTTAGAACAACCAATTTTAAAAAGGGTAGTTTTAGATTCATGAACTTTTATTTTTTAATTAGAACTACACAACATGGCTGTATGCATCTAAGCCCTGTTCTATTCTGTGAGTAAAATAAATATTAATACTAAGTTATAAAACAAACCTTTAAAAAAAAAAAGTTGTTTTTTTTTTCTTTTTAATCAAAAGTAGTGAATTACAGTGCTTCAATAAGGTTTCAGCTAAAGGAAGAGCTGTTAAATTTTGCAGTATAGTTTTGGCTTTGAAATGGAATTTTTTCAGCTGAACATTTTGCAACTTAAAACAGAGTCTGTCTGGGATGTCCAAAGGCAATAAACAAAAATGAAACATATGATTACATCTCATGCTCTTACTTCCACTTTAGGAGCACAAACACCATTTACTTTGATGAATAGCTGGTTTTTCCTCCAAACATTCACACACAGAAGGCCTTCTTGCATGATTTCTTACAAATCATCATTTTGAGTCATACCACAACTACCACCAATAAAAAAGCTGGATAGAACTGTTAATCCTATGTACACACTTCAATATTGCAAAACAGGCAAAAACTAGGGTTGGAAAGAAAAAAAGTCTAGGGAAGGAGGAGCATTTAGGAAATGAAAAAACTACTATTTTTTAAAAATATAGTTTAGAAAAGCTTGTAAGAATTCTACTTTAGGGAAAGCCATTCTGAAAAATACATTAGGAAGAAAAAACTCAGGAGCCATAAATTATGATCCCAGGATTTCTTCAGCACTCAGAAGGGAACTTGCACTCACTGTAGGAAGAAGATCCCTTCTTGAATGGTCTTATGGCTGAATTTAATTTTTTCCAACTTAAGACTCCTGTGAAGTTATTGCAAATGAAAAGAAACAAGTTCTTGACCTTCAGTGCACATTTAGCTGAGTACCAAAGAACAACATAAAAATTAATTTTAGGCCTCATAGTCCTCCTGCAGATACCTTAAGGGAGGGTAAAACCTCACCACCAAAAAGTGGCAGCACAAAATACAAACCAAACATGTTTTATAATGAAGAATCATTGTCTTCCTTTCTCCCAAATGATTTATTTTATTTTATATTCATTCACAGATTGCTTGGCTTCTAGAGGGGAAAGGGTTAATTTTTTTACATCTTGTTCTTCTTTAACCTTAAATAAGATTAAAGATTACAGCAGCATTATTTAGGCACTTAGTAGTAAATGAGTATGGTTGCATATGCGAGTTAGAGCACTACTCAAAGTTCAGTTTTCTAATTTTAACAGTTATTTTGGATGTGTTCATGTATCTGCCCGACCTCCTCATTCAGCTGAGAAACAAGAGAAGAAAGTTAAAGATTCAAACACAATAACAGCTTTCAGTTGTTGTCCAATGCAGACAGACTTCTTTTATGATCCTTATGATCCTTTAGAGACACAGATTTACACCATCCTCTAACCAAATAACGCTTGGGTTTCAAAATACACCTCTACAACAGCTATCCAGGCAATAACTCTATTTACTTTCTAAGAATATATTTCAAGAGGTATTAAATAGCAGCAATCCAGGTAGTACTATGGTAATCAAACTGAAAGAATCAGCAAGTGGAGGAGGGGAAAAGCTTGGAAAACAATTATAATGATATAGCATTTAACATTTTCTGTTTTGTGAAGATTGTCTGAGATTTAAAGGAAACACTTCATCACAACAAGGCATTTGGAATTGGACTGGATATTATGAGGACGTACAATTTAAAATAAATTTCATTTACACAAAACCTAAGTTCTCTTGACACTTGGAACAATATTGAGGGGTGCGAGTAGATACTGATCCATCCTAAAAATCAGTGATTTCAGCTGAAGAGCAGGTGAAATCACCTGGAATAATAACCCAATGCAGGAACACTATAATAATTTACTTGCAATATTTGTTACTTATACCCTTAATACCTCAGTCTTTGCCAATTCTTATTCTTTAATGGGTAATAAACCACTATAAACAACCATTTCTGTAATAAACCAGAAGAACCATCAGTAGAAACACTTGCACATTTCAAAAATTAGATAACCTTTGGCAAAATGGAGACATTCAAGGAAGTGGTGCTACAAACAGCACCCTGACTTGACAGAAGATGCAGCACTCATAGTTTTAGGTAGAATATGTGTAAGGCAAAGTGATGTATCCCTTTCTTGTACTTCATTGAATCTTTTGCCATTGCCCTTATTCTATTTTACCATTTCCAGATGACAATCAGGAGAATAAGTAAGTACAAACAGAGCAAGGTATCTAGTTTTCCATAGAGCACACCCTATTTGACTTTTCCTGCTATGGTTTAACACTATTTTGCTAAGGAAAAGCTCTTAAAGCCATGCATTTAACAGTCATGGCAGAGCTGGCAGGCAGTAATTTGCTAAGCACAACATAGCCAGTTCCATCTGTTTCCTAAGTGTGTTCGGAATAGCAACAGATTTGGACAAGAGGATCTTATTTACTACTTGAAGTTTTTTCAAATGCAGCAGTTTTTCCTCTACTTCTCCATCTTATATTAATAATTAGGCATATTTCCACTGAAATAAATTTTTATATTTAACAGTAGTATTAAGTTATATGCAAGGGATATATATTAACTGTAAGTAATTTTATCTTATGGCTGCTATTAATACTATTGAACTTTATTTTCTGAAGTATTTTCTACAGATAGTCCTGTACCCTGCACAATACAGGACTACAGTTTTATCAACCAGACAAGAACTAAAGAACCTTTGTCACATTATTTATCAATCCGTCAATTTAAGACAAAAGTTCCTTACAAGAAATACTCAACAACTTCCTTACTGAATGAAAAAGTAGCCAGGACACATTGTCATCATGGAGACAAACAGCTATCCTGCAGCTGTGCTCCTTGGCAGAAGCTGATGCAGCAAGCTTATTAAATAATAAATAAATAAAGGATGTAGTAACATGAAGCTATTATAAGGGATCAGCTGCTGGATACATCACAGTGCTGAGGGCTCAGCTCGATAGGACTTCAACTAATCTGGACAAATACACATGCACACATACGTATTTGTCCTGATTATTTATATAAATATTGGTATTATACTTTATACCAAAATTATTCTATAGAATAGATAAAAATATAAATACTTTATATACCTTTAGGTATAAATATTTTAATATACCTTTGTCTGGGAAAAGAAAAAAGTGTTCGTCTTGAGTGAAATCAAAGACCATGGTTTGCAGTTCCACATTCTATCAACCAGATTACACTTCAGAAGAAGCATTTACAAAATATAAATTGACAAAAGAATTAATATAACTAGTAACAAATAAAAATAAATTAAGAAAAACATGTCAAAAGACCTGCAGGAGAGGGAATTTGGGACAGAACCAAATCACTTTATTAATGGAATAATAGGAGTACAAAAAATTATGTAACATTAATTACAAAAGATCTGTCAATAAAATAAAGGCTGCTACCAACGCTATCAAAATGTTGATCATTTGAAAATGAAAAGCTACTTCTAATAGAATTTTAAAACACTGGATGAAAAAAATATATTAAGAATTTTCAAGGAGAGTAAGTGCTTAGACAACTCATTGGGGTACATCAAACTTTCAGGGAAAGAATTTTGTCCAGCAGTTTTCCAAATTACACATTTGTGCTGGATGTTAAGCTTCCTTGCAAGACAACAGCAAATCAGCTTTCTGCATTTCAGCTTTCTGCCACCGTTGCCATCTGCCTGGAACCTCTGAGCGACCCAAACTCCAACATTCATTGAGAGGAGACACTTTCTCTGGCAGGAACAAAACTAGGACTCGGTGTTTCTTTGCAGCAACCTCAGGGTATAGTAAGTATTTCCAGACTATTTAACAGTCTACCACCTTAGTTATAGAGCTTAGCCACGTGCACGCTGGTGCTGTGACAATCCTTAAAGCTCCTCATCTCCTCACAGCACAGACGCCCCAGGATTGTACAAAAGTTCAATTAAACTAACTTCATTTGATACGGATTGTATCATCAGCTTCCTCCATATGTTTTTTTGAATCAAACATGTCTATAGCACATTTAGAATTCCAACCATGACAAAAGGCATGAACATCTGACAGCTTGCCAAAATACACACCTGCAAAATCGTAAGGTCATGAGAAGAACAGAACAAGTTTAGCGAATTTGTTACATGACAGATTAACATTTACAGGAAGATATAATGAAAACTAGAACTCAATGGAGCATTTCCAAGAAAGATAAAGCAGAAATACCTCAGTACTGGTTTTATGACCACCAAATTTGGTTTGGTGGTCATAGGGCAGGAAGGAAAAGGACAGAAAACCCCGCAAAACAAACCAAAGCATCTGCTTAGAGAAATGTAGCTTATATACTCCACTCAAACTTATTTTCATATAGAATTGATAGAACTGGGGGGAAAGTGCAGGAGAAGAGAGGGGGAAGAACAGCAATAACTTGATAGGTTATTTACACAATTATATTAACACTAAAATACTCTTCACATGCTCAGCTACACAGATGACTGAGAAAGAAGCTGCCTGTTACCATCATATCCAAAACTTGTCATTAATATCAGCGGGTAAATGAGGAACAAGAAATACACACACCACCATTATCACCATGGAAAGTCTGCCCTAAACCAACATGGTCTTTACAAGGATATATGATGACAACTAAGTGTGCACATGACACAAGACATTCACAAGTGTCATATGAATAGGAAGATTATTTTTAAGTTTTTGTTAAAAGAAATAGTGCTGCTACATCAGCTCACAAGCTGTGATGTGACCTGCCCTCAAGATCCCAGCATTTAAAAATCTGTCTGATCACATTCGTGATGAAATTCCCTCTGTTCCTTTACCTATCATCTTGTGACAGCTGATGTACCACTACTGATTTATATTCAAAGAAATACATACAGAAAAATGCCCTGTATTAGTTAAGAACTACCTGAAAATTGCTAGATTTTAGATAGCAATGCAGGAAGAACACGAGCTGGCAGAGCAGTCTCACCTGTTCACACAGTAGTATCGACTCTGGGAAACGTAAGGTGTGCACTGGGTTTTTAACCTCTTCCTCTCCATCTCCTTCCAACTATCTTCTGTACATTTTCTCTTGGCTTGTTTTTCTTCATGTTTTTTCTCCACATATTCTGCATATGTCTGGATCCTATAACTTTCAGCATACCGGCTGGTGTTTACAGCTATGGAGAAGGAGAATGATATTATATACAAAACACTTAAATGACAGCATGCCCTCTACTGAAATAGCTTATTTTGAAAAGCACAAGGCTGCAAACTATTTGTTCTGTTCATAAAACGATTTCTAGTTCCATTGTTAGCTATTAAAAACCAAACCAAAACAAACCCAAAATGCCATATTCTCTAGAAGTCACAATGTCTGAACTAGATGCTCAAAGCTCTTCTCAAAGTCAGACTTTGTGCAAAAAGAGTTAAATCTACTTAAGACGTTTCTTTTAAATTAGAAACGATCAATTCTTCAGTCGTAACCCTCTTCCAGATTGCTTGTTGGCAAGAAAAGATTTCCTGGATTTTTTCCCTTTTAGTCTCATTACTTAACCCAGCAGGTTTATTTTGCAAGTCTGCCAGGAAAAGACGACATTTGCAAAGCCTGTGCCAAAACTCTGTTTGATTGCTGTGAAACATAAGCTTATTTGAGCTGCATTTTTGGTTGCACAAGATATCCATGGAAGAAGCACTTAACTAATAGCCAGCTGTTCCATCCTTGTATCTTTCTAATGTCTAATCTCCCTTTAACCAAAAAAGACTTCAAGTTCAAGGTAGAAAGATTTCAGTCAATGCAAAATTAGAAGCAGTTTAAAACTAAAGAAAAAACTTCCACTGCCTCCACTCAGTAACAATTTAACAACATTCCTCCAAGTCCCAGCATCTTCACAGCTCTCAGCCCTTAGTCTAGGAGCCAAGCTCTGGCCTGACGCCATCCCTGTAACAGATGAATCAGCAAATTAAACTGAGTGTCAACTGGTGTCTTCTGCTGCTTTCAGCCTAGCTCTCTGAAAGGAAGTATTGTAAACCAACCAGTAAACCAGTTTAAATGTAAACAAAACTAAACACCCCAACACCTCCCCCCCACCCCCAAACCTCAGATTGTTTTTCTACGCATTTTAAAACACCACAATTGTAGTGGAGACAAAATCCTGATTTTATTTTCTATTTCCAATTTTTTAGAGCAATTTCAGATGCATATCCCACTTCTGGATTTTAGCCGAGCTGTTTTACTGTGCTACCTCTGGTGCAAGCACTAGAGATGGCAAGCTCCCACACCAAATTTCAGAAAAGGTGAGGAAGATGGGTGGACGAGGTTTTTTCTCCTCTTTCAGGATGGATTGTCCATTCTGTGTATTTGCTGTGTAACAGTGAAATGAGACACCTACAGTACCTGCCATGGTATATAGATGCTGCTGTTGCAACGTACATAAAGCCAGGCAAGAGTGTTGACTATTTAATTTTAGTCCCAAGTATAGACAGCAGTAGTTATGATTAACAGCCCCACGAGATTGCTGCACTAACCAGCAAGTATCAGACATACCTTCTTTCACCCCCCTTATATTTGTTTTGAACTGCAAAGTTACAAGATCTGTTCTTAAGAATTAGGACAGTATTTATTGCCCATGAAGTTACGGGACAGACATCATGAATGAATTAATAAGGCTCACTGGAGTTTACAGCATGCCAGCCAACATTCCTCGGGGTAAAATTTGTTTAGTTAAACTCAAGGATGTTTTTACTTGCTAAAATCAAGCACAAAGTTACCACGGATCATCTGTTACATACTCATTTGTTAAAACATAATAAAATTATTTGTTTTGCTACAAGCTATGAACCAAAGTTATGGGTCTGCCATTTAATTCCCTAACAAACTCAGCCCTTTTTTAAGGAAGAAAAGCAAATCATTTGAGGCCTAAAGATAATTCTAAAATAAATCTGTGCAAGAGTCAGTATTTTTACAAAAAGACAACTCTGCTTTCTTGAAATAAGGCAGGTATTTTACAGCAATCCATTCCTATGGCACATACACTCACAAATATATGCATATACATATAGAGCATATATATTTAATATAAAATGTTACATGCTGAATAAATTGCTTCATCATTGAAAAACTGAAATGAAGGCATATGGAGAAGTCTAAGGAGCCACACAGATAAATCAGTCTTGCATGGGCTTGAAGAGCAGCTCCCTGTAAGAGTTTAATACATTTTCTCTGATGGTTTTTTGATGAATGCTGTCCGTACTGCCGAACAAAGCAAATACAGTTAGGTTGTTCTGCACTCCCAACTGAAGCAATGCACTGCTAGAATGCTCTGTGAATTCTAAAAAACTGAAGAGAACTCAGAGGGGCTATTTACTTATTTCTTTAAATTGTAAGAGATGAGACAAATCTTTCTGTGAGAAACCTGAGTAGTAACCAAGACCACATGGTTGCATTTCACGTTAATTGCAGCCCTAAAGTTTCTATCTCATAGCAGAATAATAGTAACTGCAAATTATTTTAGGAAAAGCATTTCTAGAGGACAGCACCTTCCCTCGTTATTAGGGAAGCCATCGAACAGGCTGACTGTCACTGAGTGGTCCAAGAGGAATGTGTACAAAGATATCCTTTTGCCAAGTCCTTGCTTTTATGCAGAGCAACATCCTGACAGATGGCCACTGACAATATTAAGCCTCTTAATAAATAGACAAATATGTTGGTGAACTGTGTAGGTAAAAGAAAAGCCACAATATATAAACACAACGAACACACAGAGCTATACAGATTAAGGCTGCAATACTAAAAACTTAAGCTTATGAAATACTGAAGTAAAATTTCACTTGTGAAGCCTGTAAGTGACCTTTGCATTAATCATCTGATCATGTTCTACTTAAAACATGGAACCACTGCCTCAGCCAGAGCAACAGTGTGCAATTAGTAAGTAGCTAAGTCAGTATTTTGTTTTACTCTCAATACTCACCAGATGGTTCCACAGCCTTATTTACTGACTACTTAGGGCTATTCATGCCACATGTAACAATCCAGAAGTTTGCCATGATGACAAAAGTGCACATGCATAGTCCAGTATTTCAAAGTAAAATTCAGGAGTGGAAGCAGCAGTGCTGTGTGCCTATTTTATCAACAGAAAGCAGAAGACTCAACATCCCAAATTAGAGGGCATGTTTTAAATTAACCTAAATGGAATTAAACTGTCCCCTACAGAACATTCAGGGCTGAGTTCCTCCACAGCAAATGTACAAGCATATTCCCAGAGAAGCCATATATCCTAAAGAAACAGTACATGACCATGTAACCATGGACATTATCAAGGTGTACGCAGAATTCAACTATATTTTGTACAATATTAGTGAAATTGTCAATATAACATTAATGGCCCCTTTTGTTAGCCTATATAGAGTTTTCAGTCTTTCAAGGCTATGGGACAATTTCTGCTGCAAGGCATCAAAATGTTAACACACGCGACTAATTAGCTGGACCAGAGTCTCTTAAGTATAACTGATAACAGCAACTATCTGCAGGCTGTCCCCAAACTGGTAACACCAATTTGGACATGGTGCTGCCCATCCCTTTGTTTTCCTCTCCTGTATCAGCTGAAGATAGAAGGTGCCTGTACAGATACTAAATAAAAGAGCATTGTACAAAGGTTGTTCTCTCTCTTGGTATCTGAATGCAGAGCAAGGAGCAGTATCAATGCAGGGACAAAGCAGCTCTTCACCTTGCCAAGGAGGATGGCAACTTAAAGAGCAAACCAAAATGAGGCTTTGAACCTCCATGTTGGAGAACAGGGGAAAATGGACAGATGAGCTGAAAGAAAATGGTTTTACAGGAGGAAGATAAAGTGCTAAGTACAAAGCATGCCAAAGAAAGAGGAAGGATCCTTATGCAAAACTTAAAATATTTTCCTCAACAAAGAACAGAGATGGTAATGTAAGTCCAGTGAGACATTTCATGCTATGCACATGTATGTAGATTGTTATAAAGGACTTTAACTCTCTTACAGATTTAATTACCAAAAGAATTCAAGCTACTTAACCTTTGCACTCTGTTAATTACCTCAGTAATTAATACATTTCACAGCTTTTGTTTCAACTCATTTCAAAAAACCCAAATCAAATGAAAAGGTGTTCACAAGACTCCCAACGTTAAGAAAAACCCCAATTCAAACTTATGGGGTACAAAGGGCATTTTGGGTTTGGGGTGGTTTTTTTGTTTGTTTTGTTTATTTATTAGCTGATGAGAAAAAAATATGGCTGCAGGCACCTTGAAGGCAATCTATCATCTGTTCTCTTAATTCCACATCAGTAATGCTGGAAGCTGTAAAATAGCTATCTCTAATATGATTTATACCACAGGTTCCACTGTAAAACCAGTAATTCATTTTCCAGCTGATCTTGAGATTCCTGAGCAACACAAGCTGAAATTCACCACATCTCAATCCCTGCATTTACTACAGATTTTAAATAAGCACTGGAGAATTTAACTGCCAGCATTGCTAGTAAAATGTTCAGACCTAAAAGCATAACCTGTTCAAAACATTTCCACTCTAGTCAGAAAGTCTCCATGTCTATTATTGCTCCAAGCACAGAGCTCAGACCTGCAGGACTTTCAGACAGAAATGGACATGGCCTGGCCCACAGCTGATTTCACCTTGGTACCAAATGGGAGCACCCGGCGCTCCAAACCACCTGGTCCTTCTCTCTTAAATACCTCCAGGGATAATGACTCCACTGCTTCCCTGGGCAGCCTGTTCCAATGCTTGACAACCCTTTCAGTGAAGAAATTCCCCCTAACATCCAACCTGAGCCCATTTCTCCCCACCCTAGCATTTGTTACCTGGGAGAAGAGACCGACCCTCGCCTGGCTATAACCTCCTTTCAGAATGTACCTGGCATAAATTCCACATTAACTTATTGCTGACAACACAGTCATATGAAATGTAATTTTTCAGACTCTGGGTTATACAGAATCTACTACGTGTCCTTTCCCCAAATTCAGTGAGGAGGGACTGATAAACACACAATCTCAAAATACTTCTTAGATATTTAAACTGTGGTGGTAAGCACTCATGCTAAGTAGAAGGCTCTCTAGTAAACCTACAAAACACAAATGAACCATAAAGTCCAGCCCTGTCTGAGAAACTCACAAGTTCAGAAAGATTAATGATTTAAACACAAATCATTGAAAGGCCGTCACAATTTCAGCTGCTGCACCTGCTTTAGTCCATTGCTCCCCTGCTGTCTAAGAGCATTGGGCTTCTCAAAGCTGAGAGGAAGAAGATATCTTGCACACACTAAATTCTGTATGAGCTCATGTATCAGGGCACCAACACATGGAATAACTTAACATTATTTCAGTGCTTGCCGTTTACGACAAAGCAGTTGCTTTCCACATGTATTTAAAATTTCAGGTTAAGTATATTTATTGCATTTAAAACAGCAAGGAACACATTCTCAGGAAGACTCTCAGGTTAAACTACTCTAAAGTTGAACCACTGGTCTTAAAATATTGCAGAAGTTACTCATAATCAGAATATAGATGTTACTAAACTGCACCCAAGCCTTAGGTAAAGGGAATTAAGGGCAAGTTGTCTGCTAAGGGAAAATAAATGAGGTGCATTTTTGAGGTACCCCTGATAAATTTGTCCATTATTTCCATTAACATATAATCATGTAAAATGTCTCAGAAGCCAAATTTTATTTTCAAGCACTTTAAAACTTCAAACATATTTATAACACTTTCCCATGTTTTAAAAATTAACCTATTCTAAGTACCAGTGGTTTTTAAGAGTACATTTTAGACGGGCTATATTGACTCCACAAGGGCAAAGACACCTACAGGAATCTCCCCTTTAAGTATCAAGGCTCTTTTTAGACCAGCAACCTGAACAGACAAAGCGAGATAACAACATTCAAGGAAACCATGAAAAACAAGAGCTTAACATCAATCCAAAGCATTAACAGAGGACTCACAAAGTTAACTGCACAGAACTTTGAGGACCTGAAGTGGTTGAAACACAAATACTGAAAGTTATACCAATTCATTAATCGAATAAAAAAGTGGGTTTATTTGACAGTTAAGACAAGCTGAAGTCTCTCCCATTTTCCCCATTACTTCCAGTCTATCTGGATGAAGTCTAGACCCTTGTAAGTCATAGGACCATTGAAACAGCACTTATTCTATACTAACCACTCCAAATGAAAAGCCAGCCTTATAAATACACAAAGCTGAACAGCATCCAAAGGCAAATTTATCTAGCCAGACAAAAATCTTAAGAGCCAGAAGTTGTATGCCAGAAGTTAGTTCTGAAGTTTCTTATGTCCATCAGCTCTGAAAGTGCAGAGTGTTTTGTGCCACACACTTAACAAATATGTGCTTCATGTTTGACAGAAATGCTGATGCCACTTGCAGTGCAACCTGGCAACAGAAGTTTTGTCTCCCAGGTGTCCAACTAAAGGAATATCAACCATTTAAGCAATTCTTATTAATTACCTACTTTGACCAGCAAATCCCAACGGAACATAGACTATGTTTATTGTCCATTTTAGTTTTCAGGTGCTTGTAGCCTGGAAATCCGTTTACAGCACAGCATATTGCCAAAGGTCAAGACAAATCAGAGCCATCTAAACCACCACTTTCATAAACCTGTTATTGGCTTTAAGATGACATTGTGGCAGCCCAGCAGCAGGAGTGGCACAGAGCCCACTGGAAGCCAAGATCTGGCAAGGGTCAGGTCCAGCTTGCACAGACAGGCACGGCAGGGTGACTGTGCAACTGTTCCCCAGCATCTGTCCTGCTGCAGCTTCCACTTCAAGCTCTAGACAGCAATATGATTTTATACAAGAGCAAGCCTTTTCTACTCATAATAAATCTGAGACTGCCAATGTGCGAGTCACATGAATAATCAACTAAACTGAAGATTCTTGGACATTATCATAAGCAGCAAAATGAGAAGTTTAAGGCATTTGACTCTTGTTTCCCAAGGTTTCTGGTTTGTGTGTTTTAAAGCATGCCATATTCAGCTGGAAAGTTAGGAGCATCTCCAAAATTGTCTATAAAAATACTGCCCTTTTCCCTACTTAGTTTTTCAGAGGAAATAAAGTGGAAGAGGAAACAAGTCTTTTTATATTATGCAAAGATTCACAGGTCCTTCAGGGTAACACTTAAACAATTAAAACACTGGAATGCACATTCTCCCTGGCAACATAAACACTACTGATTATCATGTGAAATTTGAAGAGCTGCTTATTAGCTAAATTCAGCTAATCAAATGCATACTTTATAAAGAGAAAATCTTATAGGCCAATGTTTTATCAATCAGCTTTGGACTGGGTTTTGATGGTTACCATCCATGATATTATGTAACTCAGGCACATTGTTTTATAGAGCACTGGGGGATGAAGAGATTTATTTTATTCCCTACATGTTCAAAATGGATTTTTGAATCTGTGAGAAATCTGACATATTCCCAAGATACTGATGAACAAGTTTTTAGCCCATTTAACATATTGAAGCCAGGGGAGTTAGAAACAACAAAACCAGCACAGCATAGCAGCAACAGCTTATGCCAAGTGCCATATTTTGAGAGGTCTGTCATTTGTAAAGGTTAAGCATGATAATTAATTATAACAGTTTCAATACTACCCTTAGATACAGTTACACAAAACTAGTCATAATAGACAAATCCTATTCAAGTTGTCTTGTAACACCTATGAAGCTGAACAAAATTAAAAGGCATTGGAGGGAAATGGTTAAGCAACCAGGCAGATTCATCAGCTGGTTATGTTGAGCATGTACATCAAGGGAGGATTGCAGATCAGTGTTTAAATGATCTGCTGTTCAAGTCTCTTAACTTCATCCTAGTTCAGCCCAATATTCAGTATTTGAACCACTGCTGCAGCAGAAATATAAAGACATCTCCCAGATATGAACGGGGTTTCAAAATCTGATCGATCCAAACCAGTTATCACTCCAGGCAGATAATTACAAAACCAGTCCCATTTTCATTGCTTTTTCACACTCAATTTCCTTATTAAAAAGATGCAAAGCAAGTCTGGATGTTTTTAGAGTGTTTAGACTCCTCTGTAATGGAAATCTGAACACTTTAGGGGAAACTTCCATACACTTTTCATATCCTCCATCCATTTATGTCCCATAGATGTTCTTGCTGCACTTGTGTTTTTCTTAACTCTACCTATTAATACCAGCTCAAAGTCAGAAACCTCTCTAAGAGGTAAGCACAGAAGTATACCCATAGCAACATCTTGTATTCATATTGTTTCACAGTCTTCCAAGGCTTTTTATAAAGCCCAGAAGACGCAGACATTTATAGAAACAGGTTAAAAAAGGCCACATTATTAGCTTTTCCTAGGTTCTTCACTTAAGCACATCTCACTAAATCACGAGTACAAACAGTGACTTTTATTACCAAAACAATTCATTAAAAAAAATTAAAATCAGGGAACAGAATTGATATTATAATGTATTTATTACAGAAAAAAAACCCCAACAACCAAACCAACAAAATACCAAGAATTTTAAGCAATTTTACAGTAAAAAATCACAGAGTTTTTGGTAATTGAGGTTGCTTTAGTTTATCAGCTTGGTTGGCTCTCTGCTTTCAGTATATTAATTTCTACTAACCTGATTTCATAAAAATCTATGAAAGACTATAATCACCTGAGCTTTCAAACAAATAACATGTTTCCCAGCACGTAGGCCACAGAACAAGCTTCCCTGTTTGTCAAAGCACCAAAAAAGACACAGAGCAGTGTCAGAAAAATTCAGTTTCAATATTCTGCAGACATTCAGTTCTTTTCAAAATATGTAGTTACTATAAAAAAAATAAAAAAAAAAAAAAAAAAAAAAAAAAAAAAAAAAAAAAAAAAAAAAAAAAAAAAAAAAAACCACAAAACACCAGAACAAAAAAACCCCAAACCAAACTGAAGGAAAACAACAAAAAGTAGTGGTGATAATGTATATGCCAAGCATTTACACAATGGATAATAACTGAGTGACAGCAGTGGGAAATTTACTGTAGCAGCATCTAGGAAGGCTTTATTTGACATAATTCTTTACTGGAACATCTCATTAGAAGCTATTTCATTCTTATATCTATATTTAGATGAAGAAACAATGGCTCTCACTGCTAAGGAGCAATTGCTGTAAGGAGGCTGCTGGTGAGCCCTCAAAATCCTCTGTGGAGCTATGAATGTATGAGGAAGTGTGACAAACACCCCCAGGACGTTAATAAGGAATTAGAGAGATGTACTGATTGTACATCCAGACCCTGAAAGCTTCTTTAGTTGAGCTTAGTAAGGATAGATGATGGTGAACTCAGTGGGGTTTTCTAATCTCTTTTATTTCTTTTTAGAACTTAATTGTGGGAATTCTGCCTGGATAACTCTTAAGTGCAACAAGATTTTAGCCAGTTAATCAGAAGTGCTACATATACTGCTGCTCTCACTGGCTCCACAGCATTTGATGCAAGCATTTCAGTAAAGGGGGGTGACACTACCAGAACACATCCCAGTATAATGGCCCACTTCCAGCCATTGTTCCCTGAAGTAAGGGTATGGGTGAATCCTCAAATACATGCCCAAAAGAACTACAGAAACCACTAAGAGCTTGTGGATTCAACTACACTCAATCAAAAATCTTTAAAAAACCCCACTCCAAAACACAAATAAAACCACCCCCAAAACAACACAAAATCCCCAAACCACAGACAAACCCAACCTAAAACCCCCACACACCAAAAAGACTGCTTTCCCACATAACTAACAGCAATATTTTCAATTGTTCAAAAAAAATTTAAAAAACTTAAGTCTGGAGAGACATTGTTCATGCAACAGACTGTAGACACATTAGCAGCCCAGGCTCTTTGGACACTGTTATTTTGCATGTGTCCTGCAATGCACCAAAAGGCTTCTCTGCATTTATTCCTGGCAAATGTAAACCAAACTAAATGTATCAGTCCAAAGGGTATTTGGTGGCAAAGACCACAAGAGTCTTTGATAGTTTTACTCTGTGCAAAGTCACAGTAAACAGCCTCAATAAACACTGCACCAAGTGAAGACACCAGCACTACTCTACCTACAGGTTTAGGGACTTAGAGGATCATGGAATGAAACACAAAGGTGCCAATCAAGTCCAGTTTGGCCTTGTATTTGCTGCCACACATGTGCTGCTGCTATAGAAGTCCAGTTCCTCTGAGCAAGTCAGTGGTTTTGCCATTGGAATCCCAGACCCTGCTGGCTCAGAGCACTTTGCAGGAGCCAGTTAAAGTGTTAATGCTGAAGTAAATCCAGCAACACGTACCTATTTGTACTTGCTCTGGCTGGCTCAATGATACGAATGCGGATGTATCGTCAATCCACGAAACCTGAATGTTACCTAGAAAAAGCAAAAGAAATCATTATGACTAGTTTTATTTTAGACTCAGTCACAGATTTTTATCTGATATGCCATGACATAAAAAAGCCAACTAAGAGTAACTGCACCTGAGAAGGCTTTTGTCCATTATAAAGATTTGTATTTCATACCCAGTTGCATAAGAGCCTGGAACTGTTCAGAAAGTCAGGGCTGCATGTGCATCCTGTGCACCCTCAGACCCTCACATCCTCCCTTCATGGTATCTTTATGAGTCTACAAAATAAATTGGAGCAATTTTCTGGGAATTTCAGCCCTTTACTCAAATGAATAACAGCTCTGAGTGATGATAAATTCCAGTCAAAAGAGGCAGGTAGACGACTGATCACATCAATGGAGAACTCACTGTTGGGAGACTAAATTTTCAAACTCTGGTTTGTCTGAATCCCACTATACATCATTTCCTGGACGTGAAATAAAAACTTAATTTGAGTCAATATGAGGACAAATGCACAAAATCATGGACCTCATTTGAAAGCTGTTACAATGGAACAGTGACTGGAAGTAAGTCCCTCTATTCATCAAGCAGTTAGTGCATTTTCTATGTGAATGGCTTAAAATGTCACATTAGCGCTAAAAGAGCTCATAATCAAGCAAAAGCACAGGAAAGGATTCCCGTTCCAGACACAAGGTCTTATTATAGTCTGAAATCCATTTACATCTCCTGTCCTTATCTAAGTGCTTTACTGTTAGTACAATTCAGATATTGAAAATTGGTGCCAATTTTTTCACACAGAGTAGAAAATCAAGTTATATATAACGTTACACCACCATTTAACCTTCAGACATTACAAGGTTAAAAACAATGATGCAAAAGGGCTTAAAATACATTTATTCTCAGTTGTTTAATCTATTGAAATCTAATTTAGTCTACAGGTTACAAGGTTATAGAATTCTCTTCTGAAATCCAGCCAGATTATAAACAGATTTTCTAATTATAAAAAAATAAAAGCCTAGATAGATTTCATTCACATGCTACAAATTTGAGTAGCCAGCTATTTAGGAGTTTAAGTTATAATCATTTTGATCATTGCCAAAACCATAATTAATTCAGTATGGTTTCTCACATCTCCCTGTACTGAAGGGCTAAGGCTGCTATTAGGATGAGCCTACACCACAAAGTTAGAATTTCTTTAAATGTTGTTTAGGGCACCTAAATTCAATTTCTAATCATTCTGTCTTTGAAACACATAGAACTTTGCTGCCTATGAGTAAGGCTCTGGTGTAGGGAGAACATTCTTTTGGCAGGACACTAACATTTCACAACACAAGAAAAGCCTGAGCTGACTCATGACTGCAGCTCAGAACTGTAATGCCATTTGGTAGGACCCCAACACTGAGTTTCCTTTAAAGGACAGAAATTACTGTACAAATTCATATTGCTCTACATGCATTGACATGCCTTTGCTCTAAAATTATTCCTGTATCAAGTTCTCTATTTTTTGTATCACTAATTACAATATTTTCTGAAAAATCATTTCAGATGTCTGAGACCATATTCTGTTGTAAATCTGGAACACAGAAATGCTGTCCAGATTGTGTCCCTTTCCTATATATACAGTTAATTAATTTCAATCTACCTGAACAGACTGAAAGAGATCAGAAAGAAAAATTCTCCTGAATATCTTGCAATTGTGCCCTCATTATAAAGTAATAAAGAGGATCAATGACAGACAAAAAAAATCTCCTGAACGAATTCAGCTACTATTCAAATGGACTTCAGGGTCCATATTTTCACTAAGTGCCAAATAAAATAAAAAAAAAATAAAAATCCAACCTATTGGTGGCATTCATTTCAGTATCAGATCCTTATTTATTGTTGCAGAAAGGCTGCTGCACTCTGTATGACTTCTGACTTTGTATTTTTAGGTAATAAAGGGTTTCAATACTTGCCAACATATGCTGCTTTTATACTCAGACTTACACATTTTAAATACAGAACTTAAATAAAGTCAAACATTAAACTGCAGACACTGAGTTCCAATCTGAAGTGAACTGCAACAAATGCTCTTAAGCAACTCTCCATGCTTAAGAGATGCTCTCTTCAAACTATGCCACATTTCATCATTATTAAGAAGTAAGAATTTAGGAGAGATAAGATTAATAAATCAAATCATTCAGCAATACTGCTCAGCACTCAGTAAATATTGTGCATTTCAGAAGTATGGTGAAATGCAAATAAAGATCTGGAAAGCAAATACAGTTGCAGTACAATATTTAGCAATCACCAGAGCCCTGTGCCAGCTCACTGCAAGGCCAGTGCAGATAAGCCATGGACAGCAACGGAATGGAACACCAGCTCCAGAGAAATAAACCAGGACATTTCTCTCTCTGCACTTCTAGAATGCATCAAGTCTTCAATACTTTGAAGAATGCCAATGGTGGATTATGCTATGACGGTGCAAGCAACATGTATTTCTTCTGTAAAGAAATTTGAAAATTCTCCGTATATCAGCACATACATGCAAACAAGATTAAATCCACAGAATAAAATTAAACTGATGGATCACAGCATTGAAACAGTTTCCTTTTTATACTCTGTTCTTATACATTTTCCACATGACTTTTACTGGTAATTAAGCAGTAGTTTTTATAATACTTTGATAGTACAGGGTTTAATCAAAAGCACAAAGACATTAATTCAAGCAGAACTTAAGGCTATAATCAAAAGCTGTATTCTAGCAAATCTTATTTTAATGACTTCATATTTCACATCAGCATGACCAAATAAACAACGCAAATTTAAGAATCTGAAGTGTTCTAAGGGACTGCATAGTGCTGCAAGTACTTGTACAGTGAAACTACATTCACCCCTGAGACTATAAAAACATCTTGCATGAACAGGTGTCCACTTGGTATGCAGGCAGTCCTGAAGGATTTCAGAACCATGAACACCCTTCTAGAGTAGCAAATGTAAACCTGTTCCAAGTGTGACACTACAGCCCTTTCAGCTGTCTCACCATATTTCGTTAGAAGCTTCATGGAAGATTATAACTGCTTCAATTCATTCTAAAATAATTTTTGTGTAAAATTCGACTAATACTGCTTGATTTCAAGTCATTTTGCTTTAATTGATGTAATAAATTAGGATAATTCATGTCTGTTACTGCCTTGTTTTTTTTTTAAGCTTTTGGCAAATCACTCAACCTCACGCTGCACCACTCTGGCCCTATCCACCTACAACTGAAAAGCATGGCTACTTCTGTATTCCAGAACGTTGGAAGGAATATTCTGCCGTTTGTTTAGAGATACCATGGAAAAAAGGCTTAAAAATATATATATATAGATTAACTATCGAGTTTGCAAATGTAAATGTGAAACCCCTCAGCTGTAAAACGCGGAGAAGCGCCGGCCCGGCGATGCCCACAGCGACTGGAGCGGTGTGTGGGCGCGCCCCCTGGCGGGGTGCCCGTGCCCGCACTCGGGGGGAGCGCAGCCGAGGGGGGAAAGCCCCCGGGACCGAGTCCCCGCGATGGTCCCCGGCCCGGACACAGCCCCGGGACAGCCCCGGGACAGCCCAGGCGGGCCTCTGACATCCTCTCCCTACACTGACCCCGCTGCAGTGACGACCGAACGCTCACAAGGAACCTACATTTTATACTTCCACTTGATAGAGCAACTACAGGACTACTGGTCCTCAGTTATTAACTACCCTTTTTGCTGTTTCTTCTCACTTGGAAGGTGTTCACAACCTGGAAGTCAAATTGGTTATTTTCAAGCTTGCTTGCCTAGACTCACATACGCTGGAGTTTGGCTTTACACCGACTGCAGGACGAACCTTGTCCCTAAAGCCTCCATCTGCCTCACACCAATCCCCATTCCCTTTACCCACCTATATAAATTCTTACCTCCTTTCAGAAGAGGCTGTAAATAAAAGGATAGAAGATCCACAATATTCATCAAGCACCAAATACAGATTTCTAAAGAGCAGCTAATATGAACAGTAATTTTCAACACATCATTACGAAGTCCACAGGACACCATTCAAAAATTACAAGAGATTCATCATTACCTACACCAGGAATAAGTCTGCACCCACAGACTAAATATAACAAAACAAACCAGAAGTTTAACATAATAATAATAACAAAACAAAACAAAAGGAAGACAGACTCTTTCACTCACCAAAGGCACTGAAAAGCTGGTATAGGTCACTAGTCTTCCACTCTTTGGGAAAAGTAACATGAAGAACATGATCTCGTTTGGGTTGCACTACAAAACAAAAATACTTTTGTTAAAGTAAGAGTCACTGCTAGTACCTTTAGAATATCCTAAAACAGTTATCTAACTGTGGTCATGTAGCTTTTTTCTTCCCTTTCCTTTTTCAATAAGGAAACTGGCCAAGATTTATGAAATTACATCAGGTACAGTGAGAATGTGCCTGCACTTAGGCATGAAAGATATACTAAATCCTACTAGCTCATCTGTTTAAGAAGTTGAAACAGCATTTTCTGCAGTTGGAAATGCCCACAAATGAAGTCCTTCCCATCCCTTTCACCAAATCAAGTTAAAGGACAGAAGAAAAAAAAAATCAAAAGCCTTTTCATGCTCCACCTTTAAAAAATTCTTAGCAATGGTTCTATTTCTGCCACTTCTCTGTTAATAAAAAACTTCCTCTGAAACAATGTTCAACTCAGTTTTCATATAATATTAGATACAAGCTAGAATATACACACAGACATTTTATTATTACTAAAAATTACACCAAGAAAAAAAGACAACTCATCAAGGCCAACATCTAAAGAAGTGCAGAAGAAGTCTTTAGTGTACATTGAAAGACATTTTAAGGTTTGTGAATTTGAGGGGAGATCCAAATCAAACTGCTGGAAGAGGTAAGAATGCAGAAATTATCACTATATATATAACTTTTACACTTCTCCTACCTGAAGTTCCTTTCACAAGAGATGTGAGATTTTATAACCTGTGAATTCCTATCATACTTTAAAAAGAAACAAGTGGAACACTGTATTTTCATGGGCAGTAGTTGAAAATCACAGCATGAACAACTTCAGTTTCAGATATTACAGTCTTTTTATATTGATTAGAGAAAAGAAACTATTCCTAGCCTTCCTGTATTTGTTTATTCTTAAATTCACAGTGAATCTGCTGCTAAAATCCCTAACTTCCCCCTACTCAGTTGAAAAATTTGATTCTTTTTCTGCTTTGCAGTCATTTTGTGGAGCAACTTCATTCTTTTAGATGAGTTTTTAACATACAGTAACATAAGACGATGAAAGTCACATTCACATATTCAATACTGTTTAACTTAGCACATGGTACCAAAATCCATTATTACAGGAAAAATTGCACAAACTTGCTATTTCACTACCTGACAAAGAGAAACATACAACAGTCACCCAATCAGCTGTGCCTCATCTCTTTTTTAAAAATACAGACTCCAAGTGCACCTCCCACAGAAGCCTGACTGTACTCCCTAGGTGGCTTTGCTTCTCTGCACAACAGTCCCCCACAGACAACCACCAGACAGCTTCCCCAACCTCAGAACAGCAACAGAAGTGCCTAAAACAGCCAGCCCAACATGCCACCCCTGCCATGCTTTCTGTTTTGAGCTTAGAAAGCCTCTCTGGCTCAGGTTCTCCTGGAACATCTGCATCAGTCTGTTCTACAGGAGTGGCTTTCAGATAAAAGAGACAGACGTTCAGAGGCAGAGTCTTTTTTGGCAACCCTTCTTGGCAAAGTATCAAAACAATCCTGTAAGTTGGCCAGCAAGTGGAAGTAGCATCTTTACAAATTAGTAGCTTTGGCACTCTCTCAATGACCCAAAGTATTTACCCATTCTTCCACTCAGTATCAAACAGTTGGGGAAGGAAGATGCAACGTAATTAGATTACCATTCCAGCAGAGCCAAAGCTCAGTGATCTGACCACCTAACTGAATTCAAAACTAAATATATGCCCTTACAGCATGTATTTGCCTCTCCAACAGTTACTTCCATCCCTCTAGGACTGCATTCTGTTAGTATTACACAGGCACCTAACAGAGTCACATTCCAGTCTGAGCTTTCTGCTGCAAGGAGTGGAAAATGTGTCCACATCAGTACTGCTTCCAAATGGGTATAATTCAAGACATTGTGTATCTCACTCCTCAACATAAAATTGAACTTTAATCTATTCAAGGGCCAGATTGACCTCCAGGGCTTCACATTTTCCTAAGTCATGCCATCAGTGGGAACCCTCCTCCAAAGTTCTCCCCCTCATAATGAAACATCCCAAAACAGTAAGGACATTTACATTAGCAGAATTAATATATTATCAATACAATTACAGCTCCTGGTCTGTAAACTGAAATAACCAGAAAGGTAAAAATGTTTTTAGTAATATTTTTCCAAGTGGCAAAAGAATCCTGATGTTTAGGCTGAAGTTAAGGGGAGGTGCTACAGCAATTGAGAATTGAGAAACAAAGTGGCCACAAGATTTTCAGATCCATTTGCTATTCACTACTTTGCACCCTGTATTTACTGCTGGGGTGAGGGTACAGTGTTAAGATCCCACTTCTTATGTGATATGGTACATAAGAAGAGTAGCCCAAAGTAACAATAAAGCTGTTAATTTCAAAACCTGATTTAGTAACATTAACTTAATTTGTTCTCCTCAGCCCCCTTTATAATGCAGATTCTCTGGTCAAAGTTGAAGAATTTCTGGGTTTACTCTTTTGTTGAAGGAAAACAAGGGAACAGACATTTAAATCATTTCATAAGCAGCTAATAACCTAAACACAGCTGACAGATATGCTGATATCCTTGCTTTAGATATACGTAATTAATCTTTACACTTCCTCCTCCAGGAAGTTTGTAAGAATGAAACTAAGATTGCAATGAAAGAAGCTACTTACAGTCTGGTCCTTCCAAATTGAGATATGGTATGTCCATCACTCTCATAAGAAATAGCCTAGAAGCAAATTGGAAAAGAACCATTAGGAAATTTCTGCCTGAAGACCTTTTCCTTTTTATAGGTTTAGACATTTCTTCTGAAGAAGCAGAATTAACCATCCCAAACTTATCTTAAAGTATGTTAAAACAAACAGACCTGCTAAGCCCAATCTCTTTTCTAATAACCGGATTCAAAAGTTACTTGGCACCACACCAGGAATTTTACTTATTCAAGAAAACAAGGGCAAAAAAGGCCCAAACCAAGGAGCAACAGAAGGGATGTGACTACATTCCAACTCTGGTGGAAGACCTTAGGCAGAATCACAGCACCATAACAGGGCACCCAGCTGGGCAGAAAAGAACTGGGATTGTGCTCTCCCAGTAAGCTGCTCTGCAGACTGCCAAAAGAGGCTCAATGTGATTTATTACCTATGATTTGTGCTCACATCTCCATCTGAAATGTCTGTGTCACTGTTAGTAAGAGATACAGCCCTCTTCAGACCCCAGTGCAGGGGATAAGCACAGCCTGAACAGGCTAAACACGGTTTTTCTGCTGGTCAGTAAAAGCAGTTTAGTCTTTGCTGGACAGAGCATCCGTCATCCATGCAGGACAGCAGAAGTGGGAGGTTTTATTAAAAAAAAAAAAAAAAAAAAGGCAGTTTGGTTTTAAGCTGAGTTATTCAAACAAATTTTTGCTAAGTTCTTGGAACGTACTTCTTTTTAAAGCACTCAAATAGCAACTTTTGTAGGTTTTCATAAAAATAAAGATGGAGTCTACTAAAAACACAACAAATACTTCTGAAGAGAAACACTAGTTAAAACTTCCCTCCCCCAGGTTTTATCATATTGAGGAAAGAAATACAGTGGCCAACTGCAAGAACAGACTTATGCCAAACAAAATACACATACCTGAAATTAATTAGGGTCAGTTTTTTGTTCCCTGAGACAAATCCTGCATTTACTCGTTTGGCCAAACAATTATGTCACTAAGCAGCACATACACACACAAACACACATTCTCCCTGTAGCCTAAATACTGATTTTAGTATTTTAGTATTAAGTGCACTTCAGGTGTGTTACAGAAGTAACTTGTAGCACTAACTTACACCACATGGATTATGAACACCGAGTTCCAATGTAAGATATCTAAGATTCCTCATCTATCTGGAGAACATTCAAATTAATAAGACTTTTCTATATGACAGTATGAAGTCTATATAAAATTAGCTTGATTCATGAAGCTTTGAGTTAATGTTGTGAAAATCAGTGCCATAGCTACATTTCTTTAAAAGCTAAGCAGATCAAGCTTAAAAAATGTTATTTCCCACACTGTTTAGAGACTACAGCCAGATCACACAGTCAGAGGATCCACCTCTCAGTAAGAACAATGAGGTATTTTGAGGAAGCTACTTGGCAGACAATTGTTTCTGTGGCAAGTCAAATAAAACGAGGAGGGGAAGGCTATCATTGTGCCAGTCACAGCATTGCATAAATAGTCTCAAGGAGTCAACACTGTTCCTCTGCACTGAGCTAGGATGAAAGTATTCACAGCTGTGTGGTGAACTGTGCAGAAAAACTGATCCAGCTGAAAAAAGAAAAGGCATTTTTTTAAACCCAGCTCAGTTTACCAATCCAGGTGAGTGACTACTTCAGCCACACGTGGCTGCAAGCACAGGAACAGCAACTGTTTACTCCTACACTGTGAGAGGGAAGTTACTGGTCAAACTGCACAAGGCACACCAATCTCCTTTTGCAGTAATTTTGCAAAGAAAAGTAAATTAATATAGAAAAGCTGAGGGATTTCCAGTACATGCCAGAGAACATAGTTCCCTACGAGAAACTTTCTACAAACCCAAGTGATTTGCATGGGTTTTGGTTTCTGATATCCATTGTATAAAAAAACACTTCTAAGCTAATTTCTATTTCTACAGACCATGATTCTATTCAGCTCAATAAAACATGGTGTTCTCATTTCCCCCTGCCTTCAGCTACATCAAAAGAATAAACAGCATTCAAACCCAAGGAGACACAAAAGAACATTGTCATTAAAAGTCTCTGAGGAGCTTGTGGGTGAGGGCAGGAAGATATGGAAGAGCTGTTGTCCTAAACCAGTAAAAAAAAAAAAAATGCAAACCAACTCCAAAGTACATGAGACAATAACAGTATCCAAATTACACACACAAGAGTTTAGATGCTGCAATAAAGAGTCCCATCATCTCAACTCATAAATGTTCATCAGGGATTACTCACAGCAGACAAACAGGATTTTTCAAAGATGTTGTATATACAATAAAGCATAAAGATTACAGAAATGCATCTCTGGAATTCCTGGCCTATTGAGTTGTTTATCATATAACTTACTGCACTATGCCTGAGAGAGCCAAACAACCCTAAGGGAGAGTCTGTTTTTAATCAGTTCCACTCTCACAAAAGCCCTATAACTAAAGCTTTTACCTATTTCATCATTAACATATATGAATATTAACCTATATCCTGGCCATCACTCCTGAACAGCCAGCCAAGAAGTTCCATAATTTTGCTGACATAATGAAAGACATCAAAATTACTCATGAAAAAAGTACTACCTTCAAGTAATAAGTAATACCTTCAAGCTAAGTTCAAAACAATCAAAGCTTGATTTTTTAATTTTAAATTTACTAATTTAAATCACATTAGTGACAAGCCCATTCAAACAGGAAACATTTTCAAAATCCTAGAAATGACATGGAAGTTTAATCACTAAATTCTATTTAAGTATTAACATGTAATATAAAGAGATCTTGAAATTATAAGCAACCCAAAGAATCATGGTCTGTTTTAAAAAACATTTTCAAGACTATCTGGGTAATAGTTCAACTGAGAACATTGCTTCTAAATAGCTGCCTTACACTGAACTCCTCTGCTCAGCTTCTTTCAGGAAAAACTTGTGACACAAGGTATAACTTCCATTTGTTTAGCTTACTGTTTGCATGTTGTAGTTTGTGTTTTGCTTGAAGAACATGACTACAGCACAAAGGAAAAGGTTTCCTTGTTCTGACTGCTGCCCACAGGATCAGGAAGAACTTCTGGAGGAAGGAGGAACATAGTTTTTTTTTCTCCCCAGCAGGAAAAAAGGCTGCTCAGCTAGGGAAAGACTCTGGGCCACAAACTAGAGACAAGTTTGTGTAGCAGGAAGCTGGCTGGCAGCCCAGAGCACACCTGCCAAAAAAGCCCCAGAAGCAACACACTCACTAAGGGACCTTCAGGGAACTCTGAACTGCAGAGCCCTGGATGCTACTACAGGTGCTAAAAACACCACCTGCTACACAGAGACCTGCAAAGACTGAATGAAGGAAGCAAAAGGCTTGTCCATTTAAACACCTCACAGCTCTGACTTGTGACATGTAGCTAGATCTTCTTTATTTAAAAAAAAAGAGTTGTCTTATTCTGGTTTGTTAGTTTGCATTATAGGAGAAAGAAAACTAGCTTGAAAAACACAAGCCTTGGCCTGCTCACTGTAAGGAAAAGGTGAGACATCTCTAGGCTCTGATTTAGGTGATGTGGTAGATGTTAGTTAAAATATGGCAAAGCTTCTAAAATCATGTCAGAGTAAGACATGGCAAGTCTTCCAAGTTTCCATGATTTAAAAATAATATATAGCTTTTCTGAAACAAGAAGTTACAAGTTCTGAATAATGACAGAATGGATAAACATTCTTTTCTTGCAAACAGCAATTTTCAGTTCTTGCTTAAAAAAGAAAAAAAAAAAAAAAAGAAAAGAAAAAAAGAAAGGGAAAAAAAATGGCAGCTGTTCTCCCTACAGTTCATTACCTCTTCCTTCCATTACAGCCAGGCAGTGTTAACTCTGAAGCCAGAACAGCAGGCTTCCTCTCACTCACTCTCACAACTTCAAAATCTCACTTCTAAAGGAATGCCACATTTCAAGTACACAATTAATTTGAAAAGCTTAAATTTAATGTACTATTGTGACAGCTCTAGAAGTTGCTGTTCGTACTTGTTGCAAATATGCATTTCTAGAAAGAATTTTGGTTAATGATTGAAAACTTAACCTGCTCAGTTGGCACCTACTACTTGGCATGTGTGTGTTGGTGTTCCTGAAAACAACCCAGTGACAAATCCCATCTTAAAATGAAATTGTGCTGATCAGTTCTATCTTCACCTTCACATTCATACCAAGCAGTCACTGTGGGTCCATGTTTCATCTAGGAAATATTTGTAACATCTGCTAAAATACACGGAGTTATTGCCTCACATGTCTCAGTGTCAAGAGAATCACGTAACTGCTGTCTCTATAATGGTATGATTTTCAGAACAATGAAAGGTGAAAGCCACTGATCACAATCATTTCCTCATTTGTGTGGGTCATCTGAAGCTAAAATACTTACTTTTGCCAACTCTTGTGTAACAGGTTTGAAAGGATGGAATTTCTCCCGAATTTGAACAGAGTAAGCACTAGAATCTTTTTCATTTCAACCCTTTTCCTTTATGTGACAGATTGCAGCATCTTTATAAGTTTCCTAAGGTAAAATCTGCAGATTAATTATGTAAAGGATTGACTCTATGCTTAAAGGTTTCTAGATTCCCCAAGTCTTACTTCACTTTTTGTTCAAGGAGTTTGCATGAAGAGCCAATTCAAAAGCAAAACACTGCTCATAGCATCATCCCACAAATCATACATGTGTATTTCTTCTGCCATCTTAAAAATGGGTTACCCAACAGTAATAATAATACCAATGCTTTGTGTTATTTGGACTGCCATGACCATAGGGATATTTTAGTTTTTCCCAGTCTGCTGAGCACACTCAGTTTTAACTATCACCAGTTACTGAGGGTCCTACAACATGAAGAACACCTGACCGATTTTTTCTTCAGTTCCACTACTCCCAAAGCTTACTCCAGGAATCATTTCCTAAATCATAAATATATCCTCTACAGTGGCATGGGCAAGGCCATTAAAGCAGCCCAGGTAATCTTCTAAGTGTCCTTTCACAGGTCAGCAGAAAGTAAAGCATCCTCCTCAAAAGAAAAGGTATTTACTTCATAGCCTCTCCAGCACTACAGCATGAATCAGGAAGCCAAACAAACTTCAATTTAAAGAAAAATGCAGTTAGCTATTGATTCCAAGGCTAGAGGTAGATCTGCTAAAGCTGGTGTTGTATTTCCATGTTGTAGCAGGTTTTTTATACAACTACTTACTTGTTAAAAAAAGGTTCAATGAGTTTTGATCTAGCAGACACATGGTTTTTCGGAGGACTCAGGAAGGAACCTGATGAATGAAGAATAAATTCAGTGTGTAATAAGCAGCCACAGACAGCACCAGGGAGAAGGTTTGGAAAAGACTTCACAGGTACCTAGGAAATTAGCCATGGAAATGAAGCACAGTCCAGTAATGTAAGCATCATATCCTGCTTCATGCAGTTGTTCAGATGCTGTATCATAACTTGGAAATCCTTCTGCACTTTCTGAGGGGAGAAACACATTTATAAACACATTATCAGAGAAGATTAAGGTAGTTCTGTGTGCTTACCCACAGCCTTATTTTGTCAGAGCTTAACATCATTTGGAGAAGTTTATACAACTTTCAGAATCTTGGATTTTCTTTAGTTCTTAAAAAAGAAGTTTTGTTTGGCATTTTTAAATAAGAATAGGTTCATAAGATGGAAAGTCTTTCCTATTAAAAAGCCCTTAATCCCCAAACCTACTCAGACAAAATGGAGTATTAATTGTAAGACAATGACAGTGGAATTCCCCACAAAGAGTATCTTTTTTTCTGACTTGCATTTACACTGACTTGCATTAGACACTCAGTCTAATTGAAAGTTTCACTATTAACCTGTCTGCCAACCATCTGATTGACCTATGCTCAGATTTTTAAAGATATTTAAATGAAGACTAAATGAAGTGATTTAAGGATGTCTTTTTTGACAAATGCACTTGGTGTTTATACTGTCTCTGCACATTCAGAAATACAGAAAAGTACTACTCATCTTGATTTTGATCAAGCATTGAAACTTTCCCTCTCAACATACTCCACTACTCAGTATTGCTCTCCCTTTTCTAAATCAGCAGCTTAAGAAAAATTCCACAACTTTGAGCTAAGCTTGCCCTTTGATTAAATATCTTGTGTTCACCTCAAAGTAAAAACCCCTTTTTCCTACTAAAAAAACTTTAGTGATTTCTAAACCACACATGACTGGTCACTACTCTGTAAGTTTTCTTGGTTTTGTTTGTCCAAGGGCCTCCTGGAGCTCTCTGGCCTAGATCTGAAGGCCAACCACCAAAGGAAAGGTGTAAACAAATTTCAAATTAATCCCCAAAAGTCAACCTAAAAGATGATGAAACTGCTATTCACTGAACACCTCCATTCTTTTACTGTCTGGATTCCTATGAAGTTCCAGGTATACTTTTAAATATAATTGCACTGTATGTACAGTGCCCTCATTTAAAGTCCCTTCATCAAAACACTAGCAGGGAAATTTGTATTTCAGACCAAGAGCAAAAATAATCAAAGCATTCTGTTTCCTCTGGAAGAGGAAAACATTACAGAAATAACAACACTTTCATATATCCTTACCAACTTTAGGAGGGCTGAATGGAGCCTCTTTTAAACGCTTTTCCAGCTCTGCAAGCGATGTATTATTAATGATCTCCTGCAAGAAAAGCCAACATTAATTGCAAATGCCAAGCACACCTTCCCCGGAAACTGAAATCAAATAGGATCAAGTGAGTATTTACTGCTGCCACCTTGTGTTCTCTAAGGATTTACACACAGTCCTGTTTTCAGCTAATGCACCAGAGCAATGTCAAGACAAATTTCAGTTACCTTGCCTCACTTGCATTGTAATGAGTCATAAGCATTTATTAATGCTGCTCAGAATTATTGAGGGATTATGCCAAAGTATTATTTCTGTTTGAGTCTGGTTTCATGCAGGGCACACGTGGCAAGGGAAAAGGCAGCACAAACAGCAGGGCAAATATTCTAAATATTGATTATAATGGCTGAAGGCATTCAAGGTGAGTACTGAAATGTGCTTGCTGACTGGACGCTCTTGAATAGTTTTGCAAGTGTAAATATTGCTGATTTAAAGTAATACAGAGACAGTGAAAGAAGCCTGACAATCAGAAAGTTGCTCCTACACTTCAACATAGTTGAGTAGTACCAGTGGATCTACTGATGAACTATATGCATAAAATAAAAAGCCACAAAGATGTATTACAGATTAATTCCTTACTGAAGTTCTTAATCAAATATATGTTGTCAATCAGTACAATGGAAACATGTAGAATCAACAGCCAGAGAAAGCAAAACATCTCACACAATCTTTATTGAAGTTGTCTGAGATTTATCTCTGAGGACCAGATTCCCTTTGGTTCTCAGTCAGTCTTAGCTGTTTACACTCATCCAGTCTGCAGGCTGAAAACTTAGCAAGAACTAAGTACAATGAACAAGCTCAAACGATGCATTAATGTGGCATCCCAAAGCAGGATTTCACAACAGCCTAAAACCCCAAGCATCTGCTGTAGAATTACAAGTATCAACACAGCTGTACCAAACATAAAACTTGTGGAGGACTCTTACTTTTCAGAATGCCAAAGCCTCCATTCTTACCACAGCAGTGTGCAACACAAACCTGACAATACCCACAAGTATATTTAATAGCACTTCTTTATGCTCTGGAGTCACAGAGGTATGTACAAAGAGAGATGCTGCTTCCTCAGCATGTTTTTTAATTAATTCAAAGGCACATGGGAAAACAAGGGCTTACAAACACTTATCTCAATACTTCTTCAGAGGAATAAAACTCATGCTGTAAGAGATTTTAAGAGAAATCTGTAATTTTTTTTCTCTCCTGCTGGCTACCCACTGAGCAAAGGCCACAAGAGAACCTAATGATGATAAAGCATTTTTCCAGACAAATCTAAGTCAGCATTCACAGTACTCTAAGGCTTTCAATACACAAGCAGCTTCCAGATCCTATTTGTGCATGAACAGCACTTTTTTTATCTCCTGAGGGGACATGCTACTTAAGAAGAAAATAATCTACTAATCACAAAATCTACCTAGCAAAAACTCTACATATTTTGAAATCCCAAGCTACCAAGTCACCATAAAACTTCAAACACAAAAGTTACTAATAGAAAAGTAAAAATTTGCATTCTATAAATTCTGTAAGTTTGGGTAAGCGGTAAAGAAAAATCATTCTTCTACAATAAAAGGAGCATCACAGAAAACATTATTAGACATCTTTCTATAAAAAGAGGTGTAATTTGTTTCAATACACATGTATTAATGCAATTTCATATTTTCAAATCATTCTAGAATATTAATTTACCTTAAAAGGTTGTGTACTTGCCATCAGTTTAGTATCCAGTAACCTAGAAACAAAATAAGAGCTAAATAGGTTGAAACAGAAGAATACCCGTTTTACCAAATCCTCAAAATTTAGTATTAGCTGGGAAACAGCAGATACACCCTACTGAAAATTACTGTTGGATTTGGAACTGCCAAAACATTCCTTGGCTTTGTTCAGCATGAAAAAAGGACAGCAACCAAGGAACAGCAAGAGATGCTAACAACCAGTAACGAATAAATCTTGTTCCAAATCAAGTGTAGACTCAAAACACCAAACATCATGCCAAACCCAGGGGAGTAGCAAGGGTGCATCTTCTGCCAAGGAGTGAACCAACAACACTGCTCTTCTGAAAAAAGCGGCTCAAAATCACTTTAAAAATGGTATTTATCTAACCTGATCCCAATTTCTTTTCCAGTAACAGCTAGGGTACAGGGCTAGGACAAAAAACATCAGCTTGCTAAAACTCTACTGAAATGGTTGAAAGTTTGAACTGAGAACTTACCGGGGAAAGACACATGATGTTACTTCCTTGAACTCACTCAGGTCCTAATTTAACGTTAAACCAGAAGATAAAATCCAAGTCAGTGAAGTGCTGCAATTATCCAAACAGCCTCTAAAGTGAGCTACAGTAACTGAATTCTCACAGTAAGAGATGGATTTGTCAGCACTACCACAGACACCACCTGCAATTACACACAACTATTTCATACATATTTCTGATTTGTCTGTCGTGAGTAATAAAATGTTCTGTCGCTGCCAACATCTTAACCTGTTTTATATCCTAGGCTACTTCTGATTCCAGCCTAGTTACCAAATGCTGGGAGCACTGTTATTTCAATGGAACATAAACAGTCACTCCAGGTATGCAGTGACTGCCTACAGGTTTAGATCTGCCAAGGGTCAAAAATACAGGAGTTACTGACAATTGCTGACATTCCAACACCATCCAAACCAATCCCAAACTTCTTTTTCCCATCTTATGATCAAGTCTTTCCCCAAAGACCCATAAGCCCTTTCAGACTGCAAGTGACAATGTCTCGTGAGCCATCCTCCCAGGGAGACCTTTGGCTTCCTCAGACGATGTTCTTGGGGCCAATACACTGCTTAGGGTAACTGAATTGTGCAGTCATGACCTGTTAGACTGCCCTGCTGCAGTCCAAGTGTGCTCCCTCCAATTATTCTGACATTACATCTCTTCACCCCAGGGAACATCATCCTGCTACAAGACAGCTTATCATTTTATTAAGTGTATTATGTTATTTAAAAACACACATTCCCATTTTGCAAACTACAAAGGGGAAAACGCCATGTAATTGTGCTGAAGCTCCACACCAATTTCTTATAACACCTCAGTCAGTTAAACATACCTGATATAAGCAAAAACTACAATCCTACTACCTGATTTGAACATTTTAAAAAAGCAAAGGAGAACAATCCAACTAAACTCTCTACATAAATATTTACAACAACATGGCAGTAGCCCGGAATGGATTTTTTGAGAGTACTTTCCTACAATTCTTTATAGACTGACGAATTCTTCCATTTAGAAGGAAGTGTGGAGATAAGACTAAAAGGCAAATACATTAAGGCATTTATTTCATCATCTGAACACTCAAAAGATTACTTACATCAGGTAGAGGACAATAGAACTGGTGTATGGTGTGCATAACATCCAGCAGCATGTTGTGCCCAATAACAAGCTTGCCCTGCACAAATAACATTAAATGTCTCTTACACTCCCAGTCCTGGCCATGGCAAAGGGAATCTGTGAAAACCCCTATCCCAGACGCCAGCCAAGGGGACGTGGGAACAAACACTCATCAAACTTCCCCATTTGCTCTCTGCCTGCCCCACACACCCCTCCATTCTCTCAGAGCAGCCACTCCTTTTTACTCTACTCCCACCTATTTACCACAGGCTTCCACAGCAGCTTCACATGCTGAGAAGATGCACTAGAACAGCTACTTACAACTTGGTTTCCAAATGTAATCTATTTAAGATTGAAGTCAAGGCATTTCTTAGTCCATTACCTTTTAATTTACTCATAATACAACACACAATATATTCCTTATGGTAATAATGTAGAACAGTATGTCGTACAAGCAAGCTCCTTGAAAAAGCTCGAGCAGTTTTTTAAATGTTAACTTTGATTCATTTGACATGACAACAGTCCTTCTTTGATAGCCTTTAACTGCCAGGAAATAAAAAGGAAAAAAACCCACAATCTTTTCAGAATAGAGGAAAAAAAGCCACCAAAGTTTATTTACATAAGAGCCCTAAGACATTGCTATTCTTGACTCCTACAGGTAAGATTCTTCATGTCATTCTTCAGTTTGAGCTTACTTAACCCACTACACCCAACCACTGTAAAACATGAAGCAACATAAACTTAAAATGTCTCTTTAACTTATATTTCACCTTCTCTTCCAAAACGTAACAGCCAAAGAATCCTTTCTTTGAATTATTTATTTTTTCTTACCAACAAAGGTAGGTTAAAAATCACATTAACTTACAGAATTAGCAATGGCATGAACAACTCTGGAAAATCCTACAGCATCATTCAATTCCTCCTGTAAACAAAGATTGTGACATTAGTGAAACATAAACACCAATACTGCCAAAACTGTACCTGCAAACTGCCAATGCCCCCAGTTTGCCTCAAACTGTTTCTCATACATAGCCAAGAACACAACACAAAGGAAATGTCAATATTTAGGAGACACAAGGTGTCAAAGCAGGACGCTGCTGACAGAATTCCCATTTTGTATGTAGCTCTAGTTCACTGTCAAGTAGGACAAGTCACAAGCTGTTGTCCTGGGGCGCCCCTGGCCTGAAGCCAAACAGCCACTCTGCCCTTTGCTCACTCCCCTCACCCAAAATCCAGATTTGTGGATAAGGATAATGAGAACCCATCTCCTCCAGCCTCCTCGCTTTTGGGGGAGGGTGGGAGAGAAAGCTTTGACACAAGTGCTGCTCAGCAGTAGACAAAACACACGGATGGTATCACTGGAGTTTTAGCCACAAAACAAAGCACAGCAAAATACAGGCTGCTACAAAGAAGGGTAATAACCTCACCCCAACCAGAGCAGTGTCAGCACACAATCTCCAGTAGTGCTCTGCAGCTGTGACACTGCCAACAGCTCAGAAGGTATTCAAATTAACCTACATATCTTCAGCTGTACTTTTTACATGAATTGTCATACATGCAACAGTTAATACTAATTAATAATATTATTATATTTATTAATTATATTATATATAAATATTATTATCTATAAAATGTAATGTATATAATATTTTTATATTATTATATTTTTTAAAAAAATATTATTATTTAATAATATTACTCCTATGAAATCGACCGTACTTTTATGCTAACACAGATTAGGGAAGAAACATTCTTCATTAATTACATAAACAAAACCAAGAAGAAACATTAAAATGTGTGACACATTATATAATACTGTAGTTGTATAAACTGACTCCTGATTGGTTTGGGGGGATCTGACTGTGATCTACAGCACAAACGGTTCTGTAACAGATTTTTCTCTTTTCAGGTCTAGGGAAATAATTTCTGCCTTGTGTTATCTGTCTTTATTCAACCACAACTGAAATTCAATAAAAACATTCACTGTTAACTTTAGTTAGCTCTGAATGCCACAAAGCAAGTAATACCCCCACTAAAAATGCTTCAGAAAAATCTACTGCAGAAGTAAATTGTTCCTGACTTGCCTTCTCGAAGAAGAGATGTCACATTAGTTAATGTCTCTTTAGATATCTCTTTCCCTCCTAAAAGGTTTTCTGCATATTAGTATCACTTGCTCCACCCAAACTGACTTTATCTTGATACATGGAAGCACAAATCACACCAGTCTGATCAGGAATTCCCACAATTCAAGTCTCATGATCTCCTGAAATTTGCTTCACTCAATAAGCAAATGCAAAGTCCCATAAACAGAGAGTGTGAGTGACCTCCTGGTCAGCTTGTTGTCACAGCAGTAGTGTACTGTGTGCTTCTATCCAGAAATGGCACGTTCATTGTACAAGACACTAACTCAGACAACCAAGAGCAAGCAAGCTTTGTAAGAGAAGAGGAGACTGAATCCAAACCCTGTAACAACTTGCTCAAGAATTTCTGCAAGCAACTGACGTTTCCTCTTACTAGGCCACACTTCTGTGAGAGGAGATTCCAATAAGGAGGTGGTTGCTACTCCAGAACACTCATTCAGTATTCCACAAATTCTGATTTTTAAAAAAATTTTAGAGTGTCTTGCAACTCTTTTTGCTCTGGAGCAAAGCCTGAGTTACCTGGCAGAATTTGGAAAATCAAATTCAGCCAGCCACAGCAAACCAAAGGAAAACAATACCAAACTCTATCCTGCATTTTTGCATTGCTGAGTGAAGTCAGAGATTCTCACCCCTCCTCTCCCACATAAACACATGGAATTGAATTGATTTACCTGTTCTTTTGCTTGTTTCTGCTGCTCCCTTCTTTTTCGTTCCTCTTCATTCACCTTACTAATAACAATATATCTCTCCTTCTAAAACAAAAAATATATAGTTTGAGGAATGACTCTGAGGAGTTCAGATTTAAGGTTGCTGCAAGTTGCTGTAGATTTACATTGTAAAGAAAACTGTCACACCTCAGCAGCAGTTACTTGGCAACACAACTGTTTCTATTGTAGGCACCACATTATCACCTACTCCCAGAAGCTTACTTTAAAGCTGTATTTGATTCATCCACCAAAACTAATTCTTCCTAAACCCACCTTTTACTTCTCAAAAACAGTTATCAGCATTTCCTTGTAAACAGTTTGTTTCAAATACCTTTTGAAGCAGAGATCTGTGCTGGGAAGTGAGGACACAGCACGGGATGCTGCTGTTTTTCCTCTAAGATCACAACCAGCTTTTCACTAATACAGAACATCAGACCCACTCTATTCTAAAACACCTTTTAGTAATTGTTTAAAAAGTAATATTAAGCCACACAAATACATGCCACACTCCATATGTTGGTCAAATATAACGTTTAGAAACTAGTTCACTATATTCCATTTAAAATGCTTTGCCATTTGCATAACAAAGCTCAAGTTCGAGCTAAAAATCAGGAGAGATGGTGAAACTGAGAAACAATTTCCTTTCAACAGATCAAATGTTAGAGGCAGGAACAGGCCGAGTTACCTTATCTGACTCCAGAGTTTCCACATGGATACCTTTTGGATACCTACATCAAAACAAATGAAAAGTAAATATTAATAGTTATTCACTTGGCATTTAGCATATTGAAACCACAACAGTAATTCAGAAATTTCATGTTCTGTTATTTCCCTAAGTCTTAGGTGTAAAAGAACTATTACAAGTTTCTTCTTTAATTTTAATAGTGTAAAATTTGAAGCAATAGGCTGGTTTAACTGGCCTCCTCACATTACCTAACAGTAACTAGCACTTACACAATTTCCTATGCTAACGTTGTGGAACCTGTAACTTCTTATTTTGGTGATGTTAAGTAAACATCACCTAGATATTTCATCACAACATAGAATCTTTGCTTTCAAGAAATTCAAAACAAAAATGCTTGTGAGAATGCTCTCATTTACTTGCAGGTCCAAGACAGCTTCTTTGAAAACTGAATCTCTTTAATACATCACTTATTTAAGGATTTATTAACAACCTTGAACTTCCTGCTAGCAGTAGATTTTAATAGCAATTATTAACTCAAATTCATCACCTCTGCTACAGGGTTGCATCACACCACCACAATCACATTTAAGTTCCAAAATTACACCATACACAGAGCCACAGAGCATCCAGCTGATAGCAAAAGTAAGAGAATATTGCCTTTTCCTGCTTAACCAGTAGCAATTACTCTCATCACCTCATTATAATAAACCAACCACAACTGTGCAACCACTGCAGAACCAGCAAGTTTCCTTGTCCTCTGGCTACTCCTAAAATGAGTCCTGGAGAGCACACTCTAAACACTGTTGTGCCCTTCCCACCCTGACTCCCCAGACAGTTTTGAGCCTCCACCTCACTTAGGAGCTGCCTCATGCCACAAATCCTGGATGCATCAAAAACTGATGCACAAGAGAATATTTCAACAGAGAAAACGACCTGTGAAGAGGCCAGGACACAAGGACAATCAATAACTTCACTCTTCTGCTTTAATTAGCTCCATGCTACCTTCACAGCTTGGCTTCCTCTCTCCAGTACACACACAGCGTACACAGCTGTACTCACCTAAGGCAACACTGCCGAATGTTAAAAAAACACAACTCAAGAACACATTCTTCCATCCACTCAGAGAAGATGCAAGGATAAGTGTCAGACAAACATAAAACTACATGCTACAGGAAGCTATAAATATTCTATAGATATGTTAAAAAAACGACACTGAAGAATTGTTGAAAAGACATCTGCTTTTTTTCAGATTAGTTCTCGAGCTCACTTCTCGAGATTCCATGTTGTAGAGAGCAGCTTTATTTTATCTGCTTCCAGTGTAAGTAACAGAGAGCCAGATTCAGTGCTGCAACACTGAATTAACTGAACACACAAAAAAAGACTTGCATATTTTCCACATCTTACTACTGCAGTCAGAAGAGTGAAAATCTTACTCTGCAGCCTTAGAGTTTCTCCTGAGGCCTTAAGGGATGTATTTAGGCAACATGTTGAGTTATCAGAAATGCTTATGCTTGGCATCCAACAGTACTGCTCTAACCATAGCAGTACCTACTAGAGAATTATTATTTTTTCAGGTAAAGCCCACAGTCTGTATAAGTACATGCACTTTCTGTTCACTGAAAACATAGCATGCTGCATTTGTTACATGATTCTAGGCTGCACTGCTCTATTCAGAGATTTTACATAGGAATGATAAAACAAATACTAAGCTTTAATATCTAAATTAATCATCACAAATAAGTTTAATGTAATTCATCTTCAGAACATTACAAAAGTCTTCTTTTAAAGGGAAAAAAGTCTAAATCAATCACCCCAAGGTTAAGTAGATCAGATCTTACCCACATTTCTTATCAAAAGTACTAAAAATATACAGTAAGGCAGTATTACCAGTAACTTACTTCCAGCTCAAGGTCTGATAAATTAATTTCCTTTGAAATCTAAAACCAAAAGACAATTGTGTTACTAATAATCCTTTTACAGAGTGTCTTCTAGTAATGATTTCCAGTTTAAGCTGACTAAGTTTTCCCTTGTAGAAAGATTCTGAAAGCAAGAGTCACTGCTAGCAGAACCAGAGGCTAGGAAGAGATTTACTGAATCCTGATGTTCAGCTGCCAAACTGTAAAAGTATTTACACCATATTTTATAGTTACCCATGTATCTTCTCATCAGAGAGTATTCTGTAGTCATGATCACTCAATATAGATATAGTGATGGTACCTTAACCCCAGCTTCACCATGCTCTACTATTTCTAAATTCAATTTTTTTAAAAAAAAATTTAATAATCATACTCTCTGAATATCTACTTTCAAAGCTAAATAGATTTTTGGGAAGGAGACCTACGAAAAACAGCCACACACTGCCAACTGTGAACAAGCAATAGCTCAATAGATTTGAAAAGTTTCTTTATAAAATGCATCTCCAAGGCTTATGGATCACTTGAGCAGTAACAAAAGGCAGCTCACACATACAAGACATTTCTTGCATATTTTGCTACTACATGCAGAAGCTACAGCTCAAAATAAATTACAACACCTGTATATATCCCCACGTTTTCTCAACATATAGAAATTAGTCAAATGTAGATTTTGCTAGTTAACCCAAGTAAACACATTCTTCCATGTCACTCCCCTAATTCTGTATGACCAAAAAAAGAGAAAAATTTAGAAGAGATGCAGTTTCAGAAACTGACCCTGTACATGGCTCCAGTTCCAAACTTTCACTTTCTTCATTCTTTATTAAGTCTTCTATCTGTTCCCTGGAAGACAGAGATTATTTGCTTCTATATCTCCTGTTTTACTTTTTGGAAGTTTACAGCTCTCTCCAAAAGACAAGAAAATGCTTCATAACAAAAAGAGCAGCATTTTACAAACAGTGAAGTAGCAGAAATGGCTTCAACACATGAAAATATCGCTACTGTTCACATTTTAGTCCTAACAACATCAGAGGATATTAAACAGTGGTACTTACACTACTTTCTCAACAAATTTTTTCTGATCCTCAGGAATTGTTACAGGGCACTTTGTGGAATTAGGAGAAATGTATGACAGAGATCCTGCACCATTGGCTTGAGAACGTCTTTCATCATACTGTTCCCTCAGCTGTCTCTCTTCTTCCTGATTTAAATATGGAATTCCTGACAAGAAAAATAAAAGCTCATCATAACTGGAGACAAATTAGGGATGCACAGGGACACAGCCCTGCAGGCTGAACGCAAACACTTCCCTGTCAGTGACCTGCTGTAAGGTGTCTGTCCAGGCTCCCACCAGGTGCCAGGTTGGCTGCATGGCCCTACAGAGCCTGCTGTGCACAAGGCATGAGCCCCAGCACTGCAGAGCTGCAGAGCACAGCCACAAAGGACTGAGCACTGCCCTCCCTGCTCTGTGCATCACAAATAACAGACTGCAGCAGCCCCCAGGGTACTGGGATCCCCCCCTAGATGGTGCTGCTGATGTATTTATTACACAGCTCCACACCTTGTTACTCTCTCTCCATTCATGCTTTGTCTCCACACAAAAAAAACACCCAACCAATCTCTCATGTTAGTGGGGATTCTGTTCTGCTGATCTACCGATGAATTCTCTGAAAGGGAGCTCCCATCAGCACAACAGCAGACTGGATAAGAGTAATTCAAGAACTTCACTACATATTAGACAGTATCATGGATGGCAACCCTTTTTCTTTTTGCAGAAAACAATGAAACGTGTCATCATAAATTTTGCAGACATTGAAAGAAATTGAAAAAAAAACCAAAACAACTCACCGTTGCGAAAAACTTTATTAAAATCAAATCCTTGGTTTGCTAAAAAATCTATACTTGAACTCTGCAACAAGAGAAAAAGGCTTTACAATTAGCTCAAGTGGCTGTGGCACAAAAGATCAGTTAAGTTATTTTCATGCTTTTTAAGAAATTATACAAAGTCCAAAGCCAAGAACAACCAAGTTTGTGACCCTAAAGAAGCGACTGAGAGTTTAGGCTGTGCTACTTTTCTTACTGATTTTCACCTTCCATAAGGTACAAGAACAATGAATATGGTCAGGGATAAAGATGAAAGAACAAACTATTAGGAGAGAGAAAACTAAAGAAAGCAAAATGTGTTTCAGGAGAACAAATCTGAGACCAGAAAAATGTTGGCAATAGCCTGGGAAGCACTGAAAGCAAGATAAGCAGATGAGAATAAAGGATTAAAAACACAAGGAAACTGGAAGTTCAGTGAGAAAGGGGAATAAAACAGAATCATCTTGCCAAGTTTGGAGTGTTATCTCAAATTCCAGAACCCACACAATGTAATGTGTAACAAGATTTAGAAACTGAAGTCAAATATTCCCTTAAAGCTCATTTTTGGGATTGCTCTTAGCTGATGCTTATTTATTTTATAAGAGAAAAAAACCCAACCTGGAAACTTATATTTTTCTAACTTTTAAGCCGAAGTTTCTTTCAGGTATACCTCAACCAGATAAAATTAAATTGCTTTTCTACTAACCTGACAGACAAACTTGACATCTGGCGAATTTCTGTTGAAGGGTTTTGGAAAAATATAGAAGTTAAATGACTTCATTATATACCTGTAGAAAAGATGAGTTATATGTCAGTATAGCTTATCAGTATTACTTTCAAAAATCCTCAATTAAGAAAACAATAAGAGAACAACATACTTTTCTTCTGTGTCATCATATTTAAAAGTGCAAAGGCCAAACTGAAAGAGCAGAAAATCCATGGAATGCTGGAAAGGAAAGGAAAACTTTGCATGAGAATAAAACATGTACACGTTTAAAGATTACCAGGGTGCATCCACATCCAATTTCTCTCCATTTCAAAATTAGGTAAAGTGAATCTTCTTAACCAATGTTTGTTTTGCTGGTAATTTTAAAGTCAACACACCAGAGCTCTTCCGCTAGTTTTCATCACCATTTAATCATCTTACTATTGGCCCAAGGTGACTTTAGTGTGCAATAAATAAATAAAAAAATAGACTTTTATTCCACAAAGAGACAAGAACTGAGGGGAGTCCCATCTCTCTTTCCTCCTGTTGGTCACACACACAAGATGCTGCATCAAAAGCAGCTTCAGTTTTCATTTTAGTCCACGTAAACACTTTACCTTTTTAAGTTTCTGATACCTTTCTTCTGGAGTGTCAAAGCCATTTGTTAATGCACTAACTGAAGGCCCATCACTGATCCCTGAAAAAGTAGAACATATTTTGCTTTGGGTAAGCTTTTCAAGATTAACCACAGCAAAGAGATGCAACAACTGGCAATTTAAGAAAAATGCTTTCACTTGAAGGACGTATTACAAGTATTTCATTTGAGAAAAGTATTATTGCAATAAGCCACTCATTTTAATAGTGGTGTTCTGGAAGCAAAACTCTTTTGCAAAAGCTCCTATTCAACATGACAGTAACAGGCCAAGACCCACCAATGTACATGGGCTTCACAATGCAGGATCAAAGCCAAACTAAAAATGGGAAATGTTGCCCAGAGATTTATTGAACAACTTAGTCACCTAAGCAATATGCAACAACTGTACTTCCACAAACACCACACGTGACAAAACCTAGTCTTGCTCACATTTACGTCCCATGGGTGAACTGAACACTGCATCCCAAAAGCCAAGTACCTATTAAAGCATCTCTGCTGCTCCTACCCCCTGCGTTTCACAGACACGTATGTTCTTAGCGCTGCCTTTCCCTGTCCAAACACTTGCAGCATCTCCCTCACTTATCCCAATCCATTGCTTTCATGGCACATAGAACACCTTCTGGGTTTTTTTTACCGTGAGCTGCAACAACTATCAGTTGTCATGTTGAAAGATTACCGTGGGAGCACAAGCAGCATGAGCATGACATCTATCTTTGACCGAAGTCCTGCTATCACACATGTAACAAGTGGTTTAATCACTTCGTGGTAGCCTCAGCTTTAGCTTTTTCAAGCCAGCCTTGAGACACATCACAGGAACAAACTCGGGCACCGAGGCCAAACCACCCCCTCAGATACTGTCAACAGTTCACAGTCACAAAACAGGTGCACCTGTACCTGAAAACTCTCCATCGATGGCCAGGAAGTCCGACTCTTCAATGGCTTCATACACTTTGTTTAGGTTATCCTTAAAATCTGCGGGTAAAGGGTTAAAACACACTTGAGACTACGAACGACATGCTCCGGCAGCCCGGCGCCCCTCGGGCGGGCAGCGGTGGCCGGGGCCTGCCCGCCGCCCCCTCAGCCTCGGGGCCGCGCCTCCCCGCCAGGGCTGCGCCTCATGGGCGAGCGGGGGAATGGGACCCCTTGGCCATGGGAGGCCGAGGCCGGAGCGGCCGCCAGCCCAGGGCAGGGACGCCGGGACACCGGGGCAGCCTAGCGCCAGCGGCGCAGAGCTCGGGACGCAGGGCCGAGCGGTCACTCACTGCTCCTGATCACCTCCATCCCGCGCCCCCGCCCGCCGGAGCTCGGCCCGGCACCGCCCAGCACCGCCCGCCGCCGCCGAGCGCTTCCGGGGCCGCCCCGCGCACCGCCCGGGAGCGCGCACGGAGCCCGGCCGCCGCCATTTCCTACCGGGGCGGAGCCCTGGGGCCGCACCGCCCTGTCCGCCCGCGGGCTCGGCTGGGAGCGGTGCCCTCAGCCGCCGCCGTGTGCTCCGGGGGGACCGCAGTGGCCGCAGCAGGGCTGCCGGGGGGAAGGAAGCCCTTCACCTGCCGCAGTTCTGTGGGGTGTGGTGAAATGTCATGGATGTGGGCCTCGCCCTGAAAGCCAGAAGTGCGTTACTAGCACCAGCAAGGAAGAAGGGATGGGACTCTGCCTAGCAGGCACCAGGAGGACGGTGGAGAACTGCTAGCGACGATGCCTTAAGGATGATAATTCCAGGCGAACCGGAGGTCTTGGCGTACTACAGAAGCAGCGTCTTCCCGATACAAGCGGCACTTTGACAGCTCGCTGGAGAAGGCAGCGCCCAGCAGGATGGGCCCGCAGCAGCGCCGTGGAAGGGAGACCTGCCCCAGAGAGAAGGTGCTGCACAGGGCACAGGGCAGGAGTTGTGGGCACGGGCGGCAGAAGAGTTCAGAGTTTGTGCTGCAGGGCTGGAGGTCATAGCGCTCATAAAGCTTCTTTTCCAGAATTCCAGCAGAATGAAAACAAATGAAAAATTCTCCACAAATGAAG
>VXBN01003815.1:792778-832494 GCA_013397395.1 Sinosuthora webbiana | reverse complement strand
GGGGGCGGGGAGGGTGTTTTCTGCATATAGAAAAAGATAAATAATCATACAGGATTTAGTGGAGAGGGCTTTTAAAGATTCTTCAGTATTAAGCTTTGCCATTTCAGTATAAGCAATTTATTCAGCAGACATTCCCAGCAAATCATCCAGTATGATTAAATGGGTTCCCAGTAAGATGTTAGTTAAAGTGGCAGATATGTTTTTATTTTGCAGTAAATGGGCTGAAGCCTAAAATTTTCATGTTACTCCTCAGTTTTTAAAGATGCATTTCTGCAGTTTCTAGTTAAAGTGCTCATGGCACTTTGAAGTTGTTCATGGCTGTTTTAGAAGCCTGACATTTTCCCCCAAGTAGCTGACAAATCTGGGAACTCTTTGCTTCCCTCACCCACAAAAGAAACTGCAAGTCAAACAGTAAGGTACTAAGTGCTTCAATAGGAATTGAAGTACTATGTCTTACAGATTAGACATTTTTTACTTCAACATCTATGTATTGCTACGTAAGCAGAAGGAACACCTAAAAGTGGGAGAGGGCAATACAAGCAGTTCAAAATTCCATGGCTTTTTATATGTCAAAAGTTTTATAAACTGGAACAGAAAGGCCGTGTTTTCACATCATTCAAAGCTGCTGCACAGGCTGTCAAGCACTCGTATGCTCTTTTGCTTTACTGAACATTGAATGTGAAGATAAGTGAAGAGACACAAAAAAAGTACTAAAAAACTATATTACTCTGCCCTGGTGCAGAGTAAAGCTATGTCCTCTCAATTTTTCTCTGGGAGAAGAGGCCCTTCCCCACCTGGCAACAACCTCCCGTCAGGGTGTTGTAGAGAGTTAATCAATTTTTTGGGGGCTAGTCAAAAAGAATTTCAGTAAGGGAACAGAGACTGAGAGAAGTAATTGTGAGTGTGTGGAGAGATAGACTCTTACGTGGTAGGAACAGTCGCTGTGCAGGACGCGTTAGCACTGCAATCAAACTAGCGCCTGAAAGTCTCATTTGCTTCTAAGATGACGCCGCGAATCTTTATTGTAAAATCAACCTCGTTGCGTTTCTGCGAAGGCAGCCTACCTGGGCGCGTAGTGCACAGTAAGCGAGCGTACCTCAGTTCTCACCGGTGTGGAAGCGCGTGTATTCCCAGAGATGGGAGTGTAGCAGTGCTCGTGTCCGGTGATGTTAAACGCCTGAAATAAAAAGGCGAGGGGCTGTGCTGAGGGAGGAGCCGCCGTGCCCGCGGGGCGGAAGCGGCGGGCCCGGCCCCTGCTCGGCCCGGGGTGCAGCCGGGGCGCCGCGGGGCCCGAGCCTGCCCGGGGCTGTGGGGCTGGGGCCGCCCCTGCACCGGCCTTTCCCTTCTTCCCTTCCTTTCCCTGCCCGGCCCTGCTCTGCTCTGCCCGGCCGTGCTGCGCCCGCGGAGGGCAGGAAGCTGGAGCTGGGAAGAGACAGGAGAGGAGCTATAACCATTCTGCTGCTGGCTCTTAGTTGGCGCAGACTGAGCGGTGAAATATTTTTTCCTGTGTTTTCCACAGAAATCCTGTGGCCTCTGTCTTTCAGGAAAACTAGAAGAATGGTTTTAGGTACAAAAATCTTGGATTTTTTTCTCCTCTTGTGAGTGGTTTCCGGTTTGTTTTAGAAAGCCAACAGCCTATGCTTTGGCAGAGAAATACAGGTTAGGAAGTCTGAGGATTCTAATTTCACTATTGGTTTCTGCATCCGTACTTGGATTTTTTTCACAGTTTCTGTTCTTTACTTGCTTGCGTGCTCACCTCTTTGTGCTTGATCTGGATGGCAAGTTGGTAAGTTAGTAGTAAGCAGGAGCCACATGGTGGAGAGTGTAATCATATTTTGGTTTGGTAGTGCCTGAGGAGAAAATTGTCTAGTTCTTGGTGTCTTCTAACATATCGTGAGTGATGAGTGAATGACCTGGATCAGTGTTTTTCTTAAGGAGCTATATATACTGCTAGCTAAGAGAATGGAGTAGGAAAATCAAGCAAATAGGTTTATATTTTTTGTAAGCTTGGAACCATCTTAAACTCTTCTTATCTGTGATTTTTCTGTAACACTAACAGAATAACTGCAAGTAAAGTTAATGTGGAGTTTAGGGCTTTGCTGAGAAGGTGTGCAGATAAATCCCTAATGATTCTGAAGTATGTGACTTGGTGGATCAAACTCTTTTTTTTTTTTTTTTTTTTTAACGTTGTCCAGCAATGTCTAGCACTGACCTCTGTTAGTAATGTTTTATTCCATATGCTTGGAAAAAAGAGGGATGAAGTAAATTAGATCATTACATTATACTGGTATTTTATTTTTGTGTCCTCTGATGGTACTTTTTAATGATATTTCCTTTGACTGGTTTCTTTTACTAAAACCTTGATTAAAGCTACTGTCAAAAGTCATGTGAATCATAGTGAGTTATTTTGTTTCACTTTCATGTATTTTGTAACACAGGAGAAGAAAGCCTAGGGAGATTGAGCCCAGCTGTTTACATCTATAATCTGGTTTCGATTGTAGTTGGCAATGAATATATTGTTGAAAAAGTAGATCATGTTTCATTTTGGGGAGGGCTGAGTTACTTAAAAAACTTAAAACCATCCGAGTGACAAAAGCGGTACAATGATAAATCTCATTGCTTACAGTTCTGAACTTCTGTAATAGCTGTTTTCATGTTGCTTTGCAGAAGTAATGCCTTATGTGGTCTGAAGATCTAAGAGAGCTTTCTGTTTGAGTAAGGCATAAAGGAAAATGGAAGAAGATGAGACTTTACGAGGGGAAACAGAGGGGGCAAAAGTGGAACCGTGTGCTCCTCCTGGCCTGGATCGGCAGATATCGGTCAGTGAGTTCCTGTGCCACTGCTGCTACGACATCCTGATCAACCCCACCACCCTGAACTGTGGGCACAGCTTCTGTAGGCACTGCCTGGCCTTGTGGTGGGTGTCATCCAAAAAGAATGAATGCCCTGAGTGCAGAGAAAAATGGGAAGGATTCCCCAAAGTCAACATCCTTCTCAGGTGAGTGAACTGTTTTGTGAATGTCTTTTTTACATAAATGAAACCACAGAAATTAGTTGTCTGGTTTCTTGAGTTTGCTGCAGATATTCTTAGATAATTGGTAGTCTGAACTGTCACAAAGAAATTTAAATCCCAAAGACTTTCAGCTTGTGCACTTGTAATGAACTGTTCAAGCACGTGGAATTAAGGGGCGGGTTGGTTGGTTTTGTTTTGAGGGAGGAGGTTTGTTTGGGGGGAGGGCTTTCCCCCACTTCCAAATTTTTTGGGAGATGGAGGGGCAGGATCCTCAATCTTCTAATACAGCTGGTTGTTTTCTAATAATTCTAAGTTAGACTGATCTTGGATAATTGTGTAGTAATTTCTGTAGTAGGAATTATTTATTGGAAGAAATGTGATCATATTGCAGAACAAAGCTAGAAACATCTATTTGCTGTCTTGAATTACCCACAAGTTGTTTTGTTAATAATACTTTATATGGTTATAATATTTAAATAAATGGATGATAGGATTGATGGTAGGGTTTTACGTTGTCTTTTGCTTAGCATTATTTAATAATTGAGGCTTGCCAGGGGCACACGGAATTCTAATTTTGTATAAGAAATAACTTGGGAGTTATGTGGTATTTTAGCTTTAGAAGCTAAGGAAAATGTTGTTTGGCAGTGATTGATATTCTAAGTTTACTAAGCTTTAATAACTATTTTTTTCTTACTTTCAAAGATGATAGTCTTCCGTAAAGGCTGGAAAACAAAAATCCAAAAATGAGTCCCTTTTCTAAATATTAAGCCTCAATGGTTACAGTATAATGACAAATATTTTTCCTATTAGGGATGTTATTGAAAAGCTATTTTCTGATGCCATTGAACAAAGGAAAGAAGATATTCAACAAAACAGTGATGTAGCACGCAGCTTAGCAACTTTCCAAAAATATGGGAATGACCAGATGCCTACAGTTCGGAGCACAGGAAGAGTTAATCCTCGAGGAGGGTTTTTCTCAGGCGTTCTGACAGCTTTAACTTGTGTAGCAGTAAGTTTCATCTGCTTGGTTTTCCCTATTTGCTTCCTTAAGCATGCAATCAAATATTCTTAAATTAGAGGTACAGAAAAGAGATTGTCAGCACAGAAGAGACTCCAGCTGGGCAGAGTAAGTAAAGTGGCCTGCAGAGCTGTCTGTCAGGAGCTACAACTGCAGTGTACAGCAAATGGAAGTCAGTGGCTAAAACTTCACAAGACTTTCTTATGGCCTGAACATTCTAGTCTCCGTGAAATGGAAGACTCTACATGTCAAGCCTCTTATTGTGTGTTTATTTATATCATTCATGTATTTGCTGTGCAAGTAAAGGATCTTTGTTTACTTATCTTTGTAATCTACCTGTAGGTAGTTCTGCTTGGCTATCACTGGAGTAGCAGAGAATTTGAAGACGATCTTCTTGTCCACAAGCCTGTTGTTAAGTGGACTGCTGAGGAAGTGATACTCTGGCTGGAGCAGCTGGGCCCATGGGCTTCACATTACAAAGAAAGATTTTTACTGGAGAAAGTAAATGGAAGGTGAGAGGCCTGATGGTCGAGGACAACTATTGTGTGATTGGACTACTGATAAATTCATTAGGGGTGGCTCACTGTGAAATGACCCTACGGTGCTACATAGATTGTGGAAATATATTGGTGATGTATCAGAATAAATTTCAGAAAAAGTTTTAACAATTGCTCTTGAAAACATTTAGTAGTTGATACTTAGCAAGCTACCTGGAAATTTTCTAAGAACTTTTTTAAATGCTGACAATGCAGACTGAAATGATACCGAGAGTAAAATTCTGCTGATGTATTATCCACCCCTTCCACCTTTCCTGTCTTGTGGAAATGTGCATGTGCTGTATGCATATGTGTTCCACCCAAGAGCCATGCTGAAAGCAGGCAAGAGGAAGCTGGAAAAGAAGGAAATTTAAAACCCAGGCTCTGAGATGCAGTTGGCGTAGAACACTTGATATGCAATGTAATGATGATCTTTTAAAGTCCCTCCCAACCCAAGGTATTCTATAATTCTTTAACCCAAGAGGTGCTGCCTTGTATCAGTAGCTTATGGTTTCAGTATGCAGTTGTGTAATTGTTAGTCACCTTTTTTGGTGAATAGGCATGAGACATAGACTTCAAAGAATTAAGGATTTTAGAGAGGTTAAGATTTTAGTTAGAGATAAGCTTTGTTGGAATTAATTAAAGTTCATTAAAAACTAAAAAATTTGTGGTTAGTTAAGAGAAACCAGATTTGAGTTGACTTTCCCAGGCCTCAATAACTGCTTGTCAACTTTATGTTTGCTTAGCTGTGTTTGTAATGAAGAACAGAGAACCTGATAAATAGATTTAGGAATATAAGACAATTACAGAAACTCCCATACTCCAATACCCATTTGAAACCCATTGAAAGTCACCTAGGGAAATGGGAGTCCTACCAGAGTTCATTTGTCACATTTGCATTGAAAAAGTAGGAAGTTCAGAGCGATGAAGAGTCATTTTACTTCCTCATTTTAAGCCCCCTCCCCTGGAAAAAGGCCACCGACCCATTTCAAAGGACAAAGACACATGCTTAATTGGTTTTTTGCTAATTACCATACGAATTGGAGAATGGGATGTACCTGAATATGCATTTGTGTTGTGGGTATTCAACAGCTTTGTAAATCAAAGGACTCTGTGATTGTCTGTGAATTGTGGTGTGTATTTGGGAGCTATCCCTCACTGTTGCCCACGCTGTATTAAATGTAANCTGTGATTGTCTGTGAATTGTGGTCTGTATTTGGGAGCTATCCCACTTTAAACTGTTAAGAGAGCTTTTGTCCCTCTCAGTTGGATATTGGTATTAGATCGATATTCATATTTTTTTAATAAATCAGGCACTGTTTACCTTCTTAATTCTTCTGCTTTTGTAGACTCCTCCTAACACTGACTGAAGAGGATTTCACCAAAGAGCCTTACAGTGTAGAGAACAGTAACCATAGGAGAGCTATTATGGCAGAACTGGAATGTGTGAAAACTTTAGGTGTTAAACCACCACAGAATCTTTGGGAATATAAGGTAAATTTTATAGAGAGTGTATCATTTCATGTATGTTAATTATTTTTGAAGTAATACCTTTAAAAGAAGATACTCTTAAAGCCAGGAGGAGTGTTAAAGTAGTGGAATTAGCTGTGTAAAAACTGCTCAGTTTAATGAACTGTTGTATTTGAAAAACAACCCTTTGAAAAATGGTTGTCAGAAAATCTAAGAACTGCCATGTCCCTTTCATTTTATTTTTTCACTGATTGAAACTCAATAATTTGATACCTTTTAGGCTGTAAACCCAGGAAAATCACTCTTTCTTCTGTATGCACTGAAGAGTTCTCCAAGGCTCAGTATGTTATACCTATATTTGTTTGATTACACAGAAGCTTTCCTACCTTTCATCCACACAATTTGTCCTATGCAAGAAGACAAATATGAAGATACTGTCACAAAACTGATTGTAAGTATTCAAAATATTAAATATGCTACTTCCTTTAGTTATGAGCTTTCAACCATTACCTGTAATAGGATTGATTTTAGGCTTTTAAGAATTTAAATGTGTGAAACTGATTCTTCTGAAGTTCATTTGACTATAGAAAGTGGTGTTCTAATCTAATGGAAATTACTGCATTACAGCATTACCTACTAGCAAGTATAGTAAAGATAAATTACTGCTTCCAGTGTATAAAACCCCCAGCTTTTCAACAAAAGACTAATGGAAATAAGCCAGTATTACATCAGTTTAATAGAAATTTGATTAAGTTTTTTTATCCTAATTTACAGGACCTTAAAGATCCTTCTTGGAGGCAATGGAGAGAATTCACTGTAAAGTATTTATTTTTGCCATACCAGCTGATAGCTGAATTTGCTTGGGATTGGCTAGATGTGCACTACTGGACATCAAGATTTATAATTGTAAATGCCATGTTGCTCTCTGTTCTGGAATTGGTCTCCTTTTGGAGGCTCTGGTCAAGAAGAGAATTGAAGTAAGTCTTACTAAGCTTGTGGAAGAGGGTAGGAAGTACATGGCCTTATAGAGGGAAAGTAACAGCCTTAAAATTTCACTGTTGCTCACTGGAATGAGTCTCTAACCCAGACTCTGAGGTCAATAATAACATGTGAATCTGCATTCCCACATATGCTACTGCTTGTTCTTGAATGCCTTTACTCCTGTGTATGCTTCCAAGGGTTTCTTAGAGCTGGTTTTACTTATCAGATGTAGCAAATGTGGAAACAGTAACAAGCATGTTCACTGGGAGATACTAAACCTTACCTTGAGAACTGCCTCTTACGGTGCCTGACATTAGCTGTCAGCTGAGAACTAAATACATCAGAAAGTAGTCATGATACAGTGTAGTTATTACAGGATGAGTCCTCGGAATCATAAATAAGTTTAGTTATACTGATACTAGTTCTGATAATTTATCAGTCTCTATTTTCTGTTACTACCTCAGTCTTAGTTCAAGCATATTCACATTCACTGACGGTGAGGCCTTTGGAAATGGTGTGGGAGGAATTGCTGTTTGGGTGGGTAGGGGGATTTCCCTTTGCCAGCCGACAGAGGGCACAGCGTGCCCGGAACAGCACAGGGACCTGGGACAGCCGCCGGCACAGCTGGGAGGGAACCTGCTGGCCTTCGGGGTCTGAGGGCACCGGCTTCGTGCTTCCTCTTCAGCTCTGGTGCTGCTGGCCTTTAGGGAAGTTTTTCCTGGAGTGCAAAATGGAGTTTTTTACAGGTACCCGAGTAAGGGCTAAGTAATTCAAAGCCGTAGCAATTATTAGGTTTTCTTAGAGCTGGGTAGCAAAAGACAGAAAGTCCCTCTAAGTCTTTCCCTTTCCTTTTTCACAGGACTATTCCTCACAGAATGTGGAGCCATTTCTGGAAAGTCTCAACCCAGGGACTTTTTGTTGCCATTTTTTGGCCTTTTATTCCTCAGTTTGTTTGCAATTGTTTGTTTTACTGGGCCTTGTATTTTAACCCAGTTATAAACATTGATCTTGTGGTTACAGAGATAAGGCGTCTGGAGACACAAGTGCAGTGATTGGCATTGGAACTCTTGAGCTGTTTAGCTTCTAAAAATGGACATTTTGAATAAACTTTGCTTTTCTTCGTTATGTATGTGGCAGTGAAAATGGTGGATTATGTTAATTTAAACATACAAAAAAGCTTTAAGGTAAGTTACTCTTAAACCAGCTGATTCCAAATTGGAGTATGAAGGAAAAAGGAATTTTCTGTTAAAAAAAAAAAGCACATTCCTGTGTAGCCATGTAAAACTCATGCAGTCATCTCACCCTGTTTGTATCAGATAAATTTCTTTATTCTGTCCCAAGTATTCTGTGTATTTTCAAGCCTGCCTTAAAATCAGTGTCTTCTGCACCGCTGCAGTGGTTTCTTTCTTTTTCTTTTAAAACTTAACATTTTATACCAGCAATGTGTTCCTCAACTTCAGTTTGCCAAAGGAATGCCCTTCCTGGATAGCTTGATGTTGAAAGAACTTTATTTATTTCAGTCTTCTTCACATGTAGCATTGTGACTGCCCTATACACAGTGTCACAGTAGAGTTTTTCCCAAAATTCCTGCAGTTGAAGGCAAAGACTACTTGAATTTTATTGTGTCTTTGAAAATGTGGTAATTACTATGGAAATTTTTATTCAGATCAGTTAGACTTCATCAGTAGCTCCTTTCATTCTCTCTTCTTGATTTCTGTTGCTAATTCTTAAATTCAGGGTTATGTCTTAAAAAGGATTACTTTGGAAAAGTGACCTGACACTGTAATTACTTATGGCAATATAATGTGTGTATCTATGTCTGTGAGCAAATATTGACTGGAAAGTTACTTTGTGTAAGCAGGATTGACATTTGTTAATGTATGTTCCTTTGACTGAATCAAAAGGTAAGATTTTTTTCAGGAACTTTGTCCCCTTGCATTCTGCATTTGTTTGTGGTTTTGTTTATTTCATTTGTGTCAGTAATATGAACTAAATATGCTTATGAATGTTTTTCACAATTAAAGATCTCTCTTGAAATCTTCACTCTTCCTATAGAGGTGGGTTATTTTGTATGGGTTTTGATTTTTTTTTCTTTTGTATATTGAAGTACACGTCATTAGCTTTGACTTGTCCAAACCTGTTCTTTAGCCCTGCATCTTTGAGTAAGTTGAGGTGAGTGAAAGTAGACATAAAACACTCATGGCTCTATAACTGTTAAAATCAGCAGTTACAAAGAAGTGTATTATTCAGCAGTTCAGGGCACTGATTTCTCTTCCCAAAGGGTTAAAAATATCTATGAAGTGACCCCAGCTAAAACCAGCTTTATACCCTTCTGAGCTTCATAAACTCTTGCTGTAGAGGATCAAACACTTGTGGGAGAGCCAGTTGGTCCCAACAACTTCTACATTTTTTCGTGTTTCTCTTTTGGTGATGGTTTGCATTTCCATTTTTAAATCTGGCTCTAAAGTTCTAAGGGTGGAATTCCTCCCTGTGCTTACAGGAAATTCATAGAGTAAGGAGTTGGAGCCATATCAAATAAGCAGCTGTTTAGAAAACTATTTAAAAAGTAAATGCTAGAAAAAGTTATTATATTAGGCCTTCTTCAATGCAGGTAGGATTATTTCATGTGAATGAAATTCAACACTTAAATTAGGCTTTGTAATAAGTGTTTAATGTAGATGTGAGGGCTCCTCGTGCTGACACTGTAACTTCATGCACTTTTTCCAGTCAGTTCAAAGTTAACAAATGCTAAGATTTGTTAGTGGAGAAGTTTGATTTGTATCTTACAGCCAGTGGAGGGGGGATAAAAAGTTTACAGGGAATGATATTATCAGTCTGAAAAATCTGTGAATCTGAATATAAACAAAAATTAATGTTGTCAGTTACTCCTCAAGGTGATAAACTCAGATTTCTATTTAGTCAAAAGTGTGTGGGAGAAGGTAAATAAGAGGAAAATTGTGTACTTTGGCCATTTTGGGGTTGGAGGGGCTGAGGTGGAATGAAGGAGGATCAAGAAAAGGGAAATTCATTTGTTGTCATTACTGTGGCCAAAAAAAAAAAAAAGTCATTTTAGATTTAAATACATGCGAGAGTCGTGTCTAATACCTACACAAAGGCTGAATCTCACCACACATAAAGTCTGGCCAAAAAAGGTATTTTCTGTGGTAGGGAGCTTTAGAAAAACATTTGGCAGCTTCACGGTCACATTCACATGCCATTTTTTGACATTTATCTTCTAGTGATTCTGAAAGAAAATACAATAAGTTTGATATTAGTCTGAAGAAATTCAAAATCCCAAGTGGAATACCAAGAATTGCTCCTTCACGTTCCATATTTGCCATATAAATGCCTTACATTGCAAGTGCAATAGGAGCTGTACTGAGCTTTGGTAAGACTGAGAACCTGTCAGTAATCACCCGTCTTGGCAGGTGAAAATACAACAGACAGACAAAGATTTAAATACTCCTCTTCCAGTTTTTTAATAAAGGAGCTCTGATAACTGATCCCTCTTTGGAAAGTGGTATGGGACCCTCCTTGCTCTAGTGAACCTTGACTTTGGGAAGATACTCCATTCACATACCCTTTATAATCTACTATAGGCTATAGCATTAAAAATAATACATGGGATATAGACATGGCATGCAAAGGTGTTCCACGTCCAGCCTAAACTGCCCACCTTTTTTAATTAAGGCATTCAGTACGAGGTTAGGTAAAGTGTGTTCGTGTGATAAAGTCCATGTCTTGTCATGTTTGTTTTATAATTGTAGTGTTGTAACTTAACAGATTTCTTGGCATGACTGTTTCTTCTTGGCATGAGCATTTTCTCTTCTACAGCAATATATTTTGGGTTCAGTGTGCCAACCCAGAAGTGTGCGGGGTTTTTTTCTCTCTGTTACTGTCTGTAAACTGAAGAATCTTTGATTACATTTTGTCTGAGTGTTTACCATTTTAAAAGCTTAGCCAGATCTCTGCTTGAGACTTGTCCAGGAGCAGAACAAGTGTTCAGTTTTGTGAATGAACTCAAAGTCTGCCATGAAATGGAAGTGTTCTTATGTATATGTGTTTTTGCTGCAACTAGCGCTGCCCTAAGAGCTACTCAATAGCACAGGTAGCATGAACAACATGATAGGATAAAAAAATCAAAACATGTGTACTGAGAATTATTCCTTCTTCTGTTCTTCTATTGGTATTGCTCCAGACTTTTTCTTCTCCATGCTACCCCAGGGACTTGGTTTCCTGACACCAGGCCTGCTATCTTGGGCAGTATTCTGAGTATTGTCAGGAGCAGAATCTTTACAGCCAAATAAGGGTGGACTGTAATGGGATTAATTAGTTTGATTATCTCTCAGTGCTTTGTACATCTGGGGCAGGGGAAGAAATGAGCAAGTAGAGATTCTGAATGAGGTGGACACTTGGGCAACGTAAACGTGGAATGTGAAGGAGGAAAGGAAGTAATGTCCAAACTTTCATTTGTTTTCAGGTCAGGCAAATTCTAAACTGAGTTATGAAATGAGAAGGTTTTGTGTTCTCTATGAATGGCCAGCTGTTGTCTTGAAACCATGGTAGTCAGAAACTCAGACTTGTTTTAAACAAATTTATGTAAGGGTTTTTGCATTTCTGTAGTGCAAATAATAACCAATTCTCAAGCTCACTTGCATTCTAGGTAGAAGCATAAAATTATATGCAAAGTAACTGGCTGAGCATCTGATTTAAAAAACAAAACCAAGCAAGCAAAATCCCAAACAACACACAAACAACCAATACAAAAATGTGACAACAACAAGAAAAAAACCTGGAAATATTGGGGGTTTGTGAGAAACTACAGTTTCAATGAGCCTTTGAGTATAGTGAAAAGCATTTGCTAAAACTTTGGGAGTTGTGAACAAATAATATAAAAGAAAAGCTGCTTTTTCCTGTTAACCATTTTTTTGGAGTTCTTTCTTGGTGATCTCTTTGTCCTTTCCTTACCTCAGCATGGCAAGTATATTTTGGAAGAATCAAACACAATTTATCAGGATGTGGTCAGCAATCTGTTGCAATTTGTACACTTGTGTTATGTAAATACTTTCAAATTAATATTTGTTAATTTAACTTCCAGAAATAAACATACTCATCAAATACTTTGTTAGCTCATTGTTTGAAACTGTAAACTGTAATTATTAATTCCCTCATAAATTGCAGCCATCAGTGCAAATAATCAGGGATAAATATGCCAAAACCATGTCCATTCTAAACTTTAAAATAGTGGGAAATATTTTCTGCTAAGTAGGGAAAAGATCCTATTTAAACTGTTACAATTTTCTTGTCTCCTGTTTGTAGTTGCTCTCCAGCTGGAAACTTGCAGGGAGTAGCATAACATGGGTTCCTCAGCAGATGTAAATGCTGAGTAAAAGGAGGATGGTTGTGGTTGTGTTTTCTGAAAAGGTAATAGATGCTTCTAGATCACAGTTTTGTTTGCATATGTCAGTCAGTAGGGGAGGGTTAAGAAGAAGAAACTGCATTCAGTTGATTTAGCTGTGCTTTCTGGAGGCACAGTATATGCTGGCCAAAAAAGTCACAAAAGGAGGGATGGTAAACTAAGAGTTTTACAGTTAATTAAGAAAATACCTTTCTAATGAGATAATTAGTAGAAGTAAGAAACAACCAAACAAAAATAACAAAACAACCCAAGGCCAACACCAAAAAACTCCCAAGTGTTCACTCACCACACACAGCTGAATTGTCTTTGCATTCCCAGTGGTAGCTTTCAGTCTTTGGCTGACACCCGGCTTGTTCTGCCCTCCCATAGCAGCAGTCGTGGTGAAAGCAGCACCTGAGAGGAACAGAGATAGTGATTTATGGTGTGTGTGATAAATAAATAAACCCCTGGGTGGGGTTTATCAGTGGGGTGCTACAGCTCTGAAATAATGAAACAGTTAACATCAGTGAGTGTACAAACATTACCTGCTCAGGAACCAAACCAGGGTAGTTGTTTAATAGATCACCTGGAAGAAAGTACTACTTTTTCATGTAATAAGTGATGAGAAAAATAATCTGGTATACATTGACCTAATTAAATCTTCAGAGCATTCTCAGTTATATGTGAGTATGCTTTTCTCCTAGCCCCTTCCACCAAATGAACTGTTAGCTCAATGTCATTAGAAAATTTGGAAAGTTGCTCAAAATTATTGTCTCGAAGTCATTACTGGCACAAAGAATTCATAGGCTTTCTATGACGTTGTCAAACTGAACAGTAAGAATTAATGATATTTTAATGCTTAAAAAAGGCATTAAAATATGCTGCTGTAGTGTCTCTGGTGTGGAGTCATTGCAAGCCCAGAAAAGCAAGTGGAGGGAGTAACAAGGACCTGAACTTAGGCAGCTTGTAACTTTTTGCTACGAACTAATTACACCCTTTCTTTTTGACTTGCTGGAAGAACTGGGTATATCCACAAAGCATTAATTAATAAATTCATTCATTCAGTTTCCTCCTGGTAGACTAAAACCATCAGATTACAGTAGGTAGATGGTGTTTAGGTTACCTGAGGAATTTGTATCTGCAATAGGAAAAGTTAATGCTGTGAGCTCTCACTTTGCAATTACTGTTTTTCCTGTGCTTATTAAGTAATTACTTGGTCATTCCCCACAAATCACTGTGTAAAGATCCTGTGGTACATAACAGTTGAACACCACATTTCATGCATAGAAATTTAAAAAAACCAAACCACACAACAATAACAAAACCAGAACAAACCTCAGACAATCATTTTCTTGTCAGTTAATGTTCAATTATAAATTGCATTGATGATAGTCAGTATGCTGAGATTTAGCACTAAGTGGAAAGGTTTGGCTTTTAGAATTATTTCAGCACGTTGAATTTTGCATAATTCTTGTGTATTATTTTGAATACTAATAACATGGAAGATAGTAAAATCAAAAAGATTTTTTTTTATTGCCTTGGTTTCTTAATTTTTCCTTTAAATAGTGTCAGTGTTTGAACTTTAAAGTTTCTCCAACAAGACTTTAGTTATTTAGCTCTTTGCTGAACAGCAAAGAAACTCAGCTGTACTGTGAATCCTGTACTAATGCAATGAGAACTTGAACTAAAGGCAAGATCGTGTAGATCTACAGAAACACAATTTCAGTGCTTCAGAGTTTCTTAGCAATCTGAGGTGTACCTAAACTCAGTTCCCTCTCTCAAACAGGCCTAATTTATATTTCAGTCCTTCTATTTGTCATCTGCATTCAGCACTTCATCAGTCAGATAAGTAGTAACTCTCACCAGTCTACTCTGTCCTTGGGCCATCCTTTTCCTCCCAGGCCACAGTAGCATCCATAGCGCAGGTAGGCGAAGGGGGAGCGCCCTGTGGTGCATCGGATGGCTCCGGCCAGTTCCAGAATTCCTCTTCGACTTCTCAAACGGCCTTCCCCAAAAGTACCTTTATAAACTGGGGGAGAGAAACTAGTATTGAATCCAACATGCAGATATTAAATAGTTGGGATTGTTTGGTTTTTTTAAAGCGTTGATAAGAACTGACGGTACTTGAAAACAGTCCAGTTTTATTTTTGACACTTTGGGGCCACGCTGCTTGACCCAGTCCCTCTGTCCCCAGTCCACAGTGAGCAGAAAACTGAACACTGGGAGCAGCTGCAGCGGTTTCCTCCCATGGAGGCAGTGTACAGTGGCAGACCACTCATTTCCAGTCTTCCAGCTGCTGAGGGCCAGCGTGTCTCCTGTGGCCCAGGCCCACCCAGTTGCTAAGATTAGCTGCCCCGGGGTTGCAGTGTTTTCTCTTTAACATAACATGCAATTGTGCCCATGTTATTTTGTAGGATGTAGTGCTTTGCATTGGAACAAACATGTCCTTTATGATAGGGTTTTGGTTTTCCTCATTTTTAGACGAAGCAGCCAAATAACTGGTAGGGATGGCGTGGTGGACATGAGGCAGGGAAATGAGTGGCTGCTTGGAGCCTTTTCCAGGGAAATTACAAAGGTGGGGTTTGGTTATTTTCCTGTTTACTTTTGTGTGGGGTGGTTGTTGTTGAAGTGATTCTCACTCTTATTTCTCCAGAACAAAACTTACTTTAGGAACTGTATTTTAACCACCTCACAGCAGTACTAAAGGAAGAAGTCCCAAGCAGCAGAAAACTGTTGAGACTCTGGGTGACATTTTTAGGGCTTTATATCATCCAGAGAGTTTGAACTAACACACTGAAGACCCCGATGGTAATGGGCAGCCTCTCCTTGAAGTGCAGGCTCCAAGCTATTCACAGCAAATTTTAAGAAGCTGAATGACTACAAAAAAACCCTAGTTTTATAAGGCTTCTGATTAGAGTTTCTTATTAAATAAACTAATTACTTATTTTATAAACAGTTTATAAACCTAACTCCCAGTACTGGTTACAGATTCCAAAAGATACTAAGATTTAACAACTGATAATCCCTGTGATGGAGACAAACAGCAGAAAAAATAGTTAGACTTCATTGTTAAAGGCTTTGATAGTTACTTTCCTAAAAAATAACGATATGATTATGCAGTTTTTATATAATCTGCATAAACACATAATCTATTATGATAGCATAATTGATTAATCTTTTGTAATAGATTGTATCATAATAGATTATATGATTAACTATAATCAGTTAATGGAAAATCTGACAGAAAAAATACCGGTCCCAGCACAGTTGAGTAACTTGAACTGTGTGGGATGTTGGTGACCTCTGGCACTTGTAATGTCATGAAACAAAGGAATTTAAACACCTCATGAAATCACCTCAGTAAGAAATTCAATTGGTTTGAGTGTGAGAATGGTAAAAAAACACTTTAGGAAGGATCCTGAGGCAACATTTAGTACCCTCCTGACTGGTGACCACTCCCAGATCTTGTCCCTCCTGCTTTTTGGGCATGTGATCGAGGGGCAGAAGTGTTGAAACAACAGTTTCAACTGTTTGGCCATTGATTAAAAGCAATCATATCCTGAGGAATTAAGAAAAGCTTCCTTGTTATGTAATCAATAGCAGTTTCATTTCAAAACTGCTGTGCTGACACTAAACTTCCTTGCTAAGATAGTGAACAGTATCTGTTGTTCGTGGCTCCTATTCCAGAACATTACCTCTATGTTTAGTGGGAAATTCTGCTTCTGGGTAGCAGAAGCATCCATTTGGTTATAAACAGATTTCTTTTGTGATAGCACTGATAGTGTTATCTTCATTGTCAGTACAAGTTCAGTAAATTCTGAGCTGAAAACCCTGCAATAAGGCTGGAGCATTACAAGTGACAACTTCGGTGTTTAGTAATGGGGACTCTTGTAGACAGCCAGTAATGTCTGGAGGAACCATGGTTAATGGCATGACCTGCATGACCTTGGGAATTCTGAAAAAGGTGAAGTTTTTTTTCCATTGTGTCTCAGTTCCTGGCACCTGGGGAAGGATGGTGTAGGCGAGATACAAGTCAGGAAGAAGAAAATAAGAATTTCCCAGTCATATTCCTAGTTTCATCAGAGAATTGTTTCCTAACTTGGGGCAATTCCCAGTCCCTTGATTTAAATCCATGACAACTAGAAGTGATGAACTGTCTAGTAGCTGTGGAGCTCAAGTGTAATATGCCATGCATCTTAAAGAAAAGGACATAAACTTTTTGTCCTTGTCATATATGTCTTACAGCATCTTACATACGTTACATAGATCAGGACATGCAGGTGTAAAGCAGCATGGCATAGATACTCTGTCACAACAGCTTTATGAGCTGAGTTAATAAAAGCAATGAAATACCATCCAAGAATGCCCAGAACTATGGAAACAATCAGAATATAAATATGTTGTTGTTGATGATAGCATTGGTGTGTTTGCCATATAACAAAATCTCCAGAGTGTTTTATCAGGAATGTTGTGGAATATAGTTAGAGAGTGAATTGATGTTCTGTGTATTTCCAAATATTTTTTGATTAAGTTTTTGAAATCTTCTCTGTGGTTTTGTTTGTTTTTATGAAGACTCTGTGAATGAGAGGTTTGATTATGCATTCCTGAAAGAGCAGTGTTGTCCCTCGATGTCTAGTCTGTGGGTTTTGTCATGCAGATTGTGTGCAGCTGTGTCAAACACAACCTTGAAAGCAGAGAAAAAGGGAGTGAGCCAGATTGGATTTATTTTCATTTCATTGTTTTATAAGGTGCTTTAAAAATCCACTCTCTTAAGTTTCCATACACAAAGAGGGGGGAAAATTAGAAACACATTAATTTTTTGTGAAAGGTCATATTTCCTATCATGTTTTACACTTTTCAATAGGCAAAGATGATTCTTTTTCCAGATACATACTCACATTTTTATTGAGATTATAACTTTGCATAATTATGGTACCTAACTACATTATTAGCATCTAATACAGTGTATGCTGTTTTGTGGGTTGAAAAAGAAATTTTAAAGCCATTCTTTCAATAACAGATTATTTTAATGTTAAATATGTGTAAAATTTCCTACAGGTGTATCTCTATGCAGTCATAATGCTCCAGTAGTTCAGAACTTGAAACTTGGGAATAAGCAGACTTTCTGATGCATTTCCAAGATCTTGCAAAAAACAACTGCATGCCTTACAGAAGCCTTAGTTTTTGCTTAGATTTTTACCTCTTGTTTCATAAGCCATCAGGAATGGCCTTTTCCACCTCATTTTATTGCCCAGACAACTTACATGCTATCTCCACAAACTCTGGTCACATGTACATTTTTTGGAAGGTTAAATTTGCCTGTTTTGATACTTTGGACCAATTGGGAAAGAGGTAAATTGCATTTCCCGTGCTCCACACTGCCCACGGAGTGGGTGACTGAGGTGCCTGACTCAGAGCTATCGGAGCGCAGCCAGGCTCTCTGTAATGAGCACTCCAGGCTGGCAGAAGCAGTGATTTCATTGCTTTCCTTAATGTTCTTGCTGAGGTTTGTGCCATGCAAAGGATGAAGTCTGCAGGATGATCAAAATGCAGAAGGAATCATAGGGGCAATCTGAGGTCAGGAAGTAGAACTGGGGCAGGGAGCTTGGTGGGGCCCTAAGTTGGCCAATATAAATAAGCACCTTACCTTATGGGCTTTAATCACACGACTGCCTTCCCCCAGACCCTGCTCCATTCTGTGTCCAGAATCTGTTCTAGGAATGAATTGAGGCTCTTTAGGATCCTGCTATTTGCAAGATTTGGTGTGGTGAATTTGCAAGCTGTGTAGGAATGTATAAAAAAAGATGCAAGAGAATCTTTTACTTAAGACAGCTGATTGCTATTCTGGAAGACAGGATTTTATCCTTACAGCTGTCACAAAGGTTCAGTATGGAGTTAATCACTTTAAAACAATGCCTATTAATGTTTACAAATAGTAGGCTCCTAGCCTGCTGACTATCTTGGGGTTGGAGTACCAAGCTGCCAGAGCACTCAGTAAGAATCAGGCTTTGAGCAGTTGAAGTTCCACATAATTTTATGCAGTTGTAGGTAAAATTGGGTTCTACCATGTCACCATGGGAACCTAAAATCAGAGGATGCTTTTTTGTGTCAGCCCACCTACCTATCTGAAAAAGAGGGACGATAATATAGTTTCATAGAAATAAGTACAATCAGATACTGTACTGATGAATACCTCAGAAGACCTAGGAGGAAATGGACTGTGAATTGCTACAACCGGTCTTTAACACTGATTAATAAATAGGAGGTAGGAGACAAAAAAAATAATTAAATATTTGCAAAGTGAGTAATTGGCTGTGTGAAGGTGTGAGGCAGGGGTCCTTTAATTACATTCTCACATCATAACTCGTTCCTGAAGACTGATTCATTTTTCAGAATAACCCAGTTAGGGGTTTGTAGGCAATCTCAGTTCTAGCAATTCCTGCTTCTGAACTGCTTACTAACACAAGTGCTCCGCCACAGCTCTCTCCAATACCCAGAGAGGAGTGGGGGTAAAGCTACTGGCTTTATAGAAGTATTGTTACAGCACGTGCAAGCTGCAAACTGATTTGAAACACGGATCTTGGTTAGCAGAGTTGCACATTGCTGATGAACTTTACAGCAGCAACGTGCGCCCCTCCAGCCCCGCTCCCCGTGTGCAGGTGCGGTCTGAGCACCGGCCGGGTGTCGGGGCAGCTCCGGCCGCCGCTGGCAGCGGCACGTCGGGGCTTCCCGCAGGTGAGTCCCACCCAGCTGTGCCCGAGCGCTGGCCACCCCTCACAGGGACTGCTGCCCGGCGTGGGAAGACGGGCACTTCCTGTGAGGGTTTCTCCTAACGCTCCTTTCTCTACCCCTCTTCCCACCTGCCCCCCGACGCGGAGGCGCCGCTGGACGGGGCCGCTCCCCTGCCGGGAAGGACCGTGCGGATGCCGAGCCCGGCCCGGGGCCCTGCTCTACTCACCGTCCGCGGGCAGCAGCAGCAGCAGCAGCATCAGGAGCGGGGGCAGCGGCGCCATGGGCAGCGGCGGGCGGGGTGCGGGTCCTGCGCTCGGCAGCGGAGCGTGTAGGTGTGAGGCGCAGCGCCGGCGTGCCGGCTATAAAAGGCGGCTTTCTGCCCCGAGCCGGGTCCCCCGCAGCCCGAGCCCAAGTCCAAGCTGTGCTGTCCATCTGGCCAGAAGGGAGGAGCTGCCGCTGGAAGAGCCGGCGAGAGCCGGGACCTGTCACTCGGGCAGCGGAGCGCGGTGCGGGCACAGCGGTCACACCCCGCAGCTCGGTGATGGGGCCGCCTCTCCGCTCCTCCACACCGTCCTGCTCTGGCAGCTGTATTTTCTTTTTGAATTACAGCAGGTCCTAGGTAATTTAATCCAGATCTGAAGAGGAAAGCAGGAACTGTGTTGTAAGTTAGTCTAGTGGTTAATTATAACCAGTGCTGAAGACGTGCTCTATCTGGAGTCTGCATCAGCCAGACTTCATCTACTGATTGCTCCTTTCCTTGGATGACTAAAGGACAACCAACTCCTAAACCAGTTACGGATATTTGTAGCTTGATAAAAACTTTTTAATTGTACCTCAAACAAAATAGACTCTCCAAGTGAGTAATTTTTTTGTACATTGTATTATATTTTCATATTTTTCCATTCCTTTTCCAACTCTTATTATTTTGTAAAACATACAACTAGGTGTCTTATTACAATCAATTTCATTGCCTTTCTCAATATACAGACAATACCACTTGCTTTCATATGATTTTTTTCTGTGCTCATACTTTCCAATTATTTCTTCAGACCTTTTATTATTGCACTGAAACCAGTGCATTTCCTGTCAATTGTTCGAGCAATCAGGAACCCTGAAATTTAGAGTATTGATTCTGTGTGCATGTGTTTTGTCTTGTGGTGTTCATAGGGGTTTTTTTTTGGCATTATTATATTCCAGGCTATTACCCCCATAGGATCCCATTGACGCCTACACTGCTAGGATATGGAAAGAGAAATAAAACTAGTTTTATTTATGGAACTTACCAAGAACTTTTTCTAGATCATGTCATCTTACTATTGGAGAGCAGCTGGTAGTTTGGTGGGGGGGTTGTGAATGGTATTTTCATCAAAGAAATGAAATCGTTTCTTCACGCACATACTGAGGAATAATTCTATTTTTGCATTTAAATGCTCTGATTTCTGTGTTATAACATTACTCTTTTTTCAGGAAAGGTAGAAAATCATACGTGATGTGATTCCAAGAGACAAAAAGCATGCACAGACAGATCAGATTTGGTTTTGTTATGCTCTCATTAGTCCAGGCTCTCTGAAATGTTTTTGTTGGCACTGAAGTGAGGGTAGTGTGGGATAAACGTGGAACGATGGGAGGCAGGATATTGATCTGCCATTGTACACCTGGTAGGCCTTTGTGCCACCACGTGCAGAACAGCAGGCCAGCTGTGGCAGCTCAGCCAGGGCTGTGCATGGCACTTGGCAAGGCAGAAGGTGCCGGTGGGAACTCCACACAGCAGAAATAAGCAGGGTTCCCACCCCAGTGCTGGTGTTCTGCAGGGAGGGGAAGTGCTGGAGGCTTCCTGTGAAGTCCTGATGCCTGGCAGATCTGTACTGCAGGTGTGGTGTGCTGGGACAATGCTGCCAGCCCATCCTTCTCCTTCCACCCCTGTGCCTGGCTCTGGCCAACAAGGGGAGCACAACTGTCACTGCGTGTGCCAACACAGCTGGAGTGGAATACCAGTGAAGCACATTGTGTGGCAACCAGAAAGGCTGCTCATGACCCTTATAAGTGTTGGTAGAATACCCACCTATTGGGGATTTTTTTAAATTTTTTTTTCAAGATTTCGTTGCTATTGCCATCAACTGGGTCAGGGCAATTTTGCTATTACTCATGGAGTCACATCGCTAATTACTGTTACTCTGGGCTCGTACTGTCACTTACATTCATTTGTTTACCGACTCTTCCGGTCAATAAGTCACACCTATTAGAACACTTTAATGGTGTCCGAGAGCTGCCTAATGAAACTGCCACTTGAACACTGTCCCATCCAGCATACCATTGCATATGACAATGAAAACAGTATCCAAGGGAGCAAGATGGATTACATTTCAGCTTGTTCTTCAGGACACTGACTGATGCAATGTCTTAGTGCAGCTGATATGTTTTTCTCTGAAAAAGGAAAGTAACCTTATGACCACTGAAAAACCAAATGAGACTGAAATGCTCAGACTACAGCTGCTTCTATCAGAAAGTACACAAAGATGTGTAAGGGCAGATGCTGTATATAGTGATGAAGTAAGCAATGCAAGTCATGAGTTCTGATTCCTATGAGTGAAGTAAAAGTTCAAAGGAGAACATCCAGTGAAATTGGTGAGAGGGGAGGAAATCTGATAGAAGGAAATACTTTTATTGAGGCCGAGCTAGATTGTCCAGTTAATTGCCAGGCATATGGCTAAGAAAATATACCAGTAACAGACTGGAAGTTCATATGGATTAAAATGATAGTGTCATATTTTTTTAAATTAGATTTGGTTCCCTTAAAATTTCTTAATTAAAAACTTATGTGGCAGTGTAGACCTGTCATATTTCTTTTTGTAGTGTTTCTTTTCTTCTATTTGAAGCACTTGGAAACTGGCCTAAGTCATATGTGACAAATGGAATTTTCCCTCTTACTGATGAATTCTCTCTGTCTGTCAACTAGAGCTGTGCAGGGGTGGGGAGAAGCATTTGCTTTTAAAACATACTTTCTCAAACAAGGCTGCGTGTGCCTTATGATTGCTTTAATTGTTTTTAAATCTGGGAAACAGATTAATATAATTGAGACATGGCTCTACTGAGGAACATTCTCACAGCATAACACTTACTGGCAATCTTGTTAAATGAATTCTAAAAGTGTAATTTCTCGGGGTTCAGGATTATGTACATGCAGGAAAATGACAGACTATAATAACTCAAAATGTTAAAATGTTTATGGAAAGTGCTAGAATGTTCTAAAATACAGTTAATGTAAGTGCAGGATATTGATTACCCTGTGATCAGAAGGTAGTGATCTTAAGAGAAGTGTAACAGTAGATTTACTGCTGACTTAATAGCTGAAAAGCTGTATTTTTGTAGTAATAACAGTTCCATTACATTTTTTTTATTTAGTAAGAACAGTTATTTTCCCTGAGAAATGAAAAGCATGGCACCTACCTTGGTCATATTTACTCTGCATTTAGCTGTTGTGAATCAATGTAGTGTTGCTGCTGCTGAGTACGTAAGTACTAGGGTCTGTAGGTGTCTAACCAAAGTGCTAAAAGATGCCTACAGCATTAAGAATGTGGCATTTAAGCAGTAGGACATATTTGTTTCCTCACTGAATTAATGAACTAATAAAGAATGGTGAAAGAAATTATTTTCCCATTGTTAGAGATGGGTATGGAGGCAGGATGATTTGCTTAAGGTGTTTTACGATGCCTGTAGCAGAGCTGGGAAGCAGGAATTTGATGTTTTGCATCCCAGGTTAAGCCCCAGATTTGGTTCTTTTGTGACACTGTCTCCCGGAGGAAAATAAGGAAAGAAGCACATGCCTTACTGTGAGGGTATCAGAATAATTAGAACTGAAGAGTTGCTTCCCAGCAGTTAAGTCAAATGACTGTGTTTACTTGTTGCTATACTTGGTAAATGTCTCTGAGTTATCCTATATCTTCTTAAACACTGGATTGGGACACAGGTTCTACCTGGAATATATCCTTTACAAGTGTATGTTCCTTCAGATACTGACTGTCCACGTAGTACATAACTTCTTTATCATTGTTGTCTTCATAAAAATACCAAAGTTAACAGCCTTAATTATCTGAGTATTTGTTTGGAAACATTCAGTGCCTTTGTTCCCATTTTTGGAGGTTTGGCTGGGTTTCCTCACTTTCATGTCCTGCCATCTTCTCTTAGTTCCCTTTCACAACCAATGCTTCCTGTTTACCAATGTTTTCTTCAGCTCATGTCGTTGGAGATGTTGTCCTGAAGTGTACAAGAGTTATAAAGCCAAGTTTGGAGAGACAAGCTCCACATGGAAGATGAGAAAACATCCTGCTAAGCCATTTTATAGTATTTGGCAATGTACATGTATTATCTCAAATCCAGTTCTAGCATACACAACAAAATCCAACTTTAAAACTATACCAGCCTATAGCATAGCTTGTAATGTCTCAGGTAATAGTAAGTCTCTGAGTAGCACAATATGTGAATTTTGGGATCATATCTGTAGTACTGCCCTTTCCATGCCCTTTGGCAGCAATGTTACTCTGTCCATGCTTCAAAAACACCATGTAGTGTGTCACTGCCCATAACAGTTTTGTGCTGGAAAGGTTGTTATTACAGAAATGTTCCTGAAACTGCTATCATGTCTGCACAGGAGCTGAATTACTCCCACAGTTCTTTTCTCTCTTTCTTCTAGTTTTGTTTTTTCCTGATCCCCATTCTCCCCTCTGCTCCTTTAGTACAACAGCTGCTAGCACAGAGTCCATTCTGTCCATACAACCACCCAGGCAAGTGACGAGATTGCAGGAATGTCCTCAGAGCACCAGGTATTTATTGATGCAGTTCTGTCCATTTTTATGGCATGGAAGTATATTGCCTGTCTTTGAGCAAAGGCACACACTGGAGATTCAGGGGGAGGACTCTATAAATAACTTCCAGCTTGCTTAGCTCTTAGGTTCTGACAGTCATCTCTGCCTTCCAGAAGATTTGCACCCTCTAAGTCAAGTTGTACATTCGGCATTCGCATCCAGAAAAAGACTCTAGGCCTGCTTCTTGTGGAACCAAGGGCTACTTCTTATTTTTATATCTTGGGAAAAAAAGACTTGGCAATGCAGTGTGCATGTTTCTAAAACAAAATTTGAAGTCTCCAGCATATCTCTGGAAGGATATCTGACTTGCTTTCTTTATATAGGTTACATCAATTTGGATTCCTGAAATGGTTGATGTAATGACCAGAATGATGGGATAGAGTGACCTCTCAGCACATTTGTGGGTGATACCAAATTGGGGGGAGTGGCTGATACACTGGAAGGCAGGGCTGCTACTCAGACAGACCTAGTCAGACTGTAAAAACGAGCTCTTGGGGACCTCATGAAGTTCAGCAAAGGCAAATGCAAAGGCCTGCAACTGGGTTGGCATAACCCCCCAAGTGGGACAGGCTTGGGAACTGACTGGATAAAGAACAGCTTTGTAGAAAAGGAGCTGAGGGTTGTGGTAGACAAGCTGAATGTGAGCCAACTGTGTGCTCTTGGAGCTCATGTGCCCAGCTGCAAACTGGGCTGAGTACCACCGGTAGGTTTGGAGGGAACTGATTTTTCCCCTCCATCTGACACTGGTGACACCACGTCTGGAGCTCTATGTATCATTTTAAGAAAGCCACTGACACACTAAAGCAAGGCTACCTAACTGCTCAGGCAGCTGCAGTTCATGCAAGATGAGAGCTGGATTTGCCCAGGTTTAAAGAAGATGGTGAGTGGAGATCATTGTGCTGTGAAGCACTTTGTAATGGAAGGGTGTAGAAGAGATGCAGCCACATTTGTCCCAGACGTGCTCAAGAAGCAATGAGCACAACCTATAGCAATTTAATATAGGAAACAATTCTTTTATTTATTTTTTTTTTAAGGATCAAATCCTGAAACAATTTGCCCTGAAAGGCTATGGCAACTCCATCCTTTGAGATACATATAACTCAATTGAACATGATTAAAAGCAACCTGCTTTAATGGGACCTGCCATGAGGAGAAAGTTGGACTACGAAACTTGCAGAAGTCCCTTGCCACCTACACGATTCCAGTATTGTGATATGGGAGCAGATACCTTCAAATTAGCAGTTCCACCCTGCCAGGGAAGGAGACTCCAGTATCACTTCCTTTTGCCTAAAGGTTTTTATGAAACCATGGCCTGTAGGCAGGGAAGGCAGTAAGCCTGTTCTGCAATAATAAATTAATTGATAATAATTTTTTCCATAGATGACCAAATAAAAGATGCAAATGCACTGGGGAAATCATCTGTACTGAATTCAAAGAGACTTGAGATTCTGCCTACTTTTATTGTCTAGACAGCTTTGTCACAAAGAGAAGCAGTGCCCTTTTCATACTTCCCTACCATTTTAACTCACTGTTATGAAATCCCATTTCTATGCCTTAGTCCTTGTCAACCATTTCTGAATCTTCTTCCAGTTCTATTTTTAGTGAGACGGGGGGGAGGCTGCAGAATTGAATGCAGTATCCAGGGTGGAGACAGAACATGGATTTATAGAGACTGCAGACTATATTTCATTTAAGAGCGAAGAAAAATGAATTCACAGTTTTGTGTAACTTTTACCATGTCTACTGGCTTTTCACTGTCTCTAAATGTTTTAAATTGCTTGAAAATAAAACAAAGACTTTTTTGTTACCTGTTTATTTGTTCACCTCTTAGTTGTTTTGTTCTTCACCCTGTCAACAGTGGACAGACCTATTGGTCTGGTCTGCTTGGCTTGCAGCTTTCTTTCAGGACCTGTCTTCCTTGTGCTCCCTCAGCTGTGCAGTTTTATGGCAACTGAAGCCATCAGAATAAAATCCCTAAGTAACGTGTCCATCAAAGGAAAGGTGAGTAGAATGTGCTCCTTGATTGTTCCAGGCTAATCTGCACAGGAGCCCTCTGTCTTTAACACCATCCAGACTGCTTTGGGAACTGGGAAGGTACTGAATTTATTGTTGAGGGTCAAAAAATCCCTGGAAATACTGAGGGGTAGGGAACATGGGGATTAGCTAGAGAATTTAAGAGTAGGAAAAAAGTGAGTATAGGAAAACTTGCATCTTAAGACATGTAAGATCAAAAGGTGCTAAATAGTGCTGAAGAACTGAGTACGTGTCACTTGTCAAATAGGTTCTGAATCTTGTCTCCAAGTCTCTGTGGGATGGTCTCCTACTTTTATTCTTTTATTTTGCAGAGTGGTTGGGATGAGGAGTAATTGAACCAGAGAACTGTCAGCACTAACATCATGATTTGCTATACCCGAAATAAACCAGATACTTCAAATCAGCCAAAAGATGCAAGAATCATTTGCTGAGAGCATCTGCAAGAGTGCCAGTGCACAACAGGAAGGCTGATGTTCAATAAAATGTTGTTTAGGCACCAGCAGGTGTTTGATTTTGAGTGAGAAGTGGGAACTCAGTAGAAGGTAAGAATTTAAATGCATTCTCAAATCTGGGCTAACATATTATGACAAACATATGATGTTTTCTATGTAGTCCTATTTTCCACTGCATTGGAAGGCAACAAATGCCATGGGTACTATACAACACAAACAAATTAGAGCAATTTATATAACCTATAAAGAGTTAATCTTATGCTTCTTTGGAGTATCAATTACTGTCTTAAGAGTACATTTTCCTAAAATTATGGACAAAAGAAGACATATTCAGGACACTTATGAGCAGAAGACTTGTAGACTCATTGCCACAAAGAACCAAGGAAACAGTGGAGTGTGAAGGAAGCTGCTGAATTGAAGTCCCAGTACCTTGTACATGTGACAGTGCTCAGGGAAGATGATATTTAACTCTTACAGAGTTCAATGAATCTTCAAAGATAAATAGAACTGTTGCATAATTTCCATAGTACAGATTGATAACTAGCACACCAATGCGTTTGGCAGTCTTCAGACTTCGTCATTCTTTTTGATTTTAATACAAGGAGGATGATCATTGGGTGACCAGATTGCCCGAAGTGGTTCTAGAGCTTCCCTCACTGGAGATATTCCAGGACCAGCTGGATGCAATCCTGTGCCATGTGCTCTGGGATGACCCTGCTTGAGCAGGGGAGTTAGACTGGATGGCCACTGCAGTCCCCTCCAACCTCACCCATTCTGTGATTCTCTGATCGGATCCAAATAGATAAATTGCTTCCTTGGTTTAATATAAAACAAATTCCTCATGGTGATACTATATTTCCAGAATTTCATCATGAGCCATCTAGAAAAACTCTTATCTACAGCTCCTGTGACTAATAAAGTTCATAACATCCTAAAGAAGTAGAGCTGTATTCTTTAAAATAACATGTATGAAGACTATTGTTCCTACATATAAAGGAGAAAAGGTTTTAATTGCATATGAAATGCCATCATAAAATGAAGAGACCAAACGCCATGACCTACCCCATTTGTACCAGCAGTGATGGAACCACCATTCTCTTTGCATTTACTCTACAGAACAAGGGAGTTTGCAGAACTGTGTGTACCAGGCCTTGCTAACTGGCATCAGCATGTGCAAGAAACGAAAAAAGGGAGTGAGGAACCAGTCCCAGTAAAGCTGTAAAATGAATAGTTTTATCTTCAGCTGTTAGAGGTGTGAATCTTACTAAACAGATTTAAATTCTTATGAGTACTTATATCAGAATACATTTATGTAGCATCCAGTCAAGGGTGATCTCCAACCAGCAGTCAAAAAGTGACTGGGAACAAAGTAAAGTAGTTAATTTCTCTGACTACTTCTTTGGTAGCTTTCTAGTTTCAAGTCTAGGTTACAGTTTTCACTGATTACCCTTTTGAATAAACAGACATTTTCCCAAATACCCATATTACAGTCTTCATGAAAATCTTTCAGGTGGTCGGTACTAAATATATTTTTACCTTTTTAGGGTGTAAACCAGCACATTTTAATTGTGTCTCAGTTACTTTACCAAAAGTATCTTCACTTCAATTATGCTGAATGATAAAAATTTTGTCTAGCTTCATTTTGTGACTATGATACCCCAAAAATATGGTGCATACAAAATTTTATGCTGACCATATTCAGATTACCTTTTAAAGTAACACCTTATGCATACTTGGCATTTTTACTTCACAGAGCAAAACAGTTCTGTGGACATAGAATATTCCAAATTTTGTGTGTCTGCACACAGGATCTGCATACTTAAACTTAATGGTGATTTGAAGCTGCTGTGAGACTCACAACCACCTAATTTCCTAATTCTGTTTGCAATTCTTTAATGCCACATTAATGTTTTAATGTTCCTCTAGTTATCTCCCCTCTCAGAAAGAAGAAACAATAAACCCTTATTAGTTTATGCACCATGTAATCCCTAGGAAGGATTTGCCTGGGACAGATAATCTTTGCTTGTGTTGAAGTCTTATTTAGAATGGAGGGTCAACTTAATTACATAAGCAGGCCTAATTTTTATTCTGTAAAATACTAGATTGAATTTTTGTTTAGATTGGTTCTTCCTGAGAGCCACAAAAACACCCCAACCCTGTATGGTTTTATCAAAAAACCCAGCGGCCAATACTGCACATCACCCTTCCAAATGCACGGACATTCATGGATAATTGTGTGCAGAGATCCTGCCAAACATCCATTTCCTTCCCATTAACTGGCCTTTTTCATTTACTTATTTTTGTTGAAGAACCTCATAGTTTGTCTATGGATGCGTGGAAACATGTTTTGCATATTCATACAATAAAGTAGAATTCAAATGTACAGCAATGTGAAGTAGTTAGTTCTCTGTAATGACTTCATTCCTGTTCCTGGGGGAGGGAATGCACCCTAAGATCTAAATAATACAAGCACTAAATGATCACTTCTTTCATGTAAGGAGAGAAACCTTTTCTACCATAGCACATATATTGCATCCCCCCCTTCAGTTTTCTGTAATCTGCATAGTTAGCTGATTACTGCACAACTGGAAGGACTGGAATTAGGTGGGTCCTTTTATGATCGTTATGATAGCAAGTTGAAGGAAGAGGAGGAGCTGCAGCAGTCCTAATTTTACTTGAAATACTGGACTTAGAGACCCATGTGAGAGCACTAAGGATCACAATCCCCTGGAGAAGGGTTGACCTCAAAACAAGTGTCACTGCTTACTGCTGTGCTGCTGCTTTCAAGTTTTTGGTCTTTGAATTCTGTTTTTCATCACTTTGTTCTGGCCTCTGCCCACCATCTTTTTATCTTTGGCTTCTTATGTCACTTGTCATTTGTTCAAGGAGCTGAAGGTCAGATCATCTGATCTGACTTGAATGCCATAGGCCCTGAAATTTCTTGTACCAGCCCAAGTAATTTCTCTCTGAGCAAGGCATATTTTCTACCTGCTTAAAGCATATAATTAAATTTGGAGTCACACAACATTAGAAGATAAAGAACTTCCTGTTCTGTTATCAGAAGAGCATCTTGTAAGGGGCCTGTGTCTGGAAAAAGGCTGAATGGAGTAGGCACCAGAGGTAGAGACAGGACAACCTAATTAGGGAAGGATTTATTTAAAACTGATTGACTTACAGTAAAATGGGGCTACAGATACTTGGAGTGTGTCATATTTTCACAGTAAAAACAAAATTTAATAAACACAACATTTTTATCCCCTCAGAAAAAAGGTGGGCTGTTAATTGAAATATTTGTTATAAGCAATAATTTGGACCTTTGAGAAAAGGCAGGAATAGTAGTAAGTTCAATACTGAAATGTTTCAACTGAGAGTCAGAGAAGGTTTAGTCTTCAGAAAATATAGATAAAGTATAAACAGCATTTGTTACAAGTTAGGTTCTGACCTCAGTTAAACCCGTACAGACCTAAAAGGTAAAAAAGTATAATAATGCCTGAGATTCTGCAGTTTACAGAAGAAAATACATTTTTTAAGTAAATAAATAATCACAGCTGCGTAAGTCCCATTTTATAAATTTAAGCAGTGAGACTCAGGATAACTGAAGCTCTCTACAAAGTTGGTGGCAAGCTGCAAATTTGAAGAGCCCAGCTGCTTGTCATTTTCTGTGCTAAAGTGTGCTAGTGCTGCTTATTGATCAAGAATAACAATGTTGTGGTTTTAAAGAAAGGCTGACATGCCCAGGCTACATGAATATAGAAAAACCTCAGAAGGCAGGCAACATTTCCTTGTAAAATAGCTTCTAACAATGCTTTAGAACAATTATACATGCTCCAGACTGAGGTTTGGAAGAATGTTAACTCTCCTGTCAATTAAAAACCTCCTTTTGTATGCAGCCAATGGGTGGGGTGCCACATTTGAGAGTGCAGCATTCAAGTTAAAACCTCAACCATCCAAAGTTTGTTTTGAGCCTCACAGCACACAACTCAAACCTCAAATTTTGTGAAAGCCTACGTTGTTAGAAACACACAAAAAAAATAGATTTATAAAACAGATTTCAAAAGCATGTAAAAAGTGAAAAGTTGATTAGAGTGAAGTATGAGAAACAGCAGGACTCTGCCTGTTGTAGCAACTCCAATCTCAGTGGCAGTGCAATTCTGTTGCAATTGCAATTGTTTCCTAAAAACATTACCCCATGTATTTATGTCCCACTTTGCAATAGCTGTGTGGACTGAGAAAGGTCTTGCTGCTCCATCATTATTTGTAATGGCTACTGTAAACTGCATGTTCTTCTGGGTTCTCTTCCATACTTCAGAATTAGGACTCTGTGAAGCCAAGGATACTGTGGCAGTCTGTTAGGCCACAGTCATGCAACTCTCCTCACTTCTGATGTTGCCTGCTTGTAGGAGTAATCTGTATACACTGGGATGCCTCCAGTGCAGCTGAGAGCTGCAGTTATGTCAGCACCACTAAATTAGACAGTGCTAAAACAGTAGTTCATACTTGCTTCCCAAAAGCCTTGAGCAGTGTGCTCTACTAGGGAATATTGACTCTTTCAAGGAAGAAGAAAATGTGCTAACCTTATTTTTGGATGCATTAATTTCTTCAGAACAATTCTCTGAGGAATCACTTATTTCCAAGCATTGTGTTGCTTATATGGCAAATCAATTTTAGCTGAGATTTTATAATTTTAGGGTCATATTGGTTTGAATGCAGGACAGAGGGAGGCAATGCACAACTCTTTATGGAAAACACTTTCCTAGGGTATCTGTGGCAGCATTCACAGGGTCATGGAATGGTTTGGGTTGGAAGGAACCTTAAAGATTACCTTGTTCCAGCCCTCTCTGTCACACACTCCACTAGAACAGGTGGCTTTAGGGGTGTATTCAAAGAATCCTCATGCTTTATTGCTCTACTTCTATGATTTCCTTAAAATGCTAGTTTGACAAACAACAATTAAAATACTCTTCACCCTTTTTGTACTTTAGAACACTCACTTGCCCATGAAAAGTCAAGAATTGAAATGAAGATTGCCAGGAAGGAATGAAAGGTGAATTCTCCAAAGAAATTTTATCTGGAAAGGTGTAAGTGTTTTAGGAGGGTGGGAAAACTCTTTTCTCCCCTGCCCTCTAAAGAAGATGTATTTTGAATCCTTTGTAATGATTGTAAAGAAAAAAAACTCTAATCAGTTTGATGCTCTGCAACATAAAATTAGAAGTAAGTACATTGAATGGGTCAGCTAACTTCATTCTCCTTGTGTTTCTGCAGAGATATTTTCTTTGAAAGACCCTAGTCAAGTTTGGCCACTCCTTATTTAAAGTTTTATTTAAATTCAGAATGAATCAGTGTACATATAAAAATGTTAGTTTTGTAACATGGCTTTTGTTTTACTACATTTCAGGAGACATTATTAATTTTTTTTTCAGTATTTTCTGCAACATGAAGCAGAATGATAGAAAACAAAAAATAAACATTACTGTTAGGGACTAGAAACTCCAATTGCTTGCAGAGTGTCAGAGGTGAAGCTGAAGAATTCCTTAAGTATGTTTTTATACTCAGCTTGAAGATACTTTGCCATTTTTACTAGTGCTCGTAAACCTGAGTTTTGGATGACTCCTTGACCTCTTGGAATAAGTACAACAGTTAAGATAAGCTGATGAATAAATGCTTATCCTGTTTGCAGGAATTAGGGTATTGGTCTATAACTGAGCATCATGGTGGCTTTCTCTATAGAGGGCCTGAGCTTCCTCCATAGGACGTGGAGAGAGTTCAGAATTCATAAGAGCCAATATGATCATTGGAGAATTTCTGTTTTAGTCATGTGGACATGGTTAAGCAAGGCAGAGAGGTGTAACATTCAGCCTCTTTGACCTAAGACAGCAGAAGCACTCAGTGCTGATGTGTTAATAGCTTTCAGGATATGAGAGAAACAGTTTAGAGGCTTTGAAGATGTTTAACCTACTTAGCTCACCTACGAAAAGGATAATCTGATTGCCAGCTTCAAGAGGATTGTAAGCAACCCTTAGCAGTCTCCTGCAAAACTTGCTTCAGAGAGATCATTCCTGCTCAGAGCAATCTAACTCACCAAGTGTGTGATTTAGCACTTCATTGGGCTCAAAACTGAGCCAAACTGATAGACCCCATGCACTGGGCTTTGGTTCATTTGATAGAGCTGTCTCAGAGCATGGGACTCCTTTGGGGAACAAGACAGGAAGGTGTGCTCCAGCCATGACATCCAATCTGTGTGTTCAGGCTAAAGCCAGTCCAAAGATAACCCCTAAAATGTGCATTGAGGCTGAACATTTGACAGCTACACAACATTTGCTTTATGAAAGGGCTTCATTTGGATGAGTCTGCTTGCACACAGGCATGAGCATGTGCAAAGCCAGCAGCACTGGTACACATCTTCCTCTCTGGTCTCTCTTGGACAGCTTGTACTAAATATACACTCCTAAAAGGCACACTAATTTGCCTCTGACATTACCAAGAGATTGAGATCTTCTAGATCTTGGCAAAGCTAAAGAACAAAGCAAGGTTTATTCTGGCAGGAAACTCCCTGTGGAGAGAGGTATTGCTCAGTTCTGCTGAGTTACTTGGCAAAGCACCATTCTTTACCTAAATTAGACAACAAACCATTGTTTCTCCCTCCCCCATCTTCTTTATGGGCAGATTTAAATCTCATATATAACCTGTGATAGAAAAGAGATGTTTACCCCTATTCCACCTTTCCAGTTATAGCAGAGCTCTCTAGCATTAAAGACCTGTTGTAGTTAACCCCTAAACAGAAAGCAAAGCAAATACGGACCAAGTCAGGTGAAAAGATACTGAAGTTAACGAAAACATAGCTCTAAAGTACTACAACAAACATTATGCATTGAATAAAACACTTCCTGAGTTCCATGCTAGCAGTGGAAGTCCTGCCTTCCAAAGGAAGTAATCAGACACACCTTATATTGCAAAATTAGTCAGTGCAGGCACAGTTACAGAAAAGCAAATGATAAAATTGAGACGTGATGTAAACAGCTGAAGCTCATGATAATGGGTTAGCTAGTTACAACAGTGAGGTAAATATTATATTAGCAAACAGGTGAGGAAAATAGCTGTAATTTTCCTCACCTTAATCTTCAAAGCCTGTTTATTACATACAACAAAGACAGCACTTCTGAGAAAATGGAATAGCATAAAAAAATCAAATAGCATAGGACATAGATTGCTACATTTAATCATTCCTAATTATAATAAACAACAAGGAAAAAAAGGATTCCTTGGAAAGGGTAGGAAAATTTCTAGTTTTTGTTTTTTTTTTTTTTTTAGAGAAACTGAAAGACTAACATAATATTAACAAAATGAGAAGTGTGTCTGAAAAATAGAGTTGACAAACTAAAAACTTCATTATGTGCTTATCCTGCACTTTCAGAAAGGGTCTTTATCTCACTGGACATGAAGTGAGAACTGCTCACAGAACTATCTGAACTCCTGACTGCTCATTACCTATAATTAGCTAGGATAAATAAGTTATTGTTAAATCAAGAGTTGAAGCAATGTATATATAATTCCTATTGAAATACTGTCTTTTTGTCCACACAGATACATTTCTCCATATGTAAGAAATTTTGCAAATGTATGACTCTCTTAAGCAAATAGTAAAGCACCTTAAAATATTTACAGATCTTAAGAGTACTCAGTGTCAAGGCTCAGTAAGGTGGAAAACTGAATTTAATCTTCTAAGAGCCTGCAGAACAGAACTTTTATTTGTATCAGCCTCTCAATTTTATTTACTCTTTAGTATTCCTTGTTTGAATTAATACATAATCCTCCATTTCATTTTTAAATCACACTGTCAAAGTTCTGTGTGTGTGTGGCTCTGCAAACAAATCTTGAATTTCATAGTCCAGCAAAAAGCTTTATTTGCAAATTCTTACACACTTTGGACAACTAATGCTTAGGAAGGCTATCTTAGCTAGGCACCTTGATTATAATGATTCAAATATTAACTACTGCAATTTTAGAACAGTGTGCTTGAAGACAGGGTTTGGGGATTTGCTGTAGAGACATTTTCAGGAATGGCTTCAGTTTTGCCACTCTTCCTGTCCAAGTGTGTGTGTCACCATCAGGAGACAGTCTAAGCTGCAACACCACCCACAGCCAAATGATTCTGTCTCTCATCCTCCCCCCTGCCAAAGTGAGATGGTGCAGTTTGAATTGTTGCCAAACATACTGAGAGGTTTGAGTAACTTAGAATACCTCAGGGAGTAAAGCTAGCTGGGGGAAAAAAAACCCTGGATCCATCTCCTACCTGCCCATTATAACTGTTACCACACCTTTAGAGAAGGTTAAACACAGAGACTGGCAGTATCCCACACCCTTTTTGTTTTATTTCTGGCTAACAGAAGATCTCTAACCAGTCACCCATTTGAAAAATGGTTTTTGTTTTTTCTCCTCACATCCTCATTAGAGCAGTCATCCATGACTTTGTCACAATGCAACATACTTTACTCATGACACTCCTCTGAGGCTATCCTGAGGCCTGAAGCTAATGCTCCTGATGGTGGCTGGCATTCATATTCCAGCTTAACCCTACTTAGCGTGTCTACTTTCTGTGTGCTCAAACACGGCACTGAAGGCTTCACTTTTTTTGTTGTTAATTCCCGCAATCCTTTCTAAGGTGGCACCTCCCAAGACAGAGCAATGGCTGTTCCTCACCTGCGGCGGGCCGGCTCACAGGCCGGGAGGGCCTCGCTCCCCCTGCCGGCCCACGGCAGCGAAATTCCCCTTGCATGGAGTTGGGTAACGCACGGCAAGGCGGCGCGGAGCGGCTGCGGACGGCTTTCATTTCTGCCGCGGGTTACCATTGAGACACTGAAATCGATCCAAGATATTATCTGCTGTAAAAAACTTACACGTGTTTCACTGCCTTCCGCCAGTTCCAACGAAATTTTAACATGAAAGAAAACTTAAATTGATTTTAAAAATGCTACATAGTTTCCCAAGGAAACGAAAGGTTCATGGGCAACCTCGGGCTCATACCACAAAAGTTACAGTTTAACTTGCCCTGTGGCTGTTGTCAAACACTGCTCCCCTCCACCACGGTCAATCTCCCAGAGACAGCAGAATTCATGTCTCTGCCAGGGCAGGAATGGTATGCAAACAGCAACTGAATTTCAATGGTTGTTAGACTGACAAGTCACAAACACAGCTCTGCAACATCCCATTTGTGTAGTTGGAAGATACTGACACACTGTTTAGCTTAAGCCTGAGGGTAGCCAAGTTATAATATATAGGTGCTTAAGAAAGAATAAGCAAAAAAGTAAAAAAAAAACCACCATAACCTCTTCATTCATACACAGGTAAGGGTTGTCTTAGGATGGACCATATACAGGATATTTTTTTTGCATGGATTAAAAAAAACATACAGATTGATGCAGTTTCTGCTAAAGTAAAAGTCATCCTATTTTCATGGCTCAAACCCATAATTTGACTGGTAACTGCTAGAAATTATAATGGATAATTTCACTAGCATTTAAAAAGGAAAAGCTGTTGCTATTTCAGTGATGCAGTGGGTCAGAGTTTTCAAAAGCATGGTATGCACATGAGAGAACAAATAAAATACAAAAAAGTGTATAACTTGCACACAATAATCTTCTTTTTTTTGTCACAGAGATATTAAGAGTCCATCACTACCAACAAAAAAAGCAGAAACAAACCCTAATATTGGCAGTACCTTTAGCAGGAGTCCTCCTCCATAAGCATGGATGTGCCATGGATCTTCATGTTCTCACTCACTTCTGGGCATCCTAAGCAAAAGTGCTGTGTCATGTGGTGGCAGCAAAGTGAACAACAGCCACTAACTGCAAATTGACTTTCAGAATGGATCACATTAGACTATATTTATTTTACACATGATTACTTTGACTGAACAGCAGTATTGTGCTTAAGTCACCTTTGGAAGGGAATTGTTCATACTCTACTTTAGTACAGTTTAATTTGCAGGTTTCTCTTCTCATAAAGTTCTAATATGGTTCAAGTATTTCAGTTTGGTTAATTCAGGTCAACACCTCCATGTATGACTTCACCAAAGGGGTTCTCCTTTTCATACTCCTGTTTGTATAAAGCTCTGTATTGGTGAAATTTTATAGACTAGTATAGACTCTTTATTGTGGAACATTTCCTTGGGTAGTAGTTATAACATAAATTCATGTCTGATCACAACTGACTCTTTTTACAGATATTAATGGAAGAAAATGGAAATTTGCTGGTTTAATTATTCAAGGAGATTTTTTTTCCTTCCCATGACACATGCAGAGTTGGAATAACCATATATTCCATAACCACTGTTTGAGGAAAGAGGGCAATGTCACCATCCATATATTTATTTTGTAATTCTGAGCCTGGGAAAGGTCAAGAGCTTGAGTCAAATTGGAAAAAAAAAAAAAAAATTGAAACAGCAAAATCAAAAGTGTTTTGAAGGAAGTACATTCCTTGAATTATCTCCACACATAAGTAACTTATTCACATCAGAAATTCCAGTGAACTGTAATCCTCATGTCAGAAAGTGTTGCATGACAAGGACTTCAGATGCTCCAGATTAAGGAATACACTGGAAAAACTTACTTGTCTTCCACTCATCTGGAACTATCACTCACACCCATGCAATCCTCTTGATCAGTAAGCACATAATAAATATGGGTTCCAAAACAATTTACTTTCTAAAACTTGAATTAAAATAAGTCACACTGGTTTTATCTCCTCTCCAGGAGTTTGTTTAGAGTTCAAGAGAAGTCCCTTTGCTTGCTTTGTTTCATAAATTTATTCCAGATTTTATAGGGATGTAACTTTTAAAGTCAGGAACTTGTTCAATAACCTCCTAATTCTAACACAAAATTTACTTTGTTTCCTAACAATTTAAAAGGCAGCATCTTTATAAAGACATTTTAGGAATTTAACTTTGCCTGATGTGATTTTCAAGCTCACATTTGCAGTCTGTACAACATCTGAAGTATTCCCAAAGTAGTCAGGAATTCCCCAACAGGCCATTCTCTCCAAGTGAACAGTATGCAGCAAATCCTAACAGCAGGCTTGGGGAAATCAGGAGCATGATTTATGTAATATTTATAAATCAAAAGGATTAACAGCTATGATTAATATTTTCATTCAAAAGGTTTTACCTCAGCAGTGGTTTGTTGTTCTGGATGAAAATGATCATACTACTTGCTTTCTTAAGCTGCTTAGTGTTCAAACAATTGTAATTTGGAATTGGATGAGCCTTCTTATCATTTTTATGGTTTCATGGTTTATGATCCATGGATATAACTGTTGTTCTATGCATGATCTTTTTTCCTGTTTCTTTCATGTCCCTTTAGATCCTGCAGTAAGCAAAGGCCCAATTTCACCATGACTCTTAGGGATGTTCAATGCCATACTATACACTTAAGCACTATTTAATCTCTGACTGCTGTGACTGAATTGTCACAGTCTCAGGAATAACAGGCCTGAGATCAGCAGGAGGTAATTCACCCTTTGGAGCTGGGAAAAGCCTCAAGGCAAAGCTTCAACAATTTAGACACAGTCCCTCTAGGGTAATTAGACTGGAACAATGTTTAATACATTAATTTATTAATAATTAATGTTTTAGGCCTCACCAGGTCAAGGAACTTTCCATCAGCATAACTTCACCTGATAAACTGCTAATTGGCCACATTCCTTCCTGTCTTGATTAGTGGTAGTTTAATCTTCATACTACACTGGGTAGAATTTCTAAAGATTTCTTTATGCAGTCCTACCATACAGGTCACATCAGTTACCACAGTATTTGTAGGGACATCCGTACAAGGCTGGTCAACTGCACTACTGACATTGCCATCGCTAATGTTGCTGAAAATAAGGAAACAGAATATCCTTAGTTGTAAAGGACCCACAAAAATCACTGACCAGCTCCTGATCCTACACACACAGGACAGTCCCAAGAATCCCACCATGTGCCTGAGAGCCCTTTCCAAATATTCCTTGAACTCTGTCAGGCTTGGTGCTGTGATCACTTCCTTGGGGAACATCTTCAGTGCCCAACCAGCCTCTGGGGAAAAACGTTTTCCTTATATGCAACCTAAACTTCTCCTAAGACAACTTCAGCCATTCCCTTGAGTCCCATCCCTGGTCACCAGAGCAGAGATTAGTGTCTGTCCCTCCACTGGCCTTCATGAGGAAGCTCCAAGAAGACAATCATGTCCGACTTCAGTCTCCTGCAGGCTGAACAAGCCAAGTGACCTCAGGTGCTCCTCAAATGGCTTCCCCTCCAGACCTTTCACTATGTTCGTCATGATACTATCAGAACACAATTACGTCCACAGTCAGAGAGGGGAAAACCCAATTCCTCTCATGTGACAGAGCACTAAAGAGAGCTCCAATCCGGCCGTTCTGTGGGCAGGGCGTGTGTGCCACCTGCCTGGCCCAGGGAGGTGTCCCTGCCTGCACCTGCCGCTGGTCAGACTGGCCTCAGGCTTCGTGCTCCCCCACAGGCTTTTATCGGGGAAAGGCATTCTAATTTTGTGCGTTCCGACATGAGAAACCCCACGTCACACCAACTGCCGGCTCTCACGCGCGCTCCCCCCGGCCGAGCGCGGCCCCGCCGCCTCACCGCCCTCAGGGCAGCGGGGCGCGCGCACGGAGCGAGGCGCACGCGCAGCGCCCCCTCGGCCAGGAGTGACGTCACTGGGCGGAAGGAATCCCGCGAGCTGCCACATCAGGCGACTTCCGGGAGAACCAACCGGAGCCTTAAAGGGCCGCAGCGTCCCGCTGCCCGGAGCGGCGGTTCCGCGCGGTGGCGGCCCCGGGCTCGCTCGTACCCGTGTCTGTACAACCCGTCACACGGCACCGTCCGCACAGGGCCACGGACCGGCCGGGGTGGGCTCCGACCCTCTGGAGGGGAAGGCGCGCGGGGGCGGGGCCGCAGGCAACTAGCCAATCAGCAGCTAAGAGCTTCCTAGCCGCCTCCAATGAGAAGCACCGGTTCCCAAAACAATGGTGGCGAGCCAATGGGAAGGCCGCACTGCTCGCGCTGGGCTCAGGCCGCCCCCGGGCTGTGCCCGCGGCCTCCCGGCAGCAGGGGGCGCGCGGGGGCGGCGGCGCTGTGCGGGCGGCGCGGAGGAGGCGCTGCCGCCGTTCTCGGTGTCGTTATCGCCGTCGCCGCTGTCGCGCCCGTCCCGCCGGCCCCGCCTCCCGCTGCGCTCCCG
>VXBN01003815.1:765442-792729 GCA_013397395.1 Sinosuthora webbiana | reverse complement strand
GCTCCCGCCGAGGTGGAGCCGCGGGCTCGCCGCGCCCCTCCCGCGGGGGGCCGGTGTCCGCCCGGCCGTGGCCGCTGTCGGTGCCGCCGAAGCCGCGGGCGGGCCGGACCCCCGGAGGGCTCTCCCCGGCTGCCGGAGCCGCTCGGCGCGAACAAAGGCGGCGGGCGGGCGCGGCACAACCGGCGGGTTGGGAGCGCTCCTGTTGCGCCGTGACGGGAACAAATCCCGGAGAGCGCTGACAGCGGCCAGGCCGGGGCCCGTCCTCTGCCCGCGTCCCCCCGGGACGGGTGTTCGGGGCTCTCCGCGCTAACAGGTGCGCGGTGACCTGTGTCGTTCCTCCAGCCCGGGGAAGGTGCCCGGGCGCTGCGCCTTCGGTGTGCCCGGGCGGCCCCGCCAGGCAGCGCTGGAAGGGTTTTGGTACGGAAAGTCAGAACTGTCTTACAGGAAGTGGGAAAGAAACCCCAAACCAACCCCAGAACCAAAACGAAACTCAAATATTGTCCATTGTAGTCACCTGTAGCAGATACTCAAAATCGAGTATCGAAGTTTACCTTGGTTCAAATCCTGTTGATAAATCTGGATTTATTGCTAAGATGCTCCTCCTTCAGTTAGGTTTTTGGATCTGTTCTTTACTGAAATATCGGAGAGCTGTAAACCGAAGTCGTCTTAATTTCGTGGGGAAATTAAGTTACTTCACAAAGCGTCTTTGTTCTCTCCTTTTTCTTATATGGATTAAAAAAAAATGTAGCAAAACCGTGCAAATAGAAAATAAATCTTGAAAACTGTCTTATTATTTTGTGGATAGGGAAGAAGTGGGAGGAGATGGAACTAAATACCGAAGGTAAGTAAAGAGTGGGAAATGAATAGGTCTTAAATTACTTCTTACTGTTAACTTTTATTCAGATATTTCGTTTTGACTACAGTCAAGTTCGCTTTTTAGAAATAAAAAGTGGAACTGCGTTACGTCAATGTTAGGTGGTTTTTTGAGCTGACATAAGAGAATTCTGTGATTGTGGCCAGAAGTACTAGATTAAGCAGAGGAGTTAACTCGGAACTATTGAAATGTGTTGTGTAATGTGTTTCCTGTTTCTGCCCCAGCATCTTGCATGTTTGAAATGTCTCATATAACAGCTTAATGGTGCGTGAACATGAACATAAAATCTTTTGTGCTTTTGCTCTCTGAAGAGCACATTTGTTTTGTACAGATTTTCTATTGAGGTTTCTATTTTCCCTTCCTTATTTTGATGCCAGTCCAAGTCTGACGAGCGGTTTACAATCTCTGTAAGGCATGCTTTAGTTTGCACTGCGGTTTATTATCTGTAATTATGCTTTTAATCTGTCAGGTGGTTGGGATGGGCCATAAAACGGCTTTGACAAGTCTGCTTTCTGGCAAGGCTTATTCTGGGATGGCACATGCTTGGTGTCCAGCTGGATCCTTGGCTGGGTTGGACCTGGGGGTAGTGGAGGTGTTTGTGTCGGTGGTATCTCTTGAGGAAGGGATTTGGGTGTAGCTGCATGTGCACCACTTCTCCCTTGGCTCTGTCGAGGCAGTCCTGCTCTCCTGGGCCCCTGGGGTGGGCATTACACACAGGTGGCTTTTGGATTAAATGCCTGAATGGATTGTGCTTGTTGCTGCTGTTGGTGCAGGAGGCAGCAGCAGAGCTGCCTTTACTTCTAGTAGGGGAGAGGGGTTTATATTGCCTGCCTCTTAGTCATGTCTTCACTCCTGCTGTTCTGTTTGTCTTGCTCTTCTCTTTGCAGTATTCCCTTTATTCTACGGTGTAGCTTCTCTCCTCTGGAGTAAGTTTTCCTGTGTGGAAACACTGGTGAACTGGTTATGGTGTTGTTTTATACGCAGGTTTCTGGTTTCGCAGATTCTGACCAATGTTTTGACATATGATGGTATAGATGATGAGTTAATTCCTGCCAGAATTGAGGGGGGAAAGGCTGATGCTAGAATACAGAAGGGTGTGATTTTATTTGGTAATTCAGCTGAACCACTGAGGCTGGTAGAGATCTATCCACTGCAGTAATGATAAAATTTTCGATGTGCTTTGTACGGTACAGAGATCTAATTTGAGATTCCTGTAACCCAGTAAATGTGTTAGTAGTGAACTTGGTGATACATGGCACGAGGACATGCTCCTGTAATTTAAAAGAACACATCTATACACTATCCTTGCTTTGTAAGTTTTAGTTCTGTAGAGAGAGAAATGCAGCAAGGATCACTGACTTGCAGTTGTTTTCAGCATTTCGGCCTGAAGGTGCAGAGAATATTAACTTAAAGTACTTATAATAGCCAGAGCCATAAATATCTATAACAAACAATAACAGAATTATTTGGTCAGCTGAAGGTCATTAATTCCCAGGGGGGAGTAGTTCTGGTTCCCAAATGATGTTATGCATTTTCAAAGCATTCTCCATTCATCTCTAAAGAAGCAATGTGCAAGAGAAGAAAGGATCAGTCCTTCCCAATTCTCTGTCCTGTGGGACTGAATTTTCAACTGGGGGAACTTGTGTGCATGGCAAACGGTAGATAGTTGTACTCTGGTCCTGCAGTTCAGAAATGGAAAGGCTCAACTCTTTATAGTTTTCCATAGTGTTTTACATACATCCTTATTACAATAGCCAAGGCTTGTATTCTTTGTACAGAAAAACTCAATTTCTGCGTTGTGTATGGATTTATTCACTTGTGTTCCAGAGATTTGCTTTGCAAAGATAGTCTAGCAATTGTACTCAAAGCCCTTGTGCCTGAATATGACACATGGTATATGCCAGATAATGGGAATGTCCTTTAAAATTTATCTTGAATGCCTTAGAAGTGCTGAAATGCAGAAAAGAAGAAAACTGTCTTGTAAGGAAGGCAAATAAGCAGTAAGAGGGTTGGTATAAGAGAGCAGTGGAGGAGTTCCTGCCTGCCTGCCCTGGCACAGACCTGTTGGCCTTGGGATCTCCTGTGTGTATGGGTGCACCAGCATCAGGCAGAAAAGGGGTCCCTGGCTCCTGGCAGAGTCCTTTCTGTCACTTGGCTCCTGCTTCTGGGAAACAGGATGAATTAAAGCCTGTGATGAAGATGAAACAGGATAAATTGTTCTTTAAAATGTCTAGGCAGCTTTTTTTTTTTCTTTACTACATTTAGTAGATTGAGCTTGTGTTGGTCTCATAGCAGCAGTTGTAGAAATACTGCATTTAATGTAACAATTAGTTCTGCCTGTGCTGTTAGTTAGTGATACATTAGTCTGCCTTCCTTTTTGCAGCTCTCCTACTATTTTTCCTTTACTTTAGGTTGTTTCTCTCAGTGAATTGCACGAAGAGTAAAACAGCAGTAGAGGCTTTGCTTTTCTTGTAATTTTTCAAGCAACAAAGCAACATTTATACTGTTTAAATGTATGTATCTGTGTACATAAGTTTATTTTTCTTTCAATTCTGTCCCTGTAAATGGAGAAGAGCTGTTGCTACACAGGTGGGGGTTTCATCTTGGAAAGTGGATGGATGACATTAAAAGGCAAGAGATGATTGTTGTTTGCCTGGTATATAGCTGAGTCTTAATTTGTTTCTGGTTGCTTCAGAGGATATAAGGAAAATTTGGGTGGAAGAAATACTGTTAAAGGTGCTGTCTGAAACAATTTTAAATCCTCTGCAAAATCATCAAATGTTGGGGCAATTTGATTGTCATAGTATTCTAAGGAAAGATAATTTTTGTCTGAGTATCTTGTGGATGCAAATGAGTAGGAAAAAAATAGAAAACTGCATTGAATAATAAATTTCAGCACTCACATATGTTCATCATTTGCTAGCTATTCTTATATAGGCAATGCCAGTTTGTAACATTTCCATTACCTTGATAGTTGTGGAGAAATTGGATCTGCACATCCTCAAGTTCAATAATACCGTCCTTTCATGTTATCTTAGAGGTGATAAATAAATTCAGGTGTTATTGTGCTGGACTTTTCTCGTGTCTTTGCAAGTTGGCGTGGAATACTGGGGTATCTTAAAATTAGTGAAGGTAATTTTAATATTTGCCCAGATTGTGGCATATGCAAGACTCTTGTGTGGCAAGGTATTACATTGTCAGCTGTTAATTTACAGAACTAAAATGTATTTTTCAAAGCTTACTTCTGAGGGAAAACAAGTGCTAATATTCCTACTTTCTTTGGTTACTGTGAGAATTTCTTATTCTTACAAGACTATGTTTGAATTCTAAAACCTAATCCATGAATGAGTAAATAAAAACTATTCAGATGCCAAATAAAATGTCCTGTAGGCATTTATGTTTTTATTTCTTCCTGGATACACTGTTATTAATTAAAACCTTTATCGTATAGCATAGTATGTATTATTAACTTATGGAAGAAAAGGTGATTCATAAAATGATGTGAAAAACAGTTAGTTCCTCTCTGGAGAGCAGATTACTGAGGGCTATTTATATACCCCAGCAAGCAATAGCTGAGAAATTCCTGATAGTGAACTGTCACAGCCGTCCGTGATATTTATCTAAAGACTCAGTTTTACTTTCATGTTTTTTATAAAGCTTGCTCTTACTGAGGTCACAGTGGGAAGTGAGGTGAAATGGGGACCTTGGAGTGCTGCCAATAATTTGTTTAGAAAATTATTCATTTTTGTGCTCATTTTAGGAATGTTTTACAATAGGACTAATGCATAATGACTTGAAGTAGTCTAGACGTCATATGTTCATTTAAGGGGCTTTGAAAAGGTTTGTAAACATTATTAGAGCTGAAAATTCTTCTTAAGTTTGTTTCTTATTATTCCAAATGATTTAGAGAAAGTGGGGTGTCTTCTGCGGCCTGTTTCTGTTCTCAGTTGGGATTTTGTGGCGTTTGCTGTGGGTTAGTTTGTTTTTCATTTTACTTTGTTTTCATTCACCTGCCAGTGATGTGAGATGGCAACCTGGCACAAAATTCTGGCTTTTTTAAACTTAGTTTCAGGACTAACAGAAATGTGCTGCATGTAGTTCAATTTTTTTTACTGTAAATTCCTACAAAAAGTAATTTTCCTCACAAGACATACGCATTTCCTCCAGCTAAAAGCCTTTTTCTGAACGTGAGTATTTGCAGAATAAAACTTTGTCCTACTGATCCTTTTTTTTTGAAAAGTAAGTTATATTCTTACATCACAACTGGGCATAACCATGTACAGTTGTGACAGCATACTTCAAGCAGCCTTATATTGAAGGTTATGCAGATCATTTTAGCTTGTTTAACTTGAGCACTTGTAAATCCAGTCAATTAAAGACAATCTAAAAAGAAAATCACTGACTGAGACAAATTGAATTGAAATGTCGAGCTGATGATGTGGAGTTACATTGGAGTAATTCAGTTTTTCAGGTGAAGTAGGTAGTCTTTGCGACTGGTAAAGTGTCCAAGGTTTTCACCTTGGCTGACTGGTAGATATTCATAAAGCAGTAGTGTTTGCTTCTAATTTCACCTTAGTGCTGGGGGGATGATGAGATGCTGCAGAACTGGACTTTGTGGTGGCTTTCTCATTAGTTTGGTTTTTATTAATAAGTATACCAGGATCTTGAGTTTATTTCCACTTCAACAAGCAAATAAAAGAAGTGTAAAGCTCTTTAAAGGGGACAGTGTGGAACTTGAGCTCAGGTTAGCAGTAATCCTTGAAAAGCTGGGCCTGTAGCTTGGTGCAGTTACACTGACAGGACCCTGCATCCTCTGGAGGAAGTGAGTGGAAACCAAAGATGAATTCGATATTGGAAGAAAGGTTCTCTGCAGAAATACTGTGTAACTGGGCACTGATGGGGGGTGCTGGCTGTGACCTGGGGCTCCTCCCTCTGTCTCTGTGGGCGCTTCAGCTGCGTCAGGAGTTTGTGCAGTGCTCTCTGAAGCTTGGTGAAGAATCATCCTTGTACAATGGACTCAGTGCTGATGTGAGAGTGGATCCTTCTGGGCCAAATGCACACTGGAACCTATTATAACAGCCATTTATCTCTCTTCCTTTTTGAGGAGTGGCATATCCGAAAAGTGGATGTTCAGGATAACATGTCCAATGTGTCGGAAGAGAGAAGCACTAGACAACAGGACATTAAGAAAGGACTCCAGTTTATAGAGTATGATTTTGTGGTTTTTATTCTTGTATGTTCATTCACATGTGTATAAATATTTCTGAGATGGATGGCTCTAGGAAGAGCCTTTAGTGCTTTTCTTCACAATATTTGCTAGTACTAACATATTAAACAGAGAGCAGCTTTAAAGAAAAGACAGCACTTCTCTTTGTTCCTAAACAGAGCAAATTGAAGGTGAGAGGTTATTCCTTTCCTGCCTTTGAGAAAAATTAGAATTTAATCTTTTTTTTTGTGGGTAGAAAATATTACTAGCCTGATAATCCACCTTAAGAACATTTACACCTAAAACTAGGTTGCTACTGAAAGGGATGGCTTTGCTCACCACTACCTAAATGTTTTAACTCTCTGGAGCTAAAATTTAAGCTATTGAGAAATCATCTGAGTATTTAATTTTCATTTGGGTCAATGCCAAATTCTTTTAAACATCCTGGCTATCTTAAAATCATTTTGAAATTTCATGTTAGTTCACTGCTCCTATATGGCATTCTTAGATAACAAAAAAAATGAACCAACCAACAAAAAAACCCAATGGCAAACCCCACCCCACCCCCGACCATTTAAGAACTATTTAAAAACAGAATCTCAGTCAACCTGTATGCAAAAGGAAAGGATTCCTGCTTTTCTTCCTGAAAATGTAGAAGTAAAGACCCCTTTTCTGTCCTAGAGAAAATCTCTGTTGCATGTCACATGAAAGAACTCTTAAAATTCCTGTTCTGTCATTGGTATGACTTAATTAAAATTGATGTGGGTTTTTGACAGATAATTTGTCATTTTATAGTACTTATTAGAAGAGTGCAGTTCTCCTCATCTGTAATAACTGTAACTTCTGCACAGGGGAGGAGAGGAAGGAAATTGCTTTTAAACAAAGAACAGTGATGTCTAAAATCCTAAAAGCATTCAAAGCCTTCATACATTTTGAACAGCAGATTGACCATGTAACTTCAAAAGAAAGTGAGCCATTAGTAATAAGAAAGCTCAGTTTTTAATGAAAACTCATCTACAGCACTTTTCCTTATTCGGTGCAGGCTGTGGGCAAAATTCAGAGATTTGCCTGTTGCAGAAGCAAGGCTGCTTTTACTAAGAACCAGCATTCCTCAGTGTGATTGTCTTTTAAGCAATATGTATAATAAGTGAAACTTTAATTTTTTTTTTCTAGATCCACTTTACCCTATCCAGGGACACAAGAACAATATGAGGTAATGAAATGACTTTAATTTCCATGAGGGTTTTTAACATGGACCTGTATTATTGTAGTTAATCTTGGTTTTGGTCATTGTTTAGGTGATGATATAACATGAATGGTGATTTAAAAAGTTTCAGTATAGGAACTGAACAACTACTAACATTATGATACAGGTATTCAGCTATTTGGTTGTCCTGAATTTACTCATACAGCAATTGAGGTGAAATCTTTCTGAACTGGTGTTGGGGATAAGTTTGGGGCATTAATGGAATAAAACGAAGTGCTTTTCTGAGTAAAGTTCAAAGTAGCACAACAAAAGTAAGATAAAAGGACTTCAGTCACAGAAACCTTCAGAACATACTTTGTTTCTGTATGTGTCATGATTTTGCATAGTTTTGGCTTGTATTTTCAGATTTTTTATTTTAGTTTTTTCCAGTGGTAGGTGGTTTCATTGGATTTGAGAACATATAAGTTAAAAATGCAGTCATTCACATTTTGATTAAAAAGCCCTTTTTGCAAAAGCAGTTTCTGTGTTCTCCTGCTTTGCCAGCTTCTGTGACTGCTGCTAGCTGAAAGAATATATGGAATATGCGTATACATCTTTGAGACTGTCTTGGAAAAATGTCAGAAGAAAAAACACTATTGTAGACAAAAGTTTTGCATTTGACACAGATTCCGTGAAGTTACAAGTAGAAGTTTTCTATTTAAAATTTTCCTGGAACTATGGAAGATAAGCAACTGCTGGTGATGAGTTTTTGTTTTCTTCGTTGCAGTTATTTATACGAGATCTTGTTAGAAATCTTTTTCATGAAGGAAATGATGTATATCGAGAAGGTGATTGGAGAGGATCACTGAGTCATTATACAGAAGCTATAAACATAGCTGATTATGCTAATTCCGAAGAAATCCATGTTTCTGATGATATTTTAGAGAAGCTGCATGTGAACAGGATCGCGTGTTATTCAAATATGGTAAGTTTCTGTTTAAACTGGGATTTCTCCAGAGCAGGATGCAAACAGGCTGTGAAGACACAAAGTCTAGTGAGTGAAAAGCTCTTGATGGAAGTTTAAGGATTGACATGTTTCAAGTCATCACTTTGGCACGTTCTTTAAAAGCTTTTTACATGTATAATTGAGGTATTTTAGTTGCTAATACTAGAATTAACATAAAAGAGTATTACTAGGCTTGGAATTTGATGGAACAGTATTTTTATGCATTTACACTGCTGACTGCACTGAGTTGGCTGCTTTCTCTGTGGAACAAGATGGCTCTTGTGAAAGAGCTAAATTTTCTTTGTGACTGTTACTGGATTTTACATAATGATGGCCCTGCTTTTTTTTAGTTGCCTAATTTGGTGACTTAGCAAAACTTCCAGATGCACTGTGCACTGGCCTTGGTGAATGTTTGATTCAATACCTTTGTCCAGTACAGTTCAAATTCACTATTTCCATGATGATAGTTCTGATTAGTGGCTTTTTTTGTTTTCTCTTCTCCTAGGGATTGCATGAAAAAGTTCTAGAGGACTGTGAGGTAGCATTAAGATTGAATGAAAACAATTTCAGAGCTCTGTATCGCAAAGCAAAAGCTTTGAATGACATGGGAAGCTATAAGAAGGCTTATGATGCTGTAGCAAAATGTTCTCTTGCTGTACCACAGGTGGGTAAATTGTATAGTGGTGATTCTTTTTAAAGCTTTGAAACATACACTTAAAATTAAGACCAAGGTTGTTTCTTCTGGTTTGGGGTTTTTTAATGCAATAAAATATTTTTTATTCCTCTAAGCATTATTTTTTCTTGTGGAAGTGCAGACTGAGGGCAGAGATTACAGTCCCCAAGCTCAGTTTATTGTGTTAACTTTCGACAGAAGAAATGCAGTGGGGCTCGAGTGCCATGAATGTTTGCAATAAGCACCAACACCACTGAATTAATTGTTTGAAATTCTCTGACATGAAGAGAACCCCACCATAATTATAGTGTACATTAATTCTTTTGATAACTGCATTTTAGCTTTCCAGGTGTTCAGTAACATTGCTGCCAGTGCATTGTCCTGGCTGTGAATCACTTGCTGTGCACCCTGAACCTTGGGCTCTGTCTGTGTTAGCAGGCACTGTGTGGTGTAGGAGATGAAATGCAGCTCCTGAGGATCTGCTTTCCATGATTGTTTGTGTCCTGCAGGGCTTTAGTTACATCCAAACCCAGTGTGGCTCTTTGGGACCCTCCATGATGCAAACTAAAATGCTCTGAGTCAGGATGATTAAGAGATTTCACTTCAGAAATGCATTCCTGATTTGAACTTACATGCTGATGGAATCCTTACATGCTTTGCTCCAAATAGACTGATCACAGGATAAAATACTGACTTGCTGCATCAAAACTACAGTGAGACACTAGACAAAGTGTTGGGCATAGGTTTGCCTCTTGATAAGAGAGAAGGTTTCAGTTTTGTTTCCAAAGACACGAACAGTTCATCTGAATGTGTAACTTTGGACTTTGGATCCTCACCCTGCACTTCCAGATCTGAATGTTTTTGCTTAAGGTTAATATGCCTTTATGTAAGGTTTATAAATAGCTTTTTCTAGCTGTAGGGCGTGATCTGAATACTAAATCTTAAAATAATTTAAATAGGTAGCTATAACTGTAGGACAGAGTGAGATATGATGACATTTCAATTCTAGTTGTATGATGCAATGCCTCCCAAAATACAGAGTGCTCATTAAATATTCATCAGTATCATGTAGTAGCTCCTATGGTAATCAGGAAAAAAGCAAAACAACAAAACAAACCTCCACCCCCTTAAAGAACAAAGGCCTTCCTCAAATAAACAAAAAATGCCCACCCACAAAAACAAAACACCCAAACAAACAAAACCCAACAACAAACCCAAAACAAAAAAACCCCCAACAAAACACTTCTGAGTTTCACTGATTTTGGAAAGCCTTTATATTTTTTTAAATCCAGATAAGAGGAAAAGGGGGATACTGTCCATTTTCTGTCAACATAGTTTTTGCTTGAGGGTAGCTGTATTTTCAGATCTGGTTTCAGTTCTGTGTCTGTGAAAGAATAAAGCTGCATTTTGAGACATGCTGCATATAGGGATCTTGCAGAATACAGACTGAGATATAAACAGATGTCTTTGCTTGATGACACTACATGTAAATTCTGAAATTTTTTTTATGTCTTTTAGGATGAAAGTGTGATTAAGCTTACCCAAGAACTAGCTCAAAAACTAGGGTTAAAAATAAGGAAAGCATATGTTAGAGCAAAGGTAAGATTTTATTTTAACATTTTATGTTAAGCTTTCCCTCTTTTGATATCAAATTTGTATTTAATGAAAGTATCTTCTCTTTGTAGCCACCCTCCTCAAATTCAGTTTCTAGTGATGTATCAACTCAGGTAAGGTTTTACATGTTCCAAGTGCAAGCTGACTGTAAACTGCAGGGAAGAATTGTTTCATAATTTCATGATGATAAAGGGACAGTGGTGCAATTGACATTTTACATTAGAGGCTGTTATTTGGGGCTTTAGGGTTCTGGTATGTTCAGTTTTGCTGTGTATGTAAGGCAGACTAGGACATGAGATTATTATTCAAGTTATCTTTGTTGAATAAAGGTTAGCTAAAAGATTAAATCCAGTGCAATGCATATATTTGTTTTTCATGTCCTGGGGCAAAAGCAAAGGTAATGGGTTTATTTTTTATTTTTAGTTGACAATTATCAAAATGAAGGGTGCTGGGATAAAATCCCATTTACTTATATGCATTTGTCTAAATTTGATATTCATTAGCTGCTGAACTTGCATTTATGTTGCTCTTTGTAATGTGTCTGAATAGCAGTAGTGGAGTTCATCTTTATCTTACAGACTTAGTTCATAGGAATATAGACAATTTAGCTGTAAAGGAATGAGGAAATGTAGGAGCAGCTCATTTAAGATGCCATTTAGACTCTTTCATTCCCTGAAGTGTCGTTCTCACTTTGGTTGGTTGGTTGCAAATTTTTAGTGATACCAGGAGTGGATTTCTGTCTGCAAATGGATGCTTTATCTAAAAAAATATTTGACCTTTAAATTACATTAGACTTTGTAAATTTGAGATTTTATAAAACCTAAATTTGAGAGGGCTTTGTCTGTAAATATGTATTTGAAAATTTTTAATGGCTCTTGTGGCTGAGAAGTATTTTTTTTTCTCTTTTACAGAATTCTTCTGTAGAAGATATTGAGTTAGGTGAGTTTTGTGTTACATTACTAATGCTACCTAGATATGCCATACATACCTCATTCCATTAGGAAAATTCTGGAGAAAATTCATCTGGTCACCTGAAAATACTGGGGTAAAAGTCTGATCTGTTTGTCTCTAAAACTGCATATTTAAGTGGCTGAGCAGATTTCCCTTTGGCCTCCTCAGCCTGATACAATTGTAACTGCTCCTGTAGTGATCCTCTCCCTACTGTCCCCTTTAGCTTGAAAAAATAGGGAGGGGAGAATATGCCAAAGATTTGGTAAAGTATCAGGTCTGTAACTTTTCTGAGTGTTTTAACTTGAGTAATAAATAAACATTGAGATGAAGATAGACATCATTTGGAAGCTGATGGAAGCTGAAAATATTTCATGTGGTTTTGCTTAAACATTCTTCACATTTCTTCACTCCCTCACCCTCCACATTGTCAGGGTAAAAGTTATGCAAGAACTTCTCCCATCTTTGAACAAAGGTTCCAGTCATTCCCATCTTACCTGTTTCAGATTTATCTGACCAGAAACAAGAGACAGTTTCTGCTGCTTCTTCATCAAACTTTGTTTCTGAAGTGTCTAAAGTGTCACCAGTACCTGCTCCACCTTTACCTGCTGTTATGCCTCTTCAGATGGAAAAGGTTCCTTTGCCTTCTACAGTGTTGTCAAATGGAGGGAATGTTTCTTTCTCTATGCCAGAAGCATGTTTAGATTGTGGAGATGGAGATATAATTATTGGAGAAGAGCTTGATGAGTTACTTGATTCTGTGCCTGATCCAGATGAAAGTGTAATGGTGAGACTTTTTTGTCTGTTTTCCTTCTTGAGAGGCTCTCTTTATGAGTGGGATCTCATATTTTTATCAGGTGGGCTAGTGGTGAAGTTTGTGTTACCTTTCCTTTTACATTGAGCTGTCTTTGGACATAGTCAGTTTGATTTTATTTCAGGTTCAGATTCTTGTAAATGTGGCTGTACTACTACTTCAGAAATACTGTTATGCTACCACTGATGCTACTTACAGGAAGTACTGTGAAAAGTGAATTGGACATTTGAAGTCTGGGCTGGTGTGGTTTTTTTTGGGGGGAGTGGTTTGTGCAAATAAACCCTCTTAGAGGGTGAACAGTGTGTTGGAATGCTCACCCTCTGGCTGTAGAAACCATGGTTAAACATAGGCCAGAAACTTTGCAGAGTAGTACTTGGGCTGTGGCCTTCTAGGATGCTCACTGGTATCTCTGCAATCAGATCCACCATCTGGCTGAACAGAAATAGAGCATCATGAGTCCTTTTGTATTTTCAGAAGAGATATTAGAGAAATCAGATACTATATTAGAGAAATTTAGTTCTTTGAATTGTTGTTCCTACTTACCCCATTATGCCAGACCTAGAGCAGACTGTGAAGCCTCCAGAGTTCTGCAGCTGTTAGTCAAAATGAGAGCTCTGATTGATGAGCAGAGATGTCTGAACTTATTACCAAGGTTACTGACTGCCTGCTCTGGCCCTGGCAGTCATTTGGAGTGTTTGGGCAGACTCTGTTCAGACCTGCTCACTCAACAGCCAGACAAAGAGGGAGCTCCGTGGGATGGCAGGAAGAAAGGAGTGGAAACTCCCCCAGCTGGTTTGTCCTTAACAAAAGTGTACAGAAGGGTATGTTACTTCTAATGGCAGGAAGGAATGTGACCTGGCCTTTGCAGAACGTGTTATCATTTGATTGGATCTGAGGATTTACCTCAAAGCCAGCTCATGCCTCTGCTGTACTACAGTTTGAATTACATTCTCTTTATTTAGAAACAAATACTGTTGAGATCTGACTCTTCTTACTCTTCCTTGGTGTCTATGTTTTTAGCATAATTTGGAAATTCAGCTATGATCCGATGGATAAAAAAATCCAAATCTCTTCCTAACTTAGTGAGTGTCTGGTAACTGAACCTTTAAAGTGTCTGATCAGTGGATAATGCCTTGCACCTGGGGTATTGTTTAGGGTTTGGTTACTGCAGCTCTGTGCAGGACTGTGGTGTACCTGTCATTGATGTTTTTCTGTAGGTTTATAAAAACTTGGCAGAAACTTGACTAAAAGAAGCACTGTTGCAGATTATGTTCTTGAGGCCTTTCTTGTTTGGTCTGAATATTCTTTTTATTTTTTATTTTTTTTCCCAGCAAACTACAGGAGCCAGAGGACCTATTCCTGCAGGGAGTGTAGCTCCTAGTGTACCTTTCTCTGCCTCGTTGTTGGGGACACTGCCAGTTACTGCAGGATTTGTTCCTTCAGCTTCTCTTTCAGAAATCTTTTCACAGCCTTTGGCTTCTTCTCTGGAAAACTTTTGTTCACCCTTAAGCACCTTTTCAATCAGTGATCCAAAAAGAGGTAAGAAATGAGTCTTAATATTTAACCTTTTGTGATGATGGGAGTTGTGAATGAGCCAAGTGGCTCCTTTATAACAGATTAGTTTTTACAGCTATTAGTTATATTTAACACATAACATTTGAGCTGTGCTGATAGTTTTTGAGTGTTGGTTGTATACCAAGAATTCATAAATAAAGCTTTTGTTTCCTTGGGGTCTGCATAAGCATGCTCCAAGCATCCTCTGTGTAGTTTTTCTGTATCTATTATGTAAATTTATTTGTTTCAGGTGAGTAAGTTTGAAGAACTGTACCCTCAAACTTTTTTTTTTAAACAAACTTACTCTTACAGCTTAAAGTATTTGTCATGATTTGTCAATAAACAAGAATTCTAAAAGGGTAATGTGACTGTGTACTCTGAAAAGGTACCAGTATTACATGCTTGGATTCAAACTGCACAGACTATAATTATGTAGTGAAATCGGGTATGTGAAATAACAAGATACAAATAACAAACTACAAAAGATAAAACAGAGTTTAGTCTTTAATTACCAGTGTTACAGGACTATGCTGTCTTCAGAACAAAGCCAGATTTACAAAATAAAATCAAAAATTGAAGAATCCTCTTACCCCTCTTTCATCTCCTCATTTTTTCATAGTCAGATATTGTACCCTTTTTGTACTGCACAAGTATTTTCATGTTGCTTCAGTATCTGCCTGTGAATCTGCCTTCAGTATCTGCCAGTACTGCTGGTGGTAACCAGGTGTATATTTTGAAGATGATTGGCTAATAACTTTTCAGCCCAGATGTTTACAAGGGGCTTTTACATAATAATTAAAAAAAGCAAACAAAAAACAAACAACTTTTTTGTAGCAAACAAATCTTCATTGTTTGTCAAAAAACCCAAACCTCTGATATTTCTCAGGAATGATAAATTATTTTTATATGGGATGTTCTGGGGAACTCATTTAATTAAAATACCTTTTTATTCCTTTAGACATCTCAAGTTCAGCTTCTAGAGATGGAACACCAACACTTAACAGCAATAATTCCCCATTGTTTGTACGTATTTTTCATGTTTTTGTTCACACCAGTTTAAATGTTAACACCTTGGAGGCTTTACACAGATCTGAATTTTTACAGCTGAAGTTTCTATTTTTAAAAAAATAGCACTACTACCATCAAAAGTGGGTTCTGGCTGTGGGAACTTACAGGAGCAGTAACAAAAATTTTATAGAGGTTGTTTTATGTGTGCAAATTTTGACTAATGTCACGACCATTACTCCATTTTGAGGAACTTGCTGTAAAATACTGTTCCATTGTAAAATAACCAATCTAAAATGGTTTATGATCTGAGTGCCAAACACTCAGCATCCTGAAGAGCTGTCCTAGTACAGGAACAGAGCAGATGCCACCGTGTGTCTGAGGGTCTGTCTGCTCTCTGTATTGCACTCGTGCTGTGCATTTTCCATCTTGCTGCTGGCATTGATTGCCTGGGGACGGGTGGCATGAAGGATTGCATCCTCAGGAGCCAGGAGGGAGCAGTAATTAGCCTGACAAAGGCTGCTGTTCTGCCTGTACCTGGTTGCCTCTTGTTTTATTCTTAGTTTGTGCTGTGTATGTGGCCTTTGTTAAAATCTCCCATGTCCCTTCTCAGACATGTGTTTGAAGTCCGTATTACGGCTTTGAAGAAAAATTTCAGTGGGTTGAATTTTAATTGTAGACAAATAAATTCTGTGCATCAAGTAAAATACACTTTCTTTCAACAGATAAATGGTCCTAGTAGTTTGTTTGGGTCCGAAAATTACATGGGAATTGCAGGCCAAGCTAGAAGTGACTTTTCCAATGTTTTTAGCAGTACAACTGCTAATATCCCTGTATCTCCGGCACTGGCGGGAAGGAACCCACTGGAAGGCACACATGAGCTAAGACAGGCCTGCCAGTTATGTTTTGTCAAAAAAGGTAAGGAGCTATTAGACCTGATGGGATTCATTTTTTTTAAAATTAAAAAGCATACATTTAAAATCTTCACGTTCATAATTTAACACTGTTGGCTTCTAAACCATGTTAATCCTGACTTGTTCTTCGCAGATGTAGCACGATCTTATGATTGGTGAAATATTTCAGCCACTATTTTATCTTCTTTCCTCTTGTCTTTATTTCTTGTCCTAATAGATTCTTGATTTCTAAACCCAGCACAAATCACCACACGCTTTCCCTGTGTGTGAGGTCATTCACATTCTGTATCCGCTTTCCTCCCAAACCCCAGGGTACTGTGAAGAGTGACACCTTTGCTCAAGACTAAATAAAACTTGCAATACTCTCTCTGATTGGCCATGGGGAATTGAACTGCAGTTCAAAGTACCTGGTAACCTTCACATCCCATCTGTTTTATTGTTCTTTCAAACTAATTCTAAGTCATAATCATGAGGCTTCCAAACCTTAGTAATAATTAACTCCACTGTATTGACTTAAAGGAGCTTAACCAGTATTGGTCATTAATATAACTAATCTTTTAGGCCTGAGCTGTTGGTTTTTAAGCAGAGTCATATTCTAGAGGCAATAGCTTCTATTAAAACTAATCTTAAAAATAAGCATTGTGTTTCAAGTTACAGGTATTGTTGAGATTTATATACTAATAAAGAATTGTGTCGAGACCTTTAGGGGATGACTATTGTACCCTTAAGAAATTCTATGGTAGTTTAAAATTTTTACTAGAAAAATCCACAAAGTGAAGTTTGAAAAAGCATAGAACATGTTCTGCTAAAGCTGGAGCTCTAACATATTGGTGAGAGTACTTAGCATGTTCCTAGCTTCACTTTTTATGTCAATGCATCTGCTTCCTCTCTTTCTTTCCTTCTCTATCAAAGCTTTTAAATATCTCCTGCTTTTACTGCCTTTTGGAATTACACTGTTCCATCATCTTCTTGTCCAGAGAAAACTGGGTCATGCTCTTGTTCTTCAGTCTCATGAACAGCAAAATTCACTGAGCATTGCTCATCTTCAGATGCTCTTCCTGATGTCTTCATTTAGTACCATCAAAGACAGAGTTTGAAGCTGGGCATATTTTTATTTCCAAAATCACAAAGTTCTGGGATTGGCATTTATCTTTTTGGCATGCGTGAGCTTCTTACCGAGTGTGTTTTGTCTCTGAACATGGTTCCTCTCCTAATAAAATAAATGCTGAAGGTTAAGAGAGCCATTTACTGATCACTGGAATTCACCTGCATTGACTTACTATGTATAAGCAATTTAAGTTTTAAACTAGTGTGATTGGAATGGATACTTTGGAATTTGAAAAAATGCAGCAATTTGCTGACCTAAAGCAACCTTAGGGTTGTAACACAGCATCCTTCCCCAAATATAAAATAATTTGTGGGTTTTTTCTTGCTGAGTCTGCCTTTTGTAAGTATTTGGGGGTTTTTTTCTGTTTTGCTCAACATGGTGGTTAATGACTTCTGGTTCTTCAGAGCTGCTGGTGCAAGTAGGAGTTTTATACAGTGTGTTTGTGCACTTTGCTTTTGGGCTTCTGCGCCAGTCTGTGTACGGACATGTTCGTGTTTGATGCAATTTATGCAAATACAATGCAACTTACACAATTTTCTGTGATTGTTTCAGGTCCTAAATTATTGGATTATGCTTACCATCCCAATTTAGAACATAAATGTAAGAAGGATATTTTAATTGGCAGAATAAAAAACTCTGAAGATAAATCATGGAAAAAGATACGTCCAAGACCAACAAAGACACAGTATGTGGGACCATATCATATATGTAAAGGTAGGTGTTACAGAGAGTAAAATGGGAATGCCTACATTCAAAGTAATACAATTTAGCTTTCCCATAGTGAAGTATAGAAGGAATTTTTATTTATTCTTATGAGACATGGAGAAGGAAGTTCTGGGTTGTTTTTAATTTCAAAGGCTGTAAGGAGAGCTGTATTTTGACCACTAACAGGATTATTTAGAGAACAGGCAGTGTACTTCTGTACTGTTTTACATCAGGAGTAATTTTGCTTTTGAGTGTTGGATAATTACTGTTAAAAACAGCAGCAAAGAAGCATTTTTGTTAGACTTTTGCAATATGTACTTCTACTTATGATGTAAGCAAGATGACTTGTGGATTAATGAGCAGCTTTATTTGAGCAGAGGGTATTCTGGGTTCTCAGAATCATTGCCCAAGATTAGTGCAGGATAGTTGATGGAGGTGTGATTTAGCTGTTTTGAGGAGTTTAACATTTTCACCAAGTCATTCAGCATAAGGTCTTGCTTCTGTAAGATTTAAGCGACAAATTTACAACAGATCTCTGTAACTTCCTTACTAAAAGTATTTGAAAGGGGTGTAGTGGAAGTTGTAAGATGAATTTCCAAAACCAAGTTGTGTAAAATCCTGTTGAATGCTGTCCTTTGAGATGTGGCTGCTGAGGAGGAGTGCAGGTACCCAGGCCATTGCACCTTTGCCTATTGCCAAGAGGAGATCGACGTGTGGACGCTGGAGCGCAAAGGAGCCTTCAGTCGAGAAGCTCTTTTTGGAGGACCCGGAAAGATCAACTTGACTGTGTCCCAACTTCTTCAAGAATACCACGGATTATTTATGTTTCTTTGTGAGGTGCTGCTTTATTTCTCGTAACACAATAAAAATGGGAATAGATAATGAAACTGTTGTAGAAAGAAATGCTCAGGTTCATGAGTGACTGTTCTGTAACTTTTGAAACATATTTTCAGTAATTATCTGGCTGCCTTTAGATTAGCGACTAAATGAAGAATCTGTTAAAATCTTCTAGGTAAGGTATATTTTTAATTGTCCAAAATATATACTGTAAAATTACTTGTTTTTATATTCCAGAAATGTTTTGATCACAAGCCCAGAATAATAAGCAAAAGGAACAAGGATAACTCATCTTCTTGTTCTCACCCTGCTATGCATGACTTTGAAGATAACAAGTATGTTTGAAATACCATCTCTATAAGCTGCAATTTAAAAGCAAAGGCAGTTTTTAGTACTGACTTTCATTTCTTACCTGTTGGTCAATTTCTCTTCCCTGCAGACTGTTATGCTTTGGCAGTATAAGCAAGACAGACTTAAAGAGCAAGGTTTGATAAATGTTACTAAATTAAAGTGAGCTATTTCTTTATCAGTCATTCAAAATTAGTGGTGTCTGCCCTCAGCTTTGAATCTTACGGGATTTGGTGTCAGGTTGTTAATAGCTTATCTACCTGGTAAGCTATAATGCTGTAAATAGATGTGTAATGTTAAATTAAAACAGGAACTCCTAAGTTGTTGTTTCTTTGATGTGTTTTTCTTGTTTTGCTGTAGTTTTAACTCAGGTTTACCTTAATTACAGTGTATAAAATAGACCATAGTCCTGATTAACTCAGTTGATTAAAAAACAGTGTGAGAAGTGTCTTTAATTATTCTTGGAAAGTTTTAAAAGTTTTTATTGTTGCAATACTGTAAAATAAGTTTTGGAGAATTAAGAGACTTTTGTCTTTGCATGATGTAAAAGTAAGTGGGAGCATTGGAATTGCTTTGTTTGTATTCCCTGTATTGAGGAAGCACTGCTGCTAGAAGAGCTAGGCTGTTACTGTTCTGCATCACCTCTTCCTTAAATGGTGCTCTATAAAGGAATAATGGGTGGGTTAGTAATTAGATCAGGATATATACTTGAAAGTGGACATGATCTGCTTTCCTTCTTGGAAACCAGTGATGCAGCTGGATTGAAATCAGTAATGCTTTGCAGAAGAGGGACTCTGGATTCCCAGGAGTTCTGTTTAGTGCTATTTAGTGTATTTACTCAGCCTAGAAACAAGGCTTAGACGTGACCTCCTTCTGGGAACTTTCCTGACTTTCTGATTTCAAGTAAAAAGTGTTTAAAGGATATTTGAAGAAGCTGTGGGGAAGGATGGTTATTTTAAAGACTATCTAAAACGGACTGTTTTTAAAACAGGTGCCTTGTCCACATTTTGCGAGAGACTATGGTGAAGTATTCCAAAATCCGCCCGTACCAAGTTCGGTGTCAGCTTGACCTGTGCAGGCATGAGGTGCATTATGGCTGCCTGCGAGAGGATAAATGCTTTTATGCTCACAGTCTGGTAGAGCTTAAAGTCTGGATAATGCAAAAGGAATCAGGTAATGTTGAGTAAAATACTCACTTCACTCCTCATTGTATTGCCACTTCTTCCTTTTCTTGATTCCCTCTGAAATTAGCAGCTTGGGATCAGTGCAGGAAGCAAGCAGGAGCAACCTGCTGCCTCTCAGCTCTCATTTTGGACAGGTTTTCCATGGTTCATACAGTGAAGATTTTATAATCTTGTTGGCATTAGAGCTCTAGTACATTATGTTTACATACTGAAAGATGCACTTCAACTTACGTGAGCCATCTGTCATTTCAAAACCTTGTATGTTTTCCATTGAGATGATACAGACAATATTTCTGTTTTGGATGCCCTCACGATGTTCTCAAGTGTGTGTGTGTGTATGGACATAACATCATATCCATGATGTAGATGTATATCACACGTGTGTGAATACTTCCACAATATACAAAAAGAAAAATGGGTAGAAGCTTTGGGGCTTCAGTAGCATTCCAGTCTGAGCATGTCTGTAACGCTGCAACAGTCATAAGTACTCAAAGACTGTTTCCCTTCCTTTACAGGTATTTCACATGATACTATAGTTCAAGAATCAAAGAAGTACTGGCAGAACATGGAAGCTAGTGCACCTGGATCACAGGTATTTTCATTTTTCCATTCAACTAATTGTGCAGTGACTGTGGTGATAATACTTTTTTTATATGTGTACATAATGTAGCTTATTTTAGAAATTACTTTTTTAATGATTTCCAAATAGTCTCTTTCAGTGTAGGCTTTCTTCAGCTTGCTCACTTAGACTAAAATGCCTGCTCTGCTGCTGTGCAACTCCTTTTTTTTGCTTTGCTTGTTCTGTCCCATGTGGGACATAAAAAGTAAATACAAGTGCAAAGTCAGCTGCTCTAGGGCAATTAATTATCTTTTCAATATGTAGCACTTCTGTGTGTTTAGTTTGTACATATTTTCACAACTTCAGGGTACATATACCTAAATCAGAAGTAAGTTAAATTAAAAAATGCATTTGTTAAGAAATGTCTAATTTGAAATGACAGGTTGAGCTATTACAAGGCATGCAGTGTAATATCTGCTTCCCAACCTGTGTTGAAATCTCTGCCACAGGGAGTAATTAATAATGATGTGTGGATTTCTTTGCAGATAAAAAATAGCTTTTGTTGTTGTTGTTTGTTTTTTTGGCTTAAGATTCTTGGGAACCAAATGAAATACGGATCACTTAATTTGAAGATGAAGTTTGTTTGTGGGCAGTGCTGGAGAAATGGTCAAGTTAGTGAGCCAGACAGAAACAAAAAATACTGTAGTGCAAAGGCAAGACACCCGTAAGTAAGATCAAACAGGGAAAATTCTACTCTTTTGTCAGCCATTTAAAACCTTCTCTGGGGAACTGTTGCTTCTTAGGAAAGAATCATACAAGGAATTTAAAAAAAACCAAACATACTGAAGTAGGACAGAGTTATCTCTTTGTAGTATACTAATAATTGGTACTACAAAGCACTTAGGCTACCAAAGTGTTTGTGTTTTGGTTTTGGAGGGTTTTTTGGTATTAAGAGTTTTGGTCAAGTTTCAATAGAACTTCATCTAATCTTAAATATATGGTGAAAGCTTTAAAATTAAACTCTGAGCTTTCCTGGTTCTGCTTCTGTGCAGAAACTGTGATTTTTTTGGAATAGTATTTTCTTTCATTGACTGCTTGTGGTTTCAGATGGAGCAAAGATCGCCGTGTGGTGCTGGTGATGTCTAATGAACGTAAGAAGTGGATGACCATTCGTCCTCTTCCTGCAAAGAAACAAGTGCCTCTGCAGTTTGATGTACGTTAACCTAAAACTAACGTTTTGGTGAAGAAAAGAGATCATAGTCACTGGAAATCATGAGTAATTGGGCTGGTTTCATCCGTTCAGCAGAAATTCCCATGGGAGTTGGTAGGAAAATGTTGGTAGTGTTTCTACAACGTTCAGCCTTAGAAAAGCACTGATCTCGTGTGGCTGCTGAAGTCCTTACTTGTCAGTGGAAGTAAATATTTCTGAGATAATTCATACATAACTGTGGTCTGGTAGTGTGATAGGAGACAAAAAGCATTCATAATACTTGCTTCCAGCAGTTCTCTTTTTCTAGCTATAATAAATGTGGTTTTCTGTAAAATAAACATTTTTTTTTTCACATTATATCAGTGTTTGACTGGGAGGGGAAATACTATTTAAGACTGAAAAATATTTAAAAATTCTATTAGCATCCATTCTCCTTTACATTCTTAAGGATTTTTTTTTAATTCATGTTCCAGTTGTGCAATCATATTGCTTCAGGCAAGAAATGTCAGTATGATGGAAACTGCTCATTTGCTCACAGTCCTGAGGAGAGAGAGATGTGGACCTATATGAAGGAGAACAGCAGTAAGTAGAAAAGTAAATCTAACCTCATGTAAATCTAACTGTTCTGCTTTTCATTCTTGTACTTCAATTACTTTTAAATCTAATTTCTTCAATTATCTTTTGTAGTAAACCTTGCAGGTGCCCTTATCTTTGAATTTAAATAAACCCAGACCAGGCATTCAAAAATAGTATTAAATAAAAACAGCTGTATTGTGTATTTGTTGCTTGATTTTTTTTTTTAACAATAAAGTAGTTAGTATTGTTTTTTTAGTTGTTTTAGAAATATTGATCCTTGCAGTAACATTAGTTGGTGTTTGTACTCTGTATTGCCATGTGCACACACATGGATTTATGGAATTACACATGAGGGAAACTATTTGCAGAACAATCCCCCCCCGGTGTATTTACTGGGAATCACCATTCACTTTGCTGCTGACTTTACTATCCCATCAGTGTTACTGGGGAGAAAGCATCAAAAATCAGAAGTAATAAATGATCAGATCATGGTCTGCAAGAAAGAAAACTAAATCTACCAAAAGCTGTAGCACACATGAGATTAGTTCTTTGGAGTTCAGGCATTGGTATGCAGCAGCACAGTTGCTGTCTGTCCTTTGGGTGCCTGTTCAGAAAGCTGTGACCTCCTGCTGTCCCCTCAGGAGGCACAGAGGGCTCTTGGTAAGTAGCCAGAGATGCCTCTTCCCCTTGGCTCTTCATCTCTGAACTGTGGAACTGTCTACATTTGTTTCCTAACCTTTTTCTTCTTAGAATAGGTGGGGACTGAATTATGCTCACAAACTCAGTCGTTTATCTAGTGTTCTCAAACTTTTGCCTTAATTGCTAATTACTTATTTTAGCTTCTGCTCTCATTAGTTCAAGACTTGGAGCAGTTGTATGACATATGGCTAAAAACTCAAAAACCAGAAAAAGGAGATGATACAGCTGCTCAGGCAAACAAAGAAAATGGGAAGCAAATCCACATGCCAACTGACTATGCTGAAGTTACAGTAAGTAATCATAGGTATAATCCTAAATCCAAGCATGTGGGGGTTTGGGCCTTTTTTTTTCCAGTCAGTAACTTAGGTTGTTTCCCTTATTTTCTGGGTGCTTCCTTAGACCATAGATAGCTACACTAGATGTAACTGGCACTGTACATCAGTTCTTCTAAAGCCAGTGGAGATCACAAACTTCAAGTGATTGTTAAAATAATTGTGCCTGGTTAGGTAAACAATATCCTGCAGGCCAACGTAAAGAAAACATTCAAAATGTATTAGGAGAAGTTCTGTCCTTACAACATTGAATTCACAATGTTTTGTTTTCAAATTCTTTGTAAAACAGGTGGATTTTCATTGTTGGATGTGTGGGAAGAACTGTAATAGTGAGAAGCAATGGCAGGGTCACATTTCTTCTGAAAAGCATAAGGAGAAGGTTTTCCACACTGAGGATGATCAGAACTGCTGGCAGTATCGCTTTCCAACCGGATATTTTAGCATTTGTGATAGGTATGTCTTTTTTAAGATGGCAAAAATGCTGAAAAATGACAGTTCTTGGTTTAAATAATGAAGGCAGTTACTGGTTCTGACAAAATTTCTAGTATTTCTTGATTTGCATACATCTTTCAACAAGGAAATAAGTAATTAACACTATTTTAACCTGTTAGGGAGTGACAAGGTACCTAATTTTGGGCCCAAATTAACTGCCTGTGTGATGTTAATGAATGGTAGCAAGTTCTTGCAGCTGTGTGAAGTGAATATTGTTGGTATTATTACAAGTTTACCTAGGCCTCTGCATATTAACTAGAGCCCAAGAACAGTACCTAGCTGGACGGTGGTACTGGAGCTTCAAGGCAAGTAGAAATGTTGTTAGCATCAAACCAAATTTGTTAAAATTGAGTGTTTGTTACTAGAAATGATTTATGAACATGTGGAAGAGAACTTCCAAGATCTGTTGGTTTTCCCCAGCACTGCTTGTATGTTTTGCTCTTCCCTTTAATTCTTAAGTGCAGCCTGTTTTACCTGACTTCATTAGTTTTTATTTTTTGAAAACCTGTTGAAAATTCCTTCCACTGTTGGAATTTTTTTTGGAAGGCTGAAACATTTGGAACCGAGCGTTCTGGTACAGATACCTTTGTTGCTCCATTTTCAGTTGAAGATTTTGAGTGTCTTGGAGATCTTGAGAGACTGCAGAGCAGAGAAAGCAAGTTATTTTTCATTTGCAGTCTTTGCATGGAAACTTACATGTCCCTTTACTAAATTTTTAAGTAGCATTCTAAATGTATTTGTTTTGAACATAACAGACGTTGGATATGCAGCATAAAGTGAATACAAACTGGCATGTTACGATGTTCTGAGTATTCTAACCCCAAATTTAGTTAACAAGGATAATTAATTAGTTGGATTTTTTTAACAAAATTGTTCCTTAGCTTAGTGAGTTAAATTATAAGGTATTCATTAACATGATGAACTTGATGGTTTCAAGCATTAAGTGTCTCAGTCTAAGTAGGAATATGAAGAATAGAAAGAAAAGAGCCATCTTTTATCCTCTGTAAAATTTGATAGCTGAGAAAGAAAAATACAACTAAATGCTTAACAGAGTTAGTGTCATCCAATTTCAAAAGTATATACTCTTCCAGTTTTGTTTTTTTTTGTCCTTACTATGTAGTGTATTTGAAAAACACAACCTGGAGAAAATACAAACACAGTAGTGATCATGGTAATTCTATGAAAACACTGTTCAAAATCTGTCTTAACAGATATATGGCTGGTACTTGCACTGAAGGAAACAACTGTAAATTTGCCCATGGAAATGCTGAACTCCGTGAGTGGGAAGAACGAAGACAAGTTTTAAGAATGAAACTCAGCAAAGCAAGAAAAGACCACTTGATTGCTCCCAGTGATAATGACTTTGGAAAATATAGTTTTTTGTTTAAAGATTTAAACTAATACTGAGATGACACATACATGTTATCAGCTGGAAGCATAAACCAGAAAATTTGACAATAATCAAAAGCATGTGACAGAAAAGCTGCAGGTTTTCTGCTTTTATTGGCATACATTGTTCCTCCTGAACAGCAAAGTATGGTAGATTTAGGGGGATTGAGCAGACCTGTCTATGCTCTCATGAAACAGAGTGGTGATTAAAAAAATCTGAAGTATTATGTGCTTACTCACCTCCTGTTGGACAGAATGTTAGGAAATAGAACGGGGGAAGAGTGGTTATAATATCTAGGAAGCCCCCTAGTCTCAGACCTTCAGTTGAAAAACTTTAAGGTATCAAGGTATTGCAAAAAGGAGTGTTGGTGGGCTAAGAAAATGATGGATGAAAATTCTTCAGATCTTTTAATGGAGAGGATTTGTTTAAAACAAAGTTTGCTACTTATCTATATGTAGGTTGCTAAAAAGGATTTTCTTATTAAAGATTTTAAACAAAATAACCATTTAACTACAATATATGTTGAATGGGTATTTTTTCTCTTTGTATGTTTCAATATAATTTACTGAAAAAGGATCTTGGGAGGAAAAAAGTATTAATTTTTGAAAATGAAGTAGTTAAAATTCTGTTTCTTGGTCTTTGCTGTTTAAATGATGATTTTGAAAGATTACACTTGTATGTCAGTATTGTGTATTATTGTATGGACTAATGTTGCCTGTAATAAAGAGAACTTTACACAAAGCTGTTTTCTGCATGTAGCCTCTCAGGATTGAGATTTTGTAAAAACAATGATTTGCCAGTTAGCAAAAGCTTGAGCACCTGTAGCTAAACATTACTGAGTTGGTATTTGTGTCGCTGGTGGCTTGTTTGCAGTTTTCTGTATTGTCATTAGCTTATGGCATCACTGAAGTAACAGAAATGGCCACTAAGTTGTGATATAGACAAGCAGTTTGGCGCTTCAGAGGGCTGGGACACATTTTCAGCCTTGGACATGGACATGAACCACTGCCTCAGCTGCACGGTGGATGGTGCTTCCCATTGCCTTTCCTGCAGAGCACAGGAAAGGGAAAACAGTTTGTGGGCTGAGGTGACTCCTGACTGCTGAGCCTTTGGGCTTTCCAGTCACTGGAGCTTCTGTTGTGTTTTGGCTTCTCTGCAGATCCTGCTTTCAGCTTTGTGTTTGCTTATTTCCTTTTTTTTTTTCCTTTCCCAAGTTTCTTTCAGCCAATCATTCAAAATAACAATTTCTTCTTCCCTCCTTCCCCCCTCCCCCGTACTTTTCTCTGTTCCTGGCTGACCTTACATAATTAGAAGAGCTTTAACAATGACCTCAGTAGTTCGAATGTAGTCATTGGTCATACATTGTGTATGTAAAAAGTGTTCAACCAAAGTTCAATGATATCCATATACGACGTGGATGCTGTGTCCCTTTCACTTCACGAAAGCACAACAAATTTGAAACCAACACCTTATGTGTGCTCCAGCCATAGCCTGGGGCTCTTGGTAGTGACTGCTCCTCCCAGGCTGGGCTGCAGTACATGGAGTACGAAACTAGCTTGGTGCTTGAAACGCCATCCGCTGCAGTGCTGGGTTTTTTTACATTGTTTCTAATAAAGTGAGCGTGAGACAGAGTACTATGGACACTGTTATTTGTGTGACAAAACCTGATTGTATCGTGTGCCTTTCTGAATTGTTTTCTCAATTTTATGCTTTCATTGTTTAATGTAAGTGCTCTGTAAATCATTGGAAGTAATTCTAGACAAAACTAAACATGACCTCCTTGTTCTGTAAGGCCGGTGTGAAATCCTTCCTGGCTGCGGGGTGGGGCTGCTGGGGAATAGCTGCCGGGGGGGCTCGGGGATTATTCCTCCGCCGATCCCGGCCACGGGCCTGGTAACGGTGCCGATGCCGGGAGCGAGATGCGAGCACAGCAGTCGCCGTACCATTTCTCCGGTGCCGAGCGCGGGCGGCGGGCACGGCCCTGCCCGTCCCGGTTTCCCGGGGCCGCGGGCCGGTCGTGGAGCGCCGGGCCGGCCGTGCGCCTGCTCGGGCG
>VXBN01003815.1:731648-765129 GCA_013397395.1 Sinosuthora webbiana | reverse complement strand
CACACCCGGCGCCGTGTACCCGCTGCGGCCGGGCCGTGTCGGGCACGGGCATCCCCGGGCTGGGGGACGGGTCCTCCTCCCGAGCCCCACCGCATGCGGTCCCCAAGGCAACTGCGACCGGTGCCGTGTCGGGGGGACGCCGTGTCCCCCTCAGCGGGATGGCAGCGGGGCCGCGGGGCGGGCAGGGGCGATAAGAACGTGGGTGGGGTGGGAGCGGAGTGTTTTCAGAGACATCTGTCCCGCCGGGGTGTCGTGCTCTGGCGGCAGATTCGCGGGGGCACCCGCTCCTGAGGGCAATGTCAGGATATCCAGGGCAGTGTCTGAGGATAAACCAGGCTCTGCTCCCTGGGGCCCTGGAATGGGACAGGAGGCAATGGGCAGGAACTGCTCCTCAGGAAGTTCCACCTGAACATGAGGAAGAACTTCACTGTGAGTGACCGAGCACGTGGACAGATTGTCCAGAGGGGCTGTGGAGTCTCCCTCGCTGGAGATATTCCAGAACAGTCTGGACACAGTCCTGTGCCATGTGCTCTGGAATGACCCTGCCTGGACCAAAGGACCTACAGTGATCCCTTCCAGCCTGACCCATTCTGTGGCCCTGTGACAGGCACGTTGTTGAGGTAGAGCTGCTTTTGCTCGTCTCCAGAGGTAACTGGGACGTGGCGCTGCCGCAGGAGAGCCGAGGGGGCTCTGGGCTGCAGCCCTGCCCTCAGCGTCGGCGGGGACCGAACGAGTCTGCCCTGGCTCACGTGTTGATGTCATCACCCCCCTTTGCCTGCAACTACTTCGGACAGAAAGATGTTTCTTGGTTCCTCTGCCACTCTGCTGGTGCTCCTCTTGGAAGCTGGAATTTCCTTCTTTGCACAGGACTCTGCAGTTCCTGTTTGCCCAGAGCTGGTGCACGTGGAACCAGGAGATGTTTGTACTGGAGGGGCAGGGAGCGGCGGCAATGAACGGTGGGCACAGGCTGCTCGGTTCTGGAGCCTAAACCAGGGTCTAAATCTTCTGAGTGGGTTTTAGGTCAAGGTGACTCTTACGTGCTCCAGGTCATACTATATTAAGAACATCTACTGCAATTAGGGTTTAATTTTGAAGGCTACAAGGAGCTGATTATGTCCCTGTTCCACAGCATCTGACAAACTTTTGTTCCACGAAACACTTGGTTCACAGATAATGCTTCTGAAAAATGCTAAGGCCTTTGCTTGCCTGTCCACAAAGGGTGGATTACTTGATGCAGAGTGATCCCTAAGTCTGTGAATGAGTGCCTCTGCATGGCTGTGCCTCCATTCCAGGAGACTCTATTTCCCAGTGACCAGATAATGTAGATGCAATTGTAAGCTCTTGCAATATTTCAGAATGTATTGTGAAGGATTTCTGAACATAATCACCTCCCTGGTGTTACATTACTAAGAGAATAATACTTTTTTTTATATTTACAATGATGCTTCCTGCTCTTCTCTACTTAAAACCTGCACATTCCTCTCATTTTACTGCTAGCTGTGTTTGAATGCTCACAAACTGTGTTTGGAATGTGGTTCTCACCACCCTGTAATCTAGAGGTTTGAGTAAAAGAGTTCAGCTTTTCAGATTGTAGTTAAATAGACAAACTAATATCAGATACGTATTCCTTCTTTGGTTGCTGTTAGAAATATAGAAAAATTCAGGTGCAAAAATTCCTTGTGCAGTTTGGAGCATGGTTAATTGCACATGTTAACTATAAATACAGGACATAGTTTCTCACCACATGTCAGTGTGATTTATTAGCAAGACACCTGGGCATAGGTACTACCACTGCTCTTACAGTATATAACTTTCGAGATCAATGGATTAGAAGTACAGAAGGGGAAAATTCCGGTACTACAAGGCAGTCCATTAGTGGGATTTGAAGTCTTGCAGGTTTATAGTGACTCAAGGAATAGCCAAATGAGACCTGACCTAGCATGGGTTGTTATGGATAGCCTGTGGTCTAGAACCTGAATTATTTCTGGCGCTATGCAAATGTCTTTGAGACAACCCCACTCTCAGGACTGTGCAGTCAGAGGGGCTGCTGGTCCTGTCGGCACTTGCATGTGCTTCCCTTTCTTACCAGGGTGTTCTCATGGAAAGTTTTTGTAGGCTCTGGCACCAGCTAAATCACACAATTGGTGTTTTAATAAACAATTTGTGATTATTATGTTTGTGTAATCGTTTCTTACATAATGCTGAGTTTATATGAGTGTAAATTTTAGGGGTTTTCTTAGGGAAATTAGTCAAGGTGTTCTATTATATGTTTGATATTGCAGAGGAAGACACTTAGCAAATCTGCTTAAGCAGCTGTTAGCTATTGATCTATTATATTTTGGCTTTTAATAATTCCTGGAGTTTATATCATGTTTGAAGGTAGTTGTGTAGTTTCTGACTCATTCATGTCACGGGACTTCTACTGACGTGTTCTACCCGTTCTTGCAATTTGGAGCCAATTCATTATCTAATTTTTAAGTCTCACGCTGTAATCCTTGAACCAATCATTCTCTTTCGGTCAAATTCAGTAGAGGAAGCAGAGGTTTTAAACATATTGAGGTTGTCTGTTTTCATTAAACTAGATGGAGAGGAGAAATTCTAGCTGCTGTATCTGAAGAAGTGTTGTGCTTTCAGCAGCTGATCAGCCTGTGTCTGCCAGAGCTCACACTGGGTAATAGGCTCTGTTTATTTAACAACACATCACAAAGCTTTATCACCAGTATCTCTTTTCTTATCAGGGTGCTGTTACCTAAAGTACAAGTGTTAAAAGAGGATGAGGCCAGGGAAGAAATAAAAAGAAATCACTCTTCCTGGTAATTTTATGCTCTACAGCAATCAACCATAAGAGTGTGAGCTAACTTATCCATAAACACGGTGCATGGTATCGGAGCGTGACTTTCTAAAGCTTGTGAAGGGTGATCTTTAGATTTTTATAGTATTTTGTGAAACTAACTCAGATAACATAAACTGTAGTCGTTTTGCATCAATTTCTAAAGTCTTGTCATTGCATGACTTTTGCCGACAATAAAACTTAGGGCTTTGGGCACACTTTTTAACTACTGCTGTACAGTCTCAATAACCACTCTTTAATTTTCCTTCTGCAGCCGAGCAAAAGACGTAACGATGCCAGCGAAGCTTCCAGTGAATTTTTTCTCCCCAAGATCTCCAGTCATTGACCTGTTTCGGGGGCAGCTGGACTACGCAGAGCAGCTCCGGCAGGATTCAGAAATCGTGCTCTATTTCTTCTACGCGCCGTGGTGCGGGCAGTCCATTGCAGCAAGAGAGGAGATAGAACGTGTGGCCAGCAGATTGTCAGACCAGGTAACTCCAGAGAAAACACCAATCTTAAACATGACCTGATAGCTTTTCAGTGTCCTTTTTAGTGTCCACGCTGATACTGGTTTCTGGCTTCTCATGAGAAACATTAGGGCTTGAATGCTCATGTTTTAGGGAAACCTAATTTAGCATACAGAGTGGTAGAATAAAGTGAACCAGCCTCTCATTGCTGCTCAGTCGTCTGTTATTTCTGCGACAAGCTTCTTACTGTAAAGTGTTTTCAGATTTATTCACCTGCCTTCCACGGAATTTGCTTTCAGTTCTGGGATCCTTGGAGACACTGGTAATCATGTAAAGGTTGTAACCATAGCACTGCTTTCAAACAGTTGGGTGCCTGTGAACACTTCACAGTCCTAAACCTCCACTTGTTGAGCTCCACTTTGCAGAAAAAGTAATTAATGTGGGTTGTGATTAAATTAATAAATTTGAAGGATTTAGATTAAGAGGCTTAAAAGCTAGAAAGAATAGTGACCAAGAGGATTGCTGTTGCAAAATTACAAAAAGAATTAAAAAAAAAAATCTGTCTGTGACAGATATAGAATACTGAGTTGAAAAGGTTCTGAAAATATCAGATGAAATGGATTGGAAAAAGGTACATCAAGTACATCTTGGATAAAGTAGGTCACAGTAGTGTACTCTGTTAACTGTGATTTTTTGCCTGCTTTGCAGGTGCTGTTTGTGGCTGTAAATTGCTGGTGGAACCAGGGGAAATGCAGGAAGCAGAAGCATTTCTTTTATTTTCCTGTGATACACTTGTACCATCGGAGGTAAGATTTCATATGTACAGTCTAGGTTTTTTATTGTTGTTTTGGGAAACAGAAATACCATATAAAGTGCTGCATTTTGAAAATGTTACATTTCTGGCTTCAGTAAATAGTTTTTGGGTAGATTCTAGGTGAGCTCATCCTGTATGCTACTCAAGTGCCAGGTAGGGATGTAACTGTCAGTTAAATGACATGCTGGGCATTCTTTGTCCTTATGGAAATTTTGGGTTGCCTGTGCATCTCCTGGAAGTTCTGCCTCCAATGAAAAGAATTCAGGGTTACATATTAATTTCCGATGTCTCCTTGCTCTGTGGATGGATTGTAACAACTGGTCCTAATTTATGACAGCATTAAAGAATGTACATAAGGGTTGTTGAAAGTGGAATTTAAATGCATATTTAAATTGCACAGCGTACTGAAGACCCTGTTCTAATTTTGAACTCTGCACTTACTTTTTTATTCCCCCTAAGCTATGATATCATTGTATAAAATTTAATATAACCTCACTTTTATTTTTTAGTATTTGTGTGTATTATTTTTTTTTCTCTGTGTGGAGCTGAAGGTAAGGAAACACAGTTTCTAACACTGCATAAAAGTGTTTATCCCTTGTATTTTACTTTTTATTTTGCTGGTCTTGAACTGCAGCTCTCTTTCATTACAGAGGCTGATTTTGGTTTTGAGGGGAATTTATGCATTGAGGAGGAACAGTCCTGGTCTTTGTTAGCTGAACTTGTAATAGACACGAGACACTGGCATAATTCAAATGGTCATAAAAGAGCCCTACAATCCCACTGGGATGTGCATTGACTGAAACTTACTTGACCTTGAAATTACAGCGCAGTAGGTGGATGCCCTTGGTGTCATCAGTAACTTTAAACAGAGTTATAAAGTTAAAGAGAGTGTAAATCCCTATTGATACTTCATAAAACCCTGAAGGTCAGTGCACCCCTCATGCCTGAGATACTAAACCTCACATGTGGTGCCCTGGGCGTGTGACATGTTGGGCAGTGAGGATTACTGTGAAGACAGAGGTTTGTAGTAAACAGATGTAGGATGTAGAATGGTGTAGAGGGCTCCAGGAGACCATTTTGAAGCACCTCAATACAGTATCTCAATGTGAGTTGGGGATTTTCCAGTGTGTCTGTATGTGCAAGCTATATTAAAAACACATCACATGAAATTCTTCAGTGGAAATGCACTAATTCTTTATGCTCTTTGTGTTTGATTTCATTTGGGACAATGATGCTTTGTCCAATGCAATGGTAATTAGGAGGAGAACCTCTGGAATTCACAGCTGCATGCCCCAGCCCTTATGTTTTAGCACTGCCTAACATTTTGTGAGCTGTTTTATCAGATGGCTGGGGGGGAGACTGGAGCTTTGCTGAGTTTGTTCATCAGCAGTGCAACTGAATTTGTCCCTCTTCACTGATTGCTGCTCATAAAAGCCTGTGTAAAAATATTGCACCTTTTTAGATTGATAATGTTAGAGACACTGAAAAAACAAGGGAAAATTGTGACTTTTTCAGATCTGTATTTTTAAGTCACATGTATTTACGTCAGAAAAAGTGGAAAGATACATATATGGTCATGTAATTTATACCTGAGTCACCAAGTTCTTCAGTGGGGCTCAGACCTGGTCTCCATCCCTCCCTGCTCACCAACACTCTTCCCCTTCCACAGATAGCCTGGCACTTCCCTCTGCTAACACAACTCCCTCATCAATTACAGAAGCCACTGGTAAAACACAGAGAGCAATTCCCTAGAGGCCGAGCATGCTGTCTATGTAACTCCTATCTGCCACCCCCAGGAGGGACTCTCGACTGTTAATTTAAGTCTTAATGTTCTATTATTTTTTTTGGTACTAGTTTTGGACCAATTGAATACAAAGGCCCTATGAGTGCTGTTTATATTGAAAAGTTTGTTCGCCGGGTGATGACACCACTACTCTACATCTCGTCTCGATCAAAATTACTAGATTTCCTCTCAAATTATGAGGTACTTGTCTCTCTTCTCTAGCTTTACCACTGTGATTCAGAAAGAGTTTGACTTGTTTAAGGATTAAATTTGATCTGCTCCAAAGTACTAGTTTATTTTCAGGATCCTGAAATCAGTGCCCAATAAATTTGTTAAAATCATGAGAATATGAAATGACAGATTCATAATGTTGGTTCCCTGTATAGTTACTATTATGATTTAGTGATGCTCTTAATTTACATTACTTTAGTATGTAGAGACAACAATCAAAGTTGTTACCTTACCAAACTGTTGCATACAAACAAGAAAGAAGGGAGAAATCTTTTCACAAAAATCTTGCAGTCTAAGCTGGCACAGCATTTGAGAAATATATAATCATTACTTTAATTTTTAAAGAATAGTAAGCTTTTCTAGTAGAATAAGTCTTTTAATTGGAAATAAATGTGAAACCAGTTGAAGCAAGGGCTCCTAATCACTTTATATGCAGTAACTTGATGATTTTAATCCACTGGTACATGGTGTTTTATTCATTTTGGTCTCTTGTGTTCAGGGGTGCCAAGATGGGTAGCAATACTCGTGGAATAATAACTTCCAGTTAGACAAAATGTGCTTACAACAGAGCCATTTAAAATCCCTTTATAACTGTTCATTCTTGTAGTGCAGAGTGCAGGAGTACCATAATCTTACTAAAGCCCAAGCTGTTGGAGCAGTGTGGAAAACCTGATAAGCAAATCAGAGCTGTGGCAGTGGGCACCACGTGGGAGGGACCCTGCAGTGTGTGGGCCTGGAGCAGATCCTGTGGGGCCATTGCAGTGCCTGGTTGTGCTGCAGGGTGGAGCATGGCCTGTGCTGTTCAGTGGCAGCTGTCACAGTGCAGGGGACACGCTCTGGGAGTTCCTCTGGGTAGGTGCTGTGCTGCTCATGCCAGGAATTCCTGCTGGGTTTGGTTTTCCAATGTTTTAAGCAGGGACTGTGAACTGGGAGTAGTGGGTTGTGGCCTGTCTCTGGTGCTGGTACTTTCAGTCATCACAAGCAATTCTGTTGTCCTTCCATTGCTTCAGATTTGCTGTTCAAAAATTCTAAAACATTTCTTTGCCTCTTACAGAGATTTGAGGAAAGCCATGCTTGGTTTTTGGTTGGTGTTATGTTATTTCTTGGTAGGCTGCAGAAGGTAACCAATGAGCTAACTTAACAATAACTAATGCTGTCATTAAGCTTAAATTTGCTTTACAGTAAGGGGTGCACTTCCACTGGAAAAAGACGAAGATAAAAGACAAATTTAGGGGGCAAAAAAAAAAAAAAATTAGATACTGCTTAGCAGTTGAACAGATATTTTTTTTTCTGCATTCAGACTTTCCCTCTTCCTGTGCTTGAAATACTGTGGCTCCAAGTGCTGAGTTGCTGTTTATGTTCAGCATTTGTTGGTTCTCTTTTTTTCTGAAATGGCCCAAGAACAGAGGCTGTCCTGCTTTGTTGCCCCGCAGTCATTCATGCCTGAGGTTCTGTCCCAGACCATGGCTCCTGGGGCTCAGGGTCCTTCCTGCCTTAATTTATGCAAGAGGAGAAGGAGGGGATACAAAAGTAACAGATACAGATAAGGTGAAAGAAACAGAATTGTTTATGAAGATGGATGCAGGGAAAACTGTAGACACAATGGAAAAGTTAGTTTTAAACTAGAAAGAAACAGGTTGTTTCCTCACTTTAGTCAGAAATGTGAACGTTTTACAATGTTTTCCACTCGAGTTGAGAAATTGATACCTCTTGTAGGAGAAGATACAATCTAGGGGCGAGTCCTGTGTTCAAGAAGCGAGAATGTTTGGGGAATAGAGTAGATTATGGGAAATTGGGGCTTGTATGGCACAAACTAATTGCTATTTTGAGAGCCTTGGCTAGTGTCTTCCTTTGACTTTCGATCATCTTTGTATAGAAAATATTAGTTTTTACCAGAAGGGGAAGGACAGAAGAATGTCAAGGACTGCTGTTGGGTACTTTGGCCACTGTGCTGGTGGACGTGTTTTTGTGATTTCACTGAAAAGCTAATTAATTTCAAGCTCACAATAATTTGAAAGATTTGTCATCATCACGATCTAATTTTCAGTCCTGTGTTCTGGTAGCAAATGGGTTCTGCAAACTAGAAGAAATACTGATGAACAGAATCCAGTTAAATGTGAGAACAGGTGGTGTTTGTTACTTGGGCTTTTGTTCCTCCACCTAATCACGACTGTCGTGACATGCCGTGTTGCTCTCACTAGAGGGCGCTCAACCCCCAGGAAAAAAAATGGTTGAAGACTCAAAGTGGAGATCCTGCATTCCCTGATGCTATTTTAGGTTGGTTTCTTTGGGGTTGTGGAATGATACTGGTTTAGAACTAGAAATGGATAGGCATAAATTTTTGAGAGCAAGGAAAATGTGCCATTTGGAAAGCAGTTAAAATCTTGGAATGCTAAGAAAGATCAAAGTTAAATGAGCAGAAAAAGGTGCAGTTCCTGCTGTAACTCAGGGTACCTGTGAGTACCTGCAATCAGATTTCTTTTGTTTTCTTACCTGCAGAGATGTAACAGTTTCATTTTAATCTCTCATTCATCATCTGACTGCCCCAGCTGCTAGAAATGGCCTTGGCCTCCTGAAGAAACAGGAAGCCACTGTGGCTAGACAAAAAGCTTCACTCATTTATGAAAATTAAATGTGTTCAGGGAATTCATCATTTTCTGCCTTCAGGAGCAGTAGGAGAGGAGTTGGTCCCTCTGGGAGGTGGCTGCTGTGTCTCTTAACATGATGTCAGCTTTGTGCTTTGCTGTCTTTGTGTAGGAATGCTTCCTGAGCATCAGCCAGCTGGGTAGGTCTGACACACAGGGATTCAGCTGGCTCTTGTGTGGTGCCCAGGTTAAATAATGATGTGAAATTTGCTTTCAGGTCTGCGTGCACAATGATTTTAACATCACTGGAAAATGATGTTAAATGTAAATTTAATCTAGTATCAGTCAACAGTTTCTTTGCATTCCTACAGTACAGATTTAGTGCTATGTAATATTGGTTCTTCTGTTCCCCAGAGATGACATGTTCCTTTCCTCTTGCTGTTTTCCCTGCCATGTTCACAGATAAAATGAGGCAGGAACTGCCTGCCTGCACAAGTCTGAGGGTCTGAAAAAATCACCTCCTTTACTTCACAGCAATCTAGCCAAAACATTTTTTAGAAATGACAAATTGGGATAGAAGTAACTGGAGTATTAAAAGCATTTGTCCGGTTGTAAACTAATCAATAGCTGTGGGATTTTTCCTATCTTCTGTTCCTATTATTTCACTTTTTTTGGCCTTTAAATTTCAGAGCTTTTTCCTTGCAGTCATTTAATGCTGCCTTTCTAAACTCTTCAAGTCAGCTGTAGTTTCAGTGACTCCCACCAACCTGTACAAATTTTGTTCCTCGCCCTTTCTTCCCTTTTCTAAAGTGCTTATAGAAATATTGAAGTGGTTGAGTATCAGTACACATCCTGGCTGGCTGTCTTTGGCTGCTGAAAAACATTAATTTCTAACTGTTTTTTGTCTTTCCTACTAATCTGGAAAAGGGCCTTCCATGTTATTTCTTATCACCTTAGTTTCTTCAAGAGTGGTTGGTAACTTCTTCTTGACTTTAAGGAATGACAGCATGCTGCATGGAGTCATCTACATGATTGCTTATTCCTTCCAAGAGCTGTGATAGATTTGAGGCTGGTTCAGTAATAAAACTGCTGGCTTTTCTCCAGTAGAAATTACTCATCTGAAAATCTCTGTTCATTCTTAAAATTTCCATGAACTTGCTGTTTGGTAATTGTTGAGATGCTTGGTAAGCCTGTTACTGATTTAATTGCATCCCACATCACTTTCCATTCCTGTGGTGTAGAGACAACGCAAGGAATTGGCTTCACTGCAATTAATGATTTTGTATTTCCGTGGATGAGTTTCATTAGGAGATAGCAGTAAGAAGTCTTCACTAATGACATCCTCAGATGTGCTCCAGAGCCCTTCCTACAGACACTTGGTTTGAGACAGGGACTGAAAATGGTTTCATGGAAAGAAAAGCTCCACTCTAGCAATGCCCATGCTCCTAAGCACCCCTGTCAGTGTTTATTCCTCCAGCTTTAGACAGCAGCAGGTTCAGGTGATTACTCCTGAGTGCCCACATGAGGATGGGTACCCAGAACTGCACAGCAGTGGTTGCCTGGAAGCAGCTGCTCATCAGTAACAGATTGGATGCAGACATCCTGAACTGTTTGCTGCCAGCTGTTACTGAGTTTTGGAGGGTCTCACATGAAAGAAGGTGGGAGTTGTTTTTGTCCAGCTCTCCTTGGTCTACTTGTATTCCAAACCAAGAACCTCTTGTTCACATTGAGATACCTCTTCTGTGAGACCTGAACCTCACTTGTTGTTACTTGCAATACCTGGAAGTGTTCAGTCTTGTTAAAAACTTCATTCTTACAGAAAGGAAAACTTTATTGGTACTTGAGGAGAAATGCAGTATTTTAGTCCCTTTCCTCATATGTATAATTGCACCCTGTAACAGGGCAAAAACTTCAACTGGTCTGGGATGATGATTAAAAGGACATTAATTAACCAGTTACTGATTAGGCATAGAGTATTAGTAAATAGTAGTATATATAGTAGTGTAGTGTATAGTAGTAGCATGTATTCTCCAGCTACAATTTTTTTTTACTTGAAAAAAACACTTTACAAAAATTATCTTTGGGAAACATTATTCACAATCTGGAAATCTTAAGCTCCTGTTAGTGTAAAGCAGAACTGGCAATCTGAATCAGAATGTTACCTTTTAAATAACATTATAAATACTTCTGCATCTGACTTCTGGCTTTTTGCCACATTTTACTGTCACTTTTGACTCTCCTTTCATTCACTGTTTGGTGTCCTAAATTCACTTGGTACAGGATTAGTATTCAAAAATGGTCCTAGGAAATGGGAAGCTAAAACTTTGATTATCTTATCTCCTTATTTTGGTTCAGTTGAATGCTTTCAAAGTTTTTTAGAAGGAATTGTTTTTTTTTTACTGTCTTAGTTTGGAACTAAGAGAAAAAGGTGAACATTGATTACTAACCTGTATGTTGTTTAAAAAAGAACACTGAGTGCTATTATTTTGCTGTGTTTTTTCACTACTGTTTTATTTCTATTTTTTTTTCTTCTTGATAATTATTGTTGCAGAAATTTCCCTAATTGTTTGTAACTCATTTTTATTATTGATAATTTTCTTGGGATACCTCATAAAGAACCTTTATGAATAAGGGGTTTATACTTAGCATTCATCCATGAAAGAGAATTCCTGCCTAAAAAGAGAAGTCATGAGTGGGAATAGGCAATGTTGTTATTGGTGAACATCTTCAGATTGCTAATTCATACTGAATTAGATCAGTGTATTAGGCTGATATGAATAACTGAATTCATATTCATAATAACAGGTAATATGTATGTTCATGTTTTAAAATGAAATTAATTTTATATGTAGAACTCAAAAAAAAAATAGGCAGCCTCTGAAGTACCAACTGGAAATCCTCATTTGAGGATGTATTTGCCACAAAAATGGGTGCCAGGTGAATCTGGAATCTCCTGTTCCACAGCAGTCCCTGGAGTGCTCTTGCTTTGTGTGTCAGATGCCAACTGAGAAACAATTAACACCAAGTAACCAAATGCCATCACTTACTCTGTCCTGAAAGTTTATTAAGCCCATTTGAGTTATGAGTCAAAAGCATAATTAATAGTAATTTTTAATGGATTATATTTTGAAAAATTTAAAATCAAAGCTTAACTGAAATTTTGGAACAAGAAAAATCTAGAGTGTGTACCTCTTTTTTCCAAGTCAGCTTCTCCCAAATTCTCTCCTGAATTCAACAGGAAGTCATTCACCTGAAAAAATCAGTAGGCCTGTTCTGGGATGAGTCTTTTAAATTTGGAATTGTCTATCTGGCAATTTGAAGAGCTTTATGGATATGTAGATGGGATATGGAGTTCTCAAGATTTTTGTGCAGTTGGCCTCTCACTGACTCTTGCAGGATATACTGAAAGGATTTACAATGACTGTAGCTTACAGATGGGATGATCACTTATCTTAGCAGTTCAGGTATTCACAGACAAAGTGTGTGAATTCATATGTAAATACTAATTATGTGCAACATAACTGTTACTGCTTAAGCCCTTTATACTCTGAAAAATTATATTTGATATTCCAGTTCTAAAAGAAATCTTTATGATGCTTGTGGTTCTTATCTTGGTGCTGGAACTGGTTCAAAAAGTTGCAAAGCAAATATTAATTGTTTTTGGTGAAGTTCAACATGGGAAACACACCATTAGAAACGTAGCATCCATAGAGCCCCTCTCTCTTACATAAGCTTTTGAATGACAGCTTCATTCTTTGAATGAGAACTGATTTTGATTCAGTCCTTTAATATTAAAATTTTTGTTGCAGCATAATGTGACTGCTCTTCAGTAAACATTGTTGTCTTTTAGGAGTCTGTTGTGTTTACTGTAGTCCCATATATTTGTACTTGAAAATAGCTTAATTAACTCTAATTCTTATTATTTCAGCCTGGAGTTGTGGGATTTTTTGAGTTCAATGCTTCACCTCAACCACCTGGTTATTTAACATTCTTCACATCAGCATTACATTCATTAAAGAAAGGTAAAAGTTCCATTTGCTTAATTTAAGGTGTCTGTGAATGAGTGATGTCTAAGTGTTTCAGTAGTTTTTTGCAATATTTTGTACCATAGGAATTAATCCCTTCTGAGTGTGTCTTGGTGTTGCTCTGTGAGACTGTCTGGTTACTGCTGAGCATTGCTTACGTAAAAAGCTTATGGTGTGATCAGCCTGGATACCCCAGGACAGAGTTCCCTCACACCCCCACATGTGTAGCTGCAGCCCACCCAGGATCATAACCAGACTCACAGTTGTTGAAGTGAATCCAGGAGTCTTTGTCCTGTGCAGTGTCAGAGGCACGGGGATGGGCTGGACTGTGTCAGCCCCTGGTAACTGAATTCAGTGTTGCTGTCCTGGGTGGTTACAGAGCTGCTGCAAGGCAGCCTGGGAAGGCCTTTTCCCCCTCTTGTTTTGCACTGATAATCTAAAATACAAACCCTCTTGTTTGTGTTTAAACATGCAAACTTTGTGATGATTAATACCTCCTTTTGGGGTAATGAATTTGGGATAGGCATTTCTTAAAGTTAAAAATTAACACGTTTTATGAATATTCCTTCCTGTCAGCAGATGAAGGAGATGCATTATTTTTTCTTATTTTTTTCTTATTCATACTTACTCATTTTTATTTTTTACTGTGCGACAGATGTGATAAAGAGCCAGTTCCATATTTTGTCCTGTGATTTTCAGATTTGTGCATTGTATTACTTCTTTGCAACATAAAGATAAACAGTCTATCTTTATGTGTACATATTTATAAATGTAGAATACATATTTATAAATAATACATATTTACATCACTTAAACAACGTTGATGCCTTTCCCTTACGTGTATCATCTTGGCTTTTGAGATGTCATGAACCACAGCAAGGTGCATCTGTGATACCAGATTGTGTATTTCCTAAGCAAATGCAGGATTTGGACAACTGAGGTTCCATAGACAGGACTCAGTACCTGAAGTGCAGAAGGGGAACACATTTGTCCTTCTTGCCGTCTTTCTTCTGCCCTAATCACCAGTATTGGCAGCTGCTCTTCACAGATTTCTGTGCCTTTGCACAGCACTGTTGTGTGCTCTGGTTTGAGGGTGGTGTTCCAGGGGAGTTCAGAGTGTGTAATTGAATTCAAAGATTGCAAACGTGCTCTTTCAGATTACCTTGGGACGATCCGCTTTGGAGTGGTCACGGATAAACGTGTGGCAGAGGAGATCTCCCTGGTGCACTCTGGCAGTGTGTATTTGCACAGACATGCCAACACATCTCTTGTGAGTACTGCTCTGTGCTCTAGGGACTCTGATTTGGTACAGGGATGATCAGGGATCAGAATTAGAAGACTGCTTGAATGAGGATATGAACAAAGATTTTGTGGAGGGATAGTAGGAACAGTGAAAACTTCCATTTTGGCATAAAGGTGTAACATGGCACTGATTAGAAAAATCACACAAATTAAATTAATTGAAATTATAATTCTTAATCCATGTGTCCTGCTTTTTGAAAAGTTAAGGCTGAAAATACTAGCTTTCAGATTTACTATCTGGCACAGAAGACACTACCTACCCACACTGGCACCCTGAGTGTAAACTCTGTAAAGATAGGTACTGTGATGTGAATTTTATTCAATTGAGACTAGGGAGAATAGGGATATTTTGGGTGGATTAACATAAAATTTCTTTTTTATGCTAATTATTTAAGATAAACTAAATATATTAAAATTGATCCTAGAACTTATGAGCACCTTTTATTATAGATTTCTTTTCTTTGCATTCAGGAATGAGAAATACCAGTTTTTAATGCAGCCTTGATGTTTGAGTCTTAAAAGGCTAATTTAAAACAAGTTAATGTGGTGACTGAATATTGGGGGAAAATGTTCTAATATTCCATAATTGAAATATGTCATGATACCACCTTTGAGCTCTTTCATTTACAGAGAAAATTTGTACTATTGAGAAAAGTCAAGATTACGAAGATGTAGTAAAAGAAAGAGGAGCTTCCCTGGTAGAATCCTTTTTGCATGTGGATGTTACTATAATCTGAGGAAAAGCTTTGGAAAGCTTTCCCAAAAGGAAAGGGTGTATGAAATGCTGAAGTTTGCTGACACTCATTACATTTAGAAAGAGAGTTCTAGTCACTACAGTAGCAAAGCATGCCATACTGAAGAACTGCATTTGATACTAAATCAAGTGAGGACAAATCTATTTTTCCCCCTCCAAGGTCTATCCAAAAGACATCATGAACTTCACTGCTGAGAACATTTGCAAGTGGGCTCTGGAAAATCGGGAGATGCTCATACGCTGGCTGAGACCACATGGTGGGAAAAGCCTTCTTCTAAACAATGAGCTGAAGAAAGGACCAGCACTTCTCATATTTATCCCTTATAATCCCCTAGAAGAAATTCATCCTCTTTTAGATGAAGTAAGTGATTTTTTAATTTTTTTTTTACTTCAAAAATACTAAAACTTGACAGCTGTAGTCAGGGGTCTGAGCTTAATTGTGACAGATACCTCATTTTATCTCACTGTTCCAAGTGTCTGGTTTTGTTTGAAACCACTTTCTCAAGCCATATTATCACAACTCCCTTACACTGGTTTGCATCCCACAGAATGTGCCTTTGTCTCACTCAACAGCTGTTTAGAAGAAGCATCTAACTCTTCCTTGACCTCCTCCTTTTTATGGTGGGTGCAGTGTAAGAGATGCCAGCTGGAACTGAAGACTTTTTTTGTCCACCCTATTCTATTTCTCCTCTCTTGTCTTTCCAGGGGTGCTTGTGCAAGGAAGAATGGATGTTTTGTAAAACCAGACAGTGTTATTTGAAATACAGCCCAATCAAACCACTCAGAGCCAGTCTGATTTTTATATCCTGTGTGTTCCTTAGTCACCTTCCAATCTGGACTGCCTAGGACAGGAGTTTGTGGAGCTGTGCAGAAATGAAATAGGGAAAATAACTTGGCTGAAAACAAAAGAAAAGTTTTTTGTCCCTGGGCTATTTTTCAGCTGGAACCCATCATCCCATTTAGTATGACACAAAGCTGCACATCCCAGTGTGATCACACAGCTCTGAGCAGTGTGGAACAGACAAGCACCTGTGAAAGACCAAAAGCAGGGCTGAGTTTTTGTGACAGTGCTGACTTACTTACATGGCATCTGTGTCCTGGAATGTGCAGTTTCCACAGGGAGGCCTAATTAATATTGCAGTGTCTGAAACAATAAGGAAGGAATGAAAGTAACTTCTTACACAATATTTAGCCAAACTAAATAGACACAATAAAAGGTACACTAGACTGCTGTGAAATAGGGTTGGGGAAATCTGTCCCTGGCAAAGAACTGCCATTACTCTTGTAGTAACCTGTCTTCTGTTTGGCAGGCTTTATTCAGTGGTGCTTGTCACAGATGAAACATTTTAACAGGTACCACTTGTTTTGATCAAATCAGTGCAGCATAAGGTGGATGTTCCATTTCAATTTCATTCTGCTAAATAACAGTGTTTTTCAAATGTGAAATGAGATACAAAGTAATTCCAGTTGCAGGACATTTCCAGTTGTCCTTGCATAGCTTCACTTTGACAGACAGATATTATGCAACTTGTTTACCCTGGGAAGAGCTGTTTACTGCAGGCAGCCTGTGGGTTTCATCAGGCAATGAAACCACTTGACTGTAAGGCAGTTGCAGAGAGCAAGGCTCTCAAGCTGAATGTTGAAAGATCTCACAGCAAATGTTTTTTCTGATCGCAGCTCACGGAAATGAGATTTCTTACTGCACATCTGGTTTTCTGTTCATAACCTCTTCTCAAGTTTCTTTAGGTACTCCAAACCTCCAGGCTAGGTTATAGTGTGAGGGGTCAAGTTTTTTTCAAGTATTCAGTTCAGCCTTTTCAGGATGAAAACTTGTAACAACTAATTCTAAAAGACTGTAACGAAGTGTTGCTGTAGACCACATGTTAATACTGACAGTCCTGTGACACAACAACCCTCCTGGATGTGACATTTCAACATCCCTTTGATAATTTTAACAGTTTCTATCAAAGTGTTCTTCTGTAAGCAGTGTGTGTGTGTGTTCTGTATTTTGTTTAGTGTGTTAATAAGGTTGATAGGAAACTTCCTCTTTCATTTTTCTTTCTTGCATGTTCTGTTACTTGTCTCCCGGAAAGGGAATTAATTCCTTGTATGGTCCATACACGTGCCTCTTTCTCTGCTTGTTTACCCTTGGTTATGAAAAGCTAGCTGGTGATGTAGCATAGGAATGTTTGCATGGAGGTACAGGCTGGGTTTTTTTCTGTTTTCTTTCTTCTCCCTTACAATGTGCAGAGCACACTTGGAGTATTACAACTACATGCCCAGGTTTGGGAGAATACAAACATTGCTTCAGCACTCCTAGTGATTGTTGCAAAATCTGTGCACCACCTATGCCAGGAGAAATCTCTATTTCCTTTTCATATGGGAATGCTTTTGTTTATTTTCTCCTCCTATTGGAAAAGGAGGGAAATTCAGGAACCTCTACTCAGTAATGCCTCATGTAGTCGGGCTTAGCCATAAAATGGAGTGTTATTGCACTGTAGTAAATATGTTGCATAGAGGACCTTGCAATCTGTGTGGTGGACCGAATAATATTTTGAAGTGACTTTGTTCTGTATATTCAATGTTTATTTGCTGAAATATCTGAAAATTAAACTTTGTTGTCAAGTCAGAGGCCTCTGTAATTTTTTGAAAGAACTAAGATTAGTCAGCTTCATGTTTCTGATATTCTGATATTCCATCTCTAATTGCATATGTTGTTAAACCTGCAGCAGATAACTGCATTAACTATGTACAGTTAATCCTGATTTTTTTTTCTCTCTTTTGTTGCCCCCTATAGATTACCAAAGTGGCCTTGGAATACCACAAGTGTAATAAAAGCCAGGCAGCTGAGCCAGATCTTCAGCACGTAGGAGACTCTGATTCACCAGCTTTTGGTTCCTCTGTAACAGATGCACATCTGAAGTTCTCCGAAACATTTCCCATAGCCAAGTCCCCGTGCTGTAACACGGTGGTGCTTCCTCAGTGGCACTCCATCTCCAGAACTCACAATGTCTGTGAGCTCTGTGTCAACCAGACTCTTGGTGTCAAACCAAATAAAGTCCACGTGCCACACTGTAACTTTTTAGAGATAGAAGCAGCTTTGGACTCTTTCTACCTCCAGGAACATACCTTTTTTCAAGTAATATCAAATACCATAGAATGCAGCAATTTCTTAAGTTTCTATAGTCCCTTTAGCTATTACACTGCATGTTGCAGGACAGTAAACAGGCATTTTTTAAGTTTCATTAGTTCTGAGAAGACCATCTTTCAGACCCCCAAAGTAGCATTTTCTTCCCATGGGAAGAAAGATAACACTCAATTTTCTATTCCTCACATTGAGGATAGGAATTGTTTTATTCCTGACCTTAATATTAGTAGCACGAACATTACTGGTCTGAGCTGCAGGACCAACAAAACCTTGAATCTCTATCTCCTGGATTCAAATCTTTTTTGGATATATGCAGAGAGACTAGGAGCATCAAGATCTACTCATCTTAAGGAATTTGCTGCCATTGTCGACCTGAAAGAGGAAGTGCACTATGTCCTGGACCAGAATCAGTCACTTGTTGGACCTACCCTGGGTACAGTATTCATTATACAAATGCTTGCATTCAGAAAATTGTGTTTCCAAGCAGGAATGGAAAACTTAATGCCATTTTGAAAAGTGAGACTACTTTGTGAAGTTAACATGGTAAATTGTAATTTATTCTATTCTACTTAGTAGTTAACCAAGCATTTATGAATGATTCTGTTGGCTAGAGCAGAATCATGTTCTAAGTGACGTAGAACTAAGTTCCTTGTACCATAAGTAATTTGCTTTATAAGAAGTGAACCTTAAAATGTGTGATTCTTGACTGCCTGATGCATTGGTGGAATTGGTAAAATCTAAATTAACTTGTGTGTGGAAAAACATTTCTGTTCATCTAAAATACCTGGTTACAGAAGATGTTTGTATATTAATGGTGTATTGGTGTTTGCTCAGCTGTTCTGTGTACTAAAATACCACAGAATTCTGGGAGATACTGACCACTTAGCAGCAGAGACTTCCCCACCCTCTTGTCCTCTGAAACCAACTGCAATTGCTTTAAATTTATTTTGAGAAGTGTGTGTATTTTCAAGGTAACAAGGTAAAGCTCTGAAGTGTTTGTGGCCAAATCTGCCAATTATTACTTATTATTACTGGAGGAGAAAACAAACAAAAACAAACAAAACAGCTCCCCAAAAACAAACAAACAAAAACCACCCCAACAACAAACACACAAACCCAAACAAAACCCTGACAAAACAACCCAAGGATTGCAGTTCTGAGTTATTTGCAAGTTTGTGAATAAGACAAAATATTCCTAACTGTGTGCATTTGACTGTCATGCTGATCTGCAAAACAGAGTCTACCTTCAGAAAATACTGGATTTCTGAATGTTAGCTATGTAGGTAAACATGGAAGAAAATTCAGCTATTAAAAGAAATTGCTCACGGACATATATCACTGTAATTCTTATAGCACCAATTACGTTTCCCTTTTGCCATAAATCTAAGAACAAAACTATGCACAACACAGAATAAATAACCATGTTCTTATTAAGGATCACATGCAGCCCTGTATCCTGTCTCTATCCCAACCCCAGGAAAAGACTCTGGAAAAACAAACAAAAACCTCAGTGACTGTAAAAGGATACTTAGGAAATATTAACATCAGAATGAGGACATGTGAATTTCCTTCCCCTTTGTGCTCCCAGTACTTTCTGTCTCAAACATTTTTGAGGTCAGGATTTCCTGAGCATGATGAGGGTTTCTCTGCAGAGTAAGGCTCAGTACATTTCTGTTCCATCATCCGACATCCAGAAAACTTTTGCTTCTAACATATTTTATCAGAGTCCCTGAATTATGGTTGGGTTTTGTGCTTTTTAATTTAATTTTGTTTTGATTCCTTAAGATCTTAACTTAATATTTCATAGTATCAAAACAGATTGGTGCTTAATACCCTTGTCAGATCTCAGTCTTTACAGATGGTTTCTAGAAATTCAGGAATATGTCTTAATTAACCCCTGCCTTTCAGTTAATATTTAATCATGCACAGATATTCCAAATCTGGAGATTGAAAAGAAAAAAAGCCTCTTTGGCCTGGTGTGAGAATTAAATTAAATGTTAAATAGTAAATAAGGACTATTTAAATAAGGACTTACTGGATAGTAAATAAGCAAATGTACTGCTGTTCACATTGCAGAGATAAAATTGATGATCTGGTATTTTGTACGTCTGTACAAAAGTGCCACTTTTATTTAGGCCTAGTTTTTATGCTGGAAATAAAAGCACAAAGTTGTTTCTACTTGAGCAAACAATTATTTTTATTGTTTTCCATGTTTTATATTTTGTCTTGATTTTTAAATACTCTTATTTTTTAATGCACAGAATAATACTTCTCTATCAAATTGAGAAGAAGGATGTTGCTGATACTTTGCAGCAATTTAGAGAATGTAGTTCAGGCGAAGGTAGTAGAGGGCTTTGGAGCTTACTTTAACCTTTTACTAGTGGCCAGCTACTTGTTAAATATCTTAAAGGAGAAAGAACAAAGAGGAAGGTGGTCTCTGGTAGACAAAAGGGGATTGGTCATATGGTATAGGAATAGCAGATATCTAAAGGTCAAAAGAAAAGAATTGCAGAGAAGGTAATTGAAAATAGAAGAAAAAGTGCAAATAAATGTGGAACTAAGTGGAGCCTTTCAATATAATGTAGAAGTTTAAAAATGGAGAGGTTACTGTTTATGACTTAGCAGGTGTTTGGTTAAGAGAATAGAATATTATTATTATGGCACTTTGACACAAGAATAAAGTCTGGTGTGGAAGTGACAAGACTGTAATGAGAAAAAAAAAAAAGTGAAACTTTATCCTCTTTTCACATTAATTGTATTATTCAAGAGTTGATACCAAACTGTCAGAAACTGACAGGAAACCAGATTTCAGTTTGTATGTTCTCCAGGTTCCTCTGAATTCTAAAGCAAAAAGTGCCAAAATCACCTCTGCAAAACCGAAGTAACTTTGTTACGTATCACTTTCATTTCAGAGAACTTCATTAAAAATTTCAGTGTTCTCTACAGTCCCTTGAAAAGGCACCTGGTTGATGACCCTTCAGTCCATTTCCACGAGGAGCACGCAGTGACTGAAGTGACGACGAACACCTTTCACGAGACCGTGTTCCTCAGTGCCAAGGTAACCCCTGCTCCCTCAGCAGCTTTCTTCAGATAATGGCACAGATTGTAGGGAGGGGGTGTTCCATTTTGATATGCTTTGCTTACTTGTAACATAAAATATAGTGTTTTGTAAGAATTCAAAAGCTTTCCAACTGCATGCCATGACAACAGATGTCATCCTGAGTACAGTTAAATGGCCTTGATTTTGTAAAAGGTGTGATAGTAAGGAATATCCATTGTCATTCAAGTCTGCAGTGAATGTCTGCATCTCCAGTGGTTTCCAGCAGCCCCAACCCCTGCTTTGCCAGTTAGAGGCAGAAAGCAGAAGTCTGACATCATTTTTCCCCCCATATGAAGTGTACAGTTAGTGTTATATATATAGGAATTCGAGATTGCAAAAGAATCTTGGGAAGTGTTTGGTGTATTTTCACTTTAAGGGAATGATCCTAAACTAAATAATCTTTTATTTTGACTTTATGGAAGGAGAATTGCCCAAGAATTTTTGTGTGGTAACTCAGTAGCCAGCAGCAGTTAATAACTTATAATGAAATTCATTAATATTAGGAAAAATTTAGCTTTCACGTTACAAGAGTTCTCATGCTAGATGGAGTGAAAACTAGTCCTCCTTTCTGCAGATTACCTCCAATAGATAATCAAACTCTTCCCTCTTTCATTTTCCAGAATGTCTTGCTGCTGTATTATGCACAGTGGTGTGGATTCTGTGCTTCTCTTAATCACATCTTTATTCAACTTGCTCGGCTTTTGCCTCCCGACAGTTTCACTGTGGCAAGGTAAAAAGATTCTAATTTCATCTTTCTAGAATAATGTAAGATCACTGAGGTCATCAGCCCAGAAAATACTTCTTTTCCTCTCTACTACTGTGCAATATAGATGGGAATGTCATCTGCTTAATTTCTCTTTGAATGCATTTTGTTTTCCTTTGTATATACTTGGTGGTTTTCAATCTCACTGCAGTAGTTATCCACTTTCATTAAAATGAATTTTTAAACTGTGGAATTAATCTTGAAACTTCCTAATTTCAGGCAGTGAATCCATAACTTAGTGATGATTTGTAGCAAATAGTAATATGCTATTTGTAGCTTTATATATTTGTTAGCAACACTATTTCCATCACAAGTCTAAAATGATAACCTACATCCTACCATAAAGAAAATTAACTCTATCCCAGCCAAAACCACTTTACAGAAATATATTTATATCTATATATGGATGTGAGTAATGTATATTTTTAATATATATGTTAAAATATATCTTATATGTAAAAAATACATTGTTTTCTTTGGTGTTTCCAGTGTTATTAATGTTTCAGTGCAACTGAAACATTCTTGTTCATGTATGTGATAATAATGTAGACAAAAAATAAATCAATTAAAAATCTGGATTTTCACTCCCGGATTGTAATTGTGGCTTTATTGCCACAGATGTGATGCTATTCCCAAGGCTACACCCATTCTCTTGCCCGACTTTAAAGTTCTCTCCTTTGCTCCATTATTTTCACAGCAGTATTACTGATGTGATTGTCTCTTTTGTTCTATAATAATTTGTAATTATTAAGCATTTGATTTGTGAAAAGAAGCCCCTAAAATGCAGAAGAAAACAATAACAGTTGAACCAAGTGTTCTTTCTACTCAGAGCTTTCGGGAAAAAAGCGTCTTTAAGAATGTGCTTGTCCTTGGAAGAAGCAAAATAATTTACTCCCAAAACTACTCAAGGGGACAATATTAAGAGAGGCACTTGAGGAACAAATGATGACTAAAAATAACTTGTCTCATGTTTGGCGTGTCTATCTCAGAAGGAAGGTGTGTGCACAGTGTGTTCTCTGTGTGTACACAGTGAGCAGCTGGGGTTTAATTGCTGGCTGAGAGCAGTTGCAGTACTGAACATATTTTTCTAGAGCAAAAACCGCACAGATTTTTGTTAAACTGAGAGTCCTCATCTTCAATATTGGTCATTAATTCTGCTGACTCATATGCACAATGTATTTCTGGCAGAACCCATTTAGATTTACTTTCACAGGTACTTAAATTTCCTTCTTCCCAATCCCTAAAATGGCATTTTACAAGAAAATGCAGATTGTTCATCTGCCTGTTCTCTTCATCAGTGTGTCTTTTCCTCACAGAATTGATGTGTCTCGAAATGACCTCCCCTGGGAATTTATGACAGACCGTCTCCCAACCATTTTATTTTTTCCTCATCAGAGGTAATGTAACTCTTTTCCCTGTGGATTTTTAATTTCCGTTTTACTAAGCTGCAGTAATTATCGGGTTACATGTCTTAGAAGAGAAAGAAAGCCAAACAAGAATTAATTTCTGTGTATGCATTCTTACTTCTTGCATATTCTAATGAAAAAAAAAAAAACACCAGTAAAACAAAAAAATAGCCCAATCAACACTCACAGATTCCCACACTTCGCCCTCAAGGGCTCTTCCCATCAGCAAATGGGAATTCAGACTATTGGTACTGGGCACTTACCTAAGACAAAATCTTTAAACCTATGCCTTAAGTTTTGCCATTCATGTTTTAATCCAATACAGGAGTTTTGTTTATATCAGTTCTGAGCCACCCCAGCTCCCAACTGATCATCTCCCTATTTCTTTTCGTAGGTACTCATTTTGTCCCAGTCTCTGTAATGCTCCAGACAGTCTCTGGAGGGACAGACTGAATAGTTTGATTATTTTTGTAATGTTCCAACTAGTTTTATTAAGGTACCTTACCTCTAGTGATTGCTTTCCCTCCTGCTTTTCCTCTCCAGTGGTTTTAATATTTTGCTGCATGTAGATAATCAAGAAAATTAGGATCTGATAGTACTTGTAGTACCTGTAGCACTGCTAGAGTAGTCATAGATTCATTTTGCATATAAAGGTGCCTCATATTAGGGCTTTTTATGCAGCTTCTTATCCATTTGCCTTATGAGACAATTTCTGCAGATTAACTCTGTTCTCAATTTCTTTCCACCACATGCTGTTAATATTTTGTTCTGCTATTTGTTTTAAATAGCCTTTTAGCTTCTTTGATACATGCTGCAGTTTTGATCAATAAAAATGGATGATGATGTGGTAAAGCATTACCACAATATAATGAGTCAGTTTTGATTTAGCGTAGACTATTTTTTGCCTAAATTATGTCATGATTCATTAATCTGGGATGGGAGCTGATAGTCAGCTGAGCAACTGCTGATGGTAATTAGAAGAGTAACTTAGTACATCACCAGGAATCTGCAGGGGAGGAAAACTCATGGTGCTCACTCTGCCAGAAATAGCTTAATCTTGATGTGCAGGAGCCTCATCTGACTGAAGTTCTTGAATTATTGATAAAATATGGTATCTGTCTTCTACCTGATGTACAGTAAGTAGTTTTCAGTAAATGAAATGAAATGTTTTTATATCCCACATGCTTACGGGGATTTTACAGAAGGCATTTTTGAGGGAAGTGTAATTGGTAATGGAGGAACTCCCTTGTTCCAGATGCACATTGTAACCAATTCAGGACATAATGTCACACACAAGGGGACACAAGAGTTTTCCCTGGCGTGTCTTGTACAGGAGCGCCACAAGGCTTTAGGCATTGGACTTGAATCTGGCTTTCTTGCTTTGCAGTCATTTTTGTTTGGGCTTCTTCTCTGCCCTTTTTCTCACTTATGTAATTAACCCATATCTGAATGTATGCTCCTGACCATTACTCTAGTCATGAATTTGACAGCCAGAGGGAAGAAAATTAAGCTTTTCTTCCTTGTTTTGATGGCTGCCTCGAGAGAATATGCTGCTGACTGGCCAAGCTGGAGCAGATCCAAAATGATAAACTATTAGCTGGCTTCCCAGTTGTAGAGAGTGAGGTGGAAGTGCCTGTGCTGCAGGAGCAAAGGAAACTGTGTTACACTGGAACATGCTGAGTGAAAGGCTGAAGATGGAAGTGGTTCAGAAAGAGAAGAGTTAGTTCCAGTCTAGTCCTTAGAGGAGTTTAGTCTCCTGTGTGTGCAGGGTCCACAAAGGGCACTAATGGTAACATTTGTCACAGCTGGAGCTGGTGTTTTTTAGTGGTTGGTAGTCTTGAGGAAGAAATTTGGTACTTTCTGGTTTTGGCCTCTCTTGCCCTGTTGTAACAGTTTATGCTGTTGTAGAAAGCAAGGGGACTTGCTTCCCTGCTCCATGTGCTGGGCTTAGTATTCACGGCTTCAGGGAGGAAAACACCAACAGAAAAACCTTGTTTGGTTTGCTCCCTTCATCACCTCTGACATAAGGACAAAGCAGTAAGAGGAACAAGTAACGCGATTTAGAATTTTTTTTTTTTTTTTTACAGCAAAAGGGCCTTACTTCTGACTAAAGTGACTGTTTAAAAGCAAACTGCACCTAGACTGGAACACAGGGAAAAGTGTTCATCAAAAGCAAATCTATGTGCTCTATCTTTATGACATGAATTTAGGTTTCTCTTAGCTGCTGTACTAACCATACTTGATAAAAAGCAAGGTATTAAGTTGAACAGCAGATGCTTAGGTAAAATTGTCCTTAACCTTCCCAAGTATTTTACTATTAACTTGTTATGTCCTTCTAGGAAGGAGCAAAGCGTGAAGTTTCCTGAAGACTTCTCAGTTAACCTTCCTAATCTCCTGAAATTTATTTTACATCATTCAAGTCATTCTTCATCAGAGCCCTGTACCAAAGAATGCCTACATAAAGAGTCAGTTCTACAGCAAGGACACATATCACACTTAGAGAGAGAAATTCAGAAGCTAAGATCAGAAATCAGTGCCCTTCATCAGGCCCATGACCAGCTTGAAGCACAGCTTTCTGAAGCCAGGAGAGAGGAGCAGAGACTACAGCAGCAAAAACACACACTGGAAAAGCAGCACAAGACTCTGCAGCTCCACAGTGACCAGTTACAGGCCACATATGACCAGAAGAATCAAGAATTACTAGAAATGGCTGAAAAGCTTCAAGAATTAGCTGATGCATCAGAAAACCTCCTTAAAGAGAATGCTTTACTGAGAATTCTGGTGGCATCAAGAGGAGGAAAGCTACAGAGCAAAGATGAAATTAAAGAAGCCCTTCAGTCTGAGCAAACACTTTCTGAAGATAATGATATATCACTTTCAACAGCTACCGCTGCTTTAGAGGAAAAAAGGATTGATAATATTGATACCATAGACACAGAGCACAGTAATGGAAATAGGACAGAATAATTGCTTACACAAAGTCAAATGATGCAGTATTGGGTAGGTATTTATGCAAATTTTATTGACATTCATTGTAAATAAAGACTTCTTCCCCCATGTGATCTAGAAAAAGAAAAATCAAATGGAATATTTTTGTATACTTGAACAACTTATTAGATACCCCCATCTTAAGAGAAGAGAATGGAAAACACTTTCTGCACTTTACTATTGCACTAACTTGCAAACACCTATCCATTTAAATTAAAGATACTGGTTTGTAGGGCCAGCAGTGTGCAGCACCTCTGACTAAGGACCAGTTTGTTTTCACTGGCTTTCTCTTACAGCTGCTAGAAGGGAAATCAGACCTTTGATTTATACTTTTCCATAATTTCTGAAGTTTGCCCTTTACACTGCATTCTCTTTGCTGAATTAAAATAGATACTCCATCTGTGTAATCAGTAAACTTGAATGGACAAAGTCATCTTGCTACAACTGTTCTGTTCTAGAACGTCAGCACTTTGTATCACTTTTGTATACTGGTATTCTGACTGTCTGGAAACCCCAAGAGCCATGTGTGAACTGTTCTCTGCTGAAAACCAGAGGAAGTTACTGATTACTGAATTAATCCTTTTTTCTTTGCTTTTAAGAGGTCTCAAATACAGCAATTTAAGTGTACAGGTCCGACTATACATGCAAGTCTCTTGAGAGCAGTATCTTAAAAAGCATCTTAAAAAGTCAGGGTAAGAACATTATCAGCTGTACCCCATATGTAGCACTCAGGAGGCAACAGCACGAGCTTTTTGCTACTGACAGCATTTTTTTGCTTCAAATTACAGCCTTCAGTTTTAAAAGGGCAAATGTAGCACTAACAAAGCAATTCAACATCTTAGTGTAGAAGAAGGGGACAACTTTTTGTCTAGGCCATTCTTGTCTTGCATATAGTTAAAATTCTCAAGCAAGCTTGCTAGGCCTTAAGTTATTCCATGTGTACAGATACAAGAAGCAAGTCTAATGTTTCCTCTAGAGCTGAATTAAGGCTAGGCAATTAAGAGTTTAAAAATATCAGTATGCAAAGGAGGCCATGTATAAAGTAATAGAAAACAGGCCAGTGACCTTTAAGCATGTGTGCCTACACAAAGAGTTGTAGACTATGTAAGCTGCCATTGGCTGCTCCGTGTTGTTCCTTCTCCTTCCTCCAAACCCTTGAAGTCCAGAACTTTTAACACCTTTTTACAGTTCCTATAGCTAAACTCCAGCACAGAGCAGGAAATGTATGTTATCTGGAAGGACTTGGCCATTGCTAGCTAAAACTTCTACAAACTGACCAACAATAACCCTTGCCCATATCAACAGTAGAAAAGACTGAAACTTCTCCTGTTGTAGTACAGTTCAGTCAAAAGTTATATACAAGATACATTAACTGAATTCTAGAGTTGGCTGGCTGTCGACTAAAAGGCCTTTTTGTAACAGGCTGTTAACACCCTAAGTACACAAACCAGGGTTCTGGGAAGAATCCATACTAGTTGCACTTAAGCCAGCTTTGCCAAGTAACCACTTGTGCAGTTTCAGCACACAGACCCATGGAAGAGAGAAGCCTGCTCTACTGCCATTTCAAACACCTGGAAACCTTCTGGACTTTCCCTGAGGGTTCAGTATCCATCATAAGTTCCCAGGTTGGAACCCATCCAAATGGCAGTTTCCTTGCAGTAGCTACATAGAGAACTCAGTTCTAGCAGCCAAAAGCTTAACCAACATCGCTGCAGCTAAAGGAACTCTTCCTTTCTTGTAGCTCCTGTGTTTCCTCCTCCAGCATAGTACTGAAGGCTTATCCCTTCTTTTCAAATGAAGTTCTCTGCATCAGTCCAGTAAACTGTTCAAAGGAGGAGTTCTGACTGAATGGCTGCACACTCAATCTAGCAGAAGCAAGCTCTAACTGCAGATTTGGTTTTGAAGGTCTGGAGTCCCATCCGTGGTAGTGGTTCAGGAATCCCTGTGTATTATATACAGTTGCATCATATTCCCATATGCTACAGAACACAAAGCAAGAAGTTTCTGGCAGCCTATTTACAGTTCACAGTCATAAAGTAGTTCACATTACAGCAGTAGGTCCATCAAAATAGGCTCAGCTAAACATTCAAGTAACAAAAAACAGTAGTAGTCTCTTCACACCAGTATATCCCTGTGCCCATTGCCAGCAATGGGCATTACACCAGGCGAGTCAGCTCCTGCCACACAGGAAATTAGGATACACAGTCGATGCAAAGTGCAACTTCTCAGTGCATGCAGTTGCAAACAAAGCTTATTTAATTCTCATCAGGGTGTTTTTTGATGAGTAGTGTGCACGTGACCAGGTTCTTCACAGTATGGAGATGCTTCTGCTGGTTACACACGTCATGAGCACAGTCCACCTGCACGTGTTGCTCTGAGTTAGCTGTGAGCTTCTGGGCCATTTGGAGTTAGCTTTGCTTTCCTCTCCACACAGGGTCCTTTAGCAGAGTACTGCACCAGCAGAAAGGGCTCTTTGGTTTCTCCCTCACCCACAATGCTTTCCTCATCCTCAGACTGGCTGAGCTTCTGCAGTCTCAGGTAGCACCAGCAGCCCAGGATCAGGGCTCCCAGAGCTGCAATGGCGATCAGGGTAACAATGACAGTCACCACTCCGGTGCTGGGGCTGTGATCTGTGATAGACATGGCCAACAGTTCAGGCTGAACTCTTCAGGAGATTTTTCTGTCCTCACTATCAGTCTTGATCCATCTTCAAACTCCTGCAGGGTTAAAGATAAATAATGAACTTGTGCAGTTTCACTGCACTCAGCAAGATTATATTAATGGCTGGTATCATCCACAGGGGCACATGATCCTTTTGCACTCCAGTGCTTTGTGCTGCTCAGTCACAGATTCACAGAACTATATTCTGGCTCCTGACATGCTTGAGATAGCACATGGTCTGCCCACTAAGAGTTTCAGCCATGTCTTGCATCTCCTAGTGAAAACTGGTAGTTTTCACTAGGACATGGAAGACAACACTGAAAGCTCTATGGAATTCACAGAGTTTAATACAGGGAGATTTAGGACTGTTGATGAAAATGCTGTATCACAAGTGAAATCTCAAATCCATGACAAGGTAGCAATTCAGCTAACCTTTAGTTTTCTTCAAGGAATCCTACAGAAACAGTACATTTGAGAGGCTGGCCCTTTTAAAATTTAATTTACAAACATCCTTATATACTAACAATTCCAGGATTGGTAAGCTAATTGTGAAGGTAATTCCAATGCTAATGAATTACTCTGCCCATAACACTGGTCTGTTTACATGGTAATTAATTGTTTGTTCATTGAGCTGATAAATGCACATAAAACATCTGTTGCTTTTTTCATAAAAAGCAGGTAGAGCTGTATTTAAGACTAACAAAGCACAATGGAAATATCATTTTAAGCTTCTGCTCCTCTTAGTGGCTTTAAAACCATAAGAGAAAGGCAGCCTGTTAGGACTGCAGCTGGAATTGCAAGAGGCAGCAGCAGGAAACTGGAAGAGCTCCAAGACTTCCCTTAGTTTGCTGTAGTTTGAGCAGGACAAAAATACACAGGTAATGTCTTTTGCTACTTCTTTGAAATTCACAACTATTTTAAAAAGTCACGTGAGCCTTGTTTTCGTTTCAAAGTTACTGTTTACAAAGCTGATAGCTTCACTTTCCTTCCTTCAACTAGGACATAAAAGGTAATGAATGAATGACTTGCTTTTTTCCTAGTACCCTAGCTTTTCACCAAAACAGAAACTCATGGAAGACTTTACAGTAGAAACCAGAGCCAGTCCCACCCAGGAACATCTCTTACCTCTGTACTACTGTAAAAATCAGGTTAGGGCTCAATACTGCCATTTCAGGTACAAAAGGTGCAGTCCCTAGAGGCTCTAAGGCCAGCTCTAAGTGCACATGTGCCTTTGTCCTGACCTGTACCTACTGGTTGGCAGAGGGGTAACAGGAGTATCTTCTGGCTGCTGGTCTGCTGAGGGTCACATACACCTGTCCAGGAAAGGCCCTTCCTCACCATCACTGCTGCAGTCTCAGCTGCAAGTGCAGCATCTTCATAAAAAACCCCCTCAGGAGAAGGCAGTGTTAACCCACCCTGAGCCAGGACCGCTGGGTTACAGTGAGGGTCACCCACTGCACCACGTCTCACCCGCATTTCAACATGAGTCAAGGCAATTACAGAGCAGGATCCTTACTGAGACAGCTCAAGCCAGAGACTAAGTGTGTTCCCTGATGTCTCATGCAATGACAGACCCATGTGTGTCACCATTCCAGCAAGGATTTAGAATTTACAGAGCTCAGCACTGTCACTAGACTCAGTCACTAGAGTCCAGTGTCACATAACTCACAGATACTCTGGTTACATTTCCAGCCCTGTAAACTACAGCAATCGATAGTGTGTAGCGTATCTCCTACAACCAGCCTAGTTCTGCAGACACAGATTTGCCTAAGTGGTAAAACCAAACCTGACCACACCACACACCCTCAGCAGGGCTGTGTGCCCACTGCAGCCAGAGAAGTGTATGATTGGTCATAATCACCTTGGTTCTGCAATGCTTATTCAACACAGGGTGATCAGCTGAGCGTGATTAGGAGTGACTTTCATGTAGTTCATTCTCCTCAGGGCACGTTTGAAGAGCAGCACTGTTTGATCCAGCCAAAACAGTACAGCATCAGCATAAAATATAGTTTACCTTGCTTCTCATGCAGACACTGCATAGCCACATTGAGGCCTCTTCTGCAGCTTGCACTATTGCAAGCAGCAGTGACAGTCTGCTGTTCCTCTACAGAAGTTTGGGTCAGCATATAGCCTTATTAAGCAGTTACTGTCACCTAGAAAATAGTTTTTCATAGTGGACTACACTTGCTATCAAATCAAGCATCTAAGCATATTTACTCCTTAGCAAGATTAGTCAGATCAGTGGTATGAACTGCAAATAGCCTATTTCAGTTCTTACAGCAATCGAGCAGTGAAAACATCAGCTAGAAATCATTTTTCCATAAGTAACTCGCTTTTCTTTTTTGCCTAATACCAGCTTCTACTCAGAAATTCATTTGTGAAGTTTTATTATCCAACTCAGAAGCTGTAACTAAAGGACAAACAGGCAGTTTGAATTGCAGAATGCTGCTAGGGGACAAATGCAGTGCAAGACTGGAATTAGTTTCTAAACCAAGTTTTTCATTGTTACAGGCACCGTGCTGCTAAGTTCACTATTGTTAATGCCTTCAGGCATGTTTCACTGCTACCATTCAAGCCAAAGCTATAGGAAGAGACTTCAAAAACAAATTTACTATAGTTTGCCCAAATATACTGAAGTCCTCATCAAACAGTTATGTTCAAGGTTCAAATATTAAGTCTTTGGGGCAGTTGGCAGGGAGGAGAGGAGGTGGGGGCTACTGTTTTATAGTATTCCACCTAAAGTTAAGTTAAATGGGGCACAGTTAACAAATGAGAATAGAACTACCAGAGTGACCTTTAGCTTATTTTTTTTAATTAGTAAAATCAGTTTAGTTAAAAAGCTTCCAACAACAGCTTTGTTATCAACATAGTTCTAATTGTGAAAAATGCTTTCTTCTGTTTCTGCTAGTAAAATCCCTTTTGAGGAATGCTGGAAGAGGAGAACCCACTGGGAAGATCAGTGCTGTACTTTTACCACTGACACACAAGTGTTTATAGCACCCACACTACCCACAGAAAGAAAGGCCTTTACAATACAGGAGTGCTCAGGCTTCACCACTTGCACATTAAAAAATGGCATCACTGTTATTCTTCATTAATTCTTCCATTTAACACCACCTCCTTATGATAATGCCAAATTAACCTTGCACAAGCCAGAGGCTATTTTAGAAGCAAGGAACTGTTTAGTAGAAGGCTTCAATGCAAATCATCTTTTCCCAATCCTTATTATAGTTTTGCTGTCACTAGACTCAAGAGGGCTTCTCTGTGGCTAATTAGCTGTGGCCAGTATTCCAAGAATTTAGCATTCAAGCATTGGTTAGACACTCTAGAATGAAAGCTGATACCTAACAGCGTTGGCTGGGACAGCAGTTAGCTCCCACATCAGGTGCAGTGGTACCTTAGATCTAGTCAAGACTCACTTTTAAAGCTTTCCACCAAGCTAAACCACAGAGAAGTTGGTAGTCTACAGAAGACAGCAAGATGGAGCAATGAGAGTGTAGCAGTCTAAGATGTTTCCAGACATGATGACAGTTGCAAGAGCAGACTTTCTCAGCAGCACAGCAAGTGGAAGAGGTTTATGCTGTAACCGCCTGTCAGGCAAGTCAGCCAGTTAATGCAGAACTGAAAACAGGTTTATAGTGTTAAGACCATGTTGACTTCAGAGGCAATTACATGGCTGGCAAAACATCTGTCAGACTCCAGATTTTTATCTGTCAGTGTCACATACACATGGAGCTCTAATGAAAAGTCTGTCCTGACATGATAAGAGTCACCCCTGACATTCCATTACCAGAAGCAATATGCTGTATATATCCCCTGGCATAGCTTAATTCTTGATATATTAGAAAAATTACTGAGATGCCAACATTAAGTTTGCTGATAAAAACAAGGGGTTTTTTATTTAGATTCAAGGCAGCTCTCCAATGTGCCGGTTTGTGTTTTTTGTTTTTTTTTTTTTTTTTAATGGCTTTGTCTAACAGCAGCTACACAGCAGCCGATGTTTCTGATAGTCAGTTGTTATACACAGCTCAAATCTTTAGACAGCAAGTGCCCCGGGAGTCAGTCACGTACCTGCACCAGGCAGCTCTGGGTAGGAGTCCTCTACGCAGAGTTTCTCTGAGTCACCTCATTAGAAAGGCGAAGGTCACACTGGTTTTGGATCTTGTCTGGCAAGTCTTCCTTCTCGCTCTTCCCCTGCGGAGAGGGATCACATTGGTCTCTAGCTGCTCTGCATCCTGAGTGCCTTTCACTTTTGGCTTTCCAATGACATAATCACGTTTAACTACTGGCTTCTGGCACAAGCTGTCAGGGAAAGATCCCTTACTGTTTCACCTACCTGCTAATCAAGGCAAGAGTCTCACAAGTGGTTTCAAGTTCTTCAGATTTATTCAAAAGCAATACCTACTGACAAATGTAATGTCTACACCTACATTTGTGTCAGGAAAAGGAAGAGCACGAGACGGCACGGTACACTGCAGATACTCAGAGGAAGGAACAAGATTCAGTTTAAACAACTTGCGTTACCGAAAACTCCCGGATTGTCATCATAAAAGTCGGTTTGGCCATACCCTGCAGCACGTACCGAACTCCTCGCACTGGGCAAGCAGGGACGAGCCTCTCCAGC
>VXBN01003815.1:664508-731531 GCA_013397395.1 Sinosuthora webbiana | reverse complement strand
CGGGGCAGGCGGCGAGGCGGCACGGGCCGGGAGAGTCCCGAGTCACCCACGGGGCCCACGCGAGGCCTGCGGGGCGCCCAGCAGCGCTCGGAGNGGGAGCGGACCCCCCCGCAGGCCGCCGCCGACACAAAGAGCGAGAAAGGGCGGCCCGGGGCGGGGGACCTCAGGCGGCTCCGACCTCAGCGCGGGTCCCTGCCCGCCTCAACGCCCCCCGCCCCGGTTCACAGCACGGCGAGCCCACCCCCGCCCCGCACGGAGCTCAGCCGAGCCTTCCCCCGCCCCCGGATCGCTCGCCCGCGGTCACCATCCCGTAGAGCCCCAAGGCACCCACCGGCCTCGCCGCAGCCGCGGCAGCTCCCTCCCCGCCCGCGCCGCCGCCTTATACCGGGGGCCGGGCGGCGCCAATGGGCGCCAATCGGGGCCCGGGCAGCAACAGCTGACGGGCGGGGCCCCCGGCCCTTCCCTCCCTGTCCGTGACAGCCGCGCTGGGTCCCGCCCCGCCAGCGGTGAGGAGGGAGCCGCAGAGCAGAATCACGGAGTATTATAGAGGCATGGAATCGTGGCCTCGTCGAGGTTGGAAAAGATCTTTAATACTGTCCAGTCGAACCGTCCAAAACCGAGCACCACCAAAATCACCACTAAACCTCTAAACCACATCAGCCAGCGCCACAGCCAGACGCCTCTTCCTCCTTAACACCACCAGGGATAGTGCCCCACCTCCCTGGGCAACCTGTTCCCTTGCCTGACTACCCGAACAGACCCCGTCTCAGCCTAAAGCCATTTCCTCTGGTCCCCTCACTGTGGGCAGGGCAGAAGAGACCTGCCCCCAGTCCACTACAACCTCCTTTCAGGCAGTTGTAGAAAGTGATGAGACACTCCCCGGAGCCTCGTCGGGACTAAACAAATCCAGCTCCCTCAGCCACTTTCCACAGGACGTGTTTTATGGACCTTGCTTGGCGGGTCTCGGCGCCGGGGGCCGGCGGAAGGCGAGGCTGTGCTGAAGGGCTCCCCTGAAGGGCCGCGCTCCTTCCCCTCTCCGCCCTCAGCCCTGAGCCCCGCGCGGCGTCGAGGCGAGGCCGTGAGGGCACAGCCGCCCCCGCCAGGGACTGAGGGTGTCGGGGGTCGCTGACCCGGCCCCAGCGCTCTCCTCGCCAGCCCCGCCGGGGGAAAACCCCTCGGACACCACCGTGACCCCGCAAGCGGCGCCTTCGCGGTTCGGAGGCCACGCCTGAGCCGCCGCGCAGTCGGTGGCACCGCCGGCACCGCCGGGCCGGGCCAGCCCTCCGTGGCCCCGAGCGGACAGTGCCGGCCTCCCTGAGGGCGTCTGCCTCAAACCTGCAGTAAGGTCTCATTCCCAGTACGGCCATTATATTTGGTAATTAATGCCGTAGTGCTGCAGTTAGGGAATTGCCCAATACAGGGATTTGTCACCCTTCGGCTGAAGGTGGTTCTCACTGGAGTAAAAAAGAATATTGCGACTCCTCTGATGTGTTACTGGTAACACAGATCCTAACTTGTCTGAGGTTCATCTGAAGTCTGGCAAAATTAGTTTTGAGGGAATAGACTGTGACATAAAATCAAGTTTGGAAGTCACCCTGAGTTACAGAAAAAACTTGTTTTATAATACAGTTTATCTTGTGGTTTAACCCCAGTCAGCAAACAAGCTCCCCATTAGGAGGATGGGGGAGAGAATCAGATTACTTTATTTTATTATTCACTTTTAATTGTCAACCCTGCTTTCAGTGAAGATCCAAAACGTAGCCCTACACTAGATACTATGAAGAAAACTTACTCTATTCTAACCAAAACCAGCACAACTGCAAAAGTTTCTATGGCATAAAACTAATTTTTCCTTCCATAAATGCAGGGTTCACCATAAGCATGAAACAAGGTGCGTGGTCTCTTCCCATTCTCATTCAGTGGAAAGCTAAATATGGCTCAGTACCCAGGTGGATGCCTCACCTCCTCTACTTGCTCTCTAAACCATCCACACACAAGTCATCTTTTGCCTGGAAGTTGTACAGCCCCCTTCATATGTTGGTGTGTCAGGAAACCTTCCTAAGATGACAGGTAACTCTGGACTGTTCCTGAATCCTATCTAGCCAGTTTGCAGCATTAGCAGTGCAGCTGTTTCATGGTACACACTGCCCCAAACACACCATCCTGTAGCTTGTTTAATCAAAAATGTATGGTGGCATGGAATATCTAAGATACCACAGCCAGTTAAGAACATTTTTATAAAAGTCATTGTTTAATGTAAGATTAACAGTTTAAGCTTTGGATCTAGTAAATGTAGTGCAGCATCAGTTTCTACTGTCTTTGTACATCAACCGCCATAGAAGGGATTATAAAACACTATTAAACCTTAAAAGCTCGTAATCTTTTTTGAAAGAAGTGGAAGAGGAAGCACAGATGCTGGGTTACTTTCACTACTGGTGACTAATGGTCTGGATTGTCTGGCAAGGTAGTATTGGCCATGGCAGTAACCTTCTGTCAGGTGAGCAGATGCAGAGGTAACCTTTGGGCCAGTATTTGAATAAGGTGTCTCCATCTCATTTTGATACTTGAATCTCTCCAGAGATGCCTGTTTTACTTACATAACCATGGATGGACTCTCCGCTGTATGTAAGTGTCCCAATCCATTTCAGTGAGAAGGGTCGTGCCCTTTTGTACAAAAATCATGAATGCAATTACGACAAAGCTGACTGGTAAAAGCCATCCAATAATAGCACAGCCTTAAGAGAAGAAGACCAGCAATCTCTTCTGGTATAATTTGAAAACTTTTTGCCTTTGAGAAAGTTTTAATAGTCATTTTGTGTAAATGGCACGGAGAACAAAGCAGGTTCATTCACATCAGTTTTTTATCTTTGTAAATGGGCTGCTTGCTCTGCGCAGGCTTGGATGGGAAATTTCCAGTCTGCTGTGGAGAAACTACAGGGCTGTTAATCCTTCAGAATTGCTTAAAAGCTCCTCTTACTTTGCCACCTTCACCCATCCCCAGTTAACACTTAAGGCTTTTAGCAGGGGCAAGGGTCTGATGATCTCACATCCACAGATGGGGAGCAAAGAATCCACTGTATTCTTCACCAGGAGCTGCTGAAGCATACTCAGTTAAAGCCATTGAGTAATATGGTTTTCAGCTGTGCTAAGGATGAAGAAACAAGAGTTTTCTCTCATTTATGTACTGTGGCTCCTTAGCTATGCACAAGTAATGTACAATTGTGAATATGCAACATGTTGCTAAAGGAGATATTTTTGTCTTCCCTGGAAAAGACTTACAAGTTTATCAGTAAGATTTCTTCCTCAATATTCATAACTTACATAAACAGATTTGACAATTTTCTGAATTTATACTATCATTTAAAGCTCACACTTCTGCTTTGATGTTTTCGTATCACAAGCACTCAGGAGTTTAAACCATTACATGTGCTTATAGATTTCACTGGATGTTATCCTCAGAAGAATTCTGGGGTCAGCTGCAGTTGCCATTGTCACAGTCATCTGGCTCTCTGCTGGAGCTACTCTGACCCAAGCATAGTTTCCAGCAGTGTTGATTTTAAGTGTTACTAATTATAAAGATTCTTTTGTTTCTCTTTAGGGACTATACCACTGTCAGAGAAATAAATGACCACATTATGATATGCTTGTGGTTTTTTTTTTTTTTTTTTTTTTTTTGTCAGAAATAAATTATTTCCATTGTTGCCAGTTCACATCACATGCTCCTAATCTACTAATGTGGCTATTTTAAAAGTACTTAATTTTGGAGTTTCCTTCTGTCAGTTACATCCTGTGCCCTCTAAGTATGTTCTTTGTATCCTCATTATGCTTAAGTTTTGAACAATTACTGTCAATATTTGTTCCTTTAATTAGGGGCATATGTTGTGTTACTTCTGAAATGGTGGCCAGTAAAATAACCATGTGCTCCCTCCATTTCCACTTGGAAAGACAGTGAATATGCAGCAGGTGCATGTTACACCTGTAATATCTGTTCCATTTCCTGTTGTTCTGTAGCACCCCTTGGTGCAAAATGTGTTCAGTAATTGGGCTCTCTAGAAAGTTCATCAGGGAAAGAGATCCCACAGTACAGCTTTGCAGGTCTGTAGGGGGATTGTAAAGAGGACAAACTGCTGCTGTCTCTATTTGAGGAGGTCTAAATGACATCTTGGACCTTTACTTACAGGTCATTGGAGAGCACGTACACAGAGAAAATGGGACCAAGCTGACCCTCTCCAGCAACTTGGAAGGTTTTATGTTCTTTTTATTTCACCTGGAAAAAAAAAATGCATGAGAAATTATTAATCCAGCTGTGTGAATGAAGAGAAATGAAAGTATATGAAGAGTTTGTACAGGTCAAAGTTTAATTTTTTTTTAAGTTTTGCAAAACCTCAGGGTAATACTAAACCGGGATTTGCTCCCTCTACCAGAGCATGCTGTACATGCCCCCAAAGCTTTTCTTGCATTCTTCTGCTGTGGAACCTCACCAGCTTTCCTTAGCCTTCTGCTCAAGAAAGCATCTGTTGGGTTTTGTACTCAGCTATTTGTAATTTTGGGTATGACTCATGGAGTGTAAAAACACTTTTAAGATTAGTGTGAGAATAGACTAACTGTCTATCTGAATAGTACAATCAATCCACTTCTGCATTAGTGCTAGGATTTAACCATACCTAGTTAAAAGAAAACCCTCAAAAGATGGTTTTTATATGACAGCATAATTAAATGATGCATTCTCTAATTCTGATTAGTGCTGTAAGTGGTACTTCATGATGACAGACTGTGAGTCCAGGCCAGGCAAAATGGATTGTTTAAAACTCATTTGAGCATAAGCTTTAATTTAGGATTCTGAAGGCTGTAGCCCTTTTTTGGCATAAAACCTAAGCTGGGACAAAAGGTGTTTCTGCTTGGATGCCTTGCATTCTGCCCTGAAAAGACAGCTTTTATATGTAGTGCCATAGATGATAAAAGGTGAAAACAGTGCTATACATCATATTCACAAGGAAAAGTATAATCTTTATTTTGCTGCAACACTAGGAGATAGCTGCAGCAATCTCCCATTCACTTCCATGGCTTCAAAATATGCAAAAATATGAACTTGCTGTGTTGAACGTCTTTGTCTCATGCTTTGGAGGCTTTTTTTATACCTGAAAACTGATGAACACAGTACAAAGCATTTCTTTTGTGCAGCAGTTATTTCTAAAAATCTCTGCCAGAGTTGTGAAGCCACCTGAGAAAAGACATCTGATGAGAGTGCCAGCATCTCAGGCTCACTCCCTGGATCTGGGTGCAGTCACTTCCCCATCCTTCCAGGTTATTACTTAGCGTCCAACAGTCATTTTAAAACATGTTATTTTAAACTTGACACCAGATAGGTTTTAGCAAAATCAAATGTTGCTCTGTAGTTAGGCTGCAAACCCCATCTGTAGCAGACAGGAGAGGTGATGGTTTCTGAGTTGAAAGATCTGGCAGTGTGGCAACAAACTTCACTTTACAGGTACAGTGTTTGCTTGGCACTATAGGTGTCTCTGTTACGCTGAAAAATAGATTCCTTGATACACAGTTGGAGAGCACTTTTGGTAGACTGGTTCAGCATTTCCTTCAATTTACCACAAAGAGATTTAGAACAAAGCCGTTCCCTGTTGCAAGACTGGAAGCAGAGGCAGAAAGTTTTTATTTTCATTCCTTCTCTCATCCATGGATAAAACCTCACATATTTTATGTTCCTCTGTGTAGCAGCCTTTTCCTACTCTGGATGAACCTAGCATGCTCTTATTTCCTTCTGTCATCAGTAGTGTGGCCCAGAATATGCTTTTCCTTTGCCAAAGCAGTCTTTTTCTTTTAGGACAAAGAGTCTGCAATCAGCTTCTGACTGGTTTCTTAGTAGGAAGCTGAAGGACTGCAAAAGTGGAAGATTAGATAAGCACAAGCTTAGCAACCTTCATAGCCTGCAGATAGTCCAGAGGAGCAGGGACCAAAATATAAAAACTGTCTTTAAAAATGACATTTTTTAAAAAAATGGTTAGCCATTATGTGTTTGGTTGGGTTTGTTTTTTTTTTTTTCTTTATTTTATGAAGAAACATTTAATGAAAAATTGAGTGATTTAGTGACTTTCTGGAAGAGTTGGTCACATGAACTAATTTTATTAAGTAACTTCTTTCTTCCAGGTATTAAAAAATCTAATTGTTAAGAAGCCTTTTGTGTTTATTTATGGATCTTGTTAGACCTTGGCTGATATGGAGATGTGGATAAGTAAGTACTGTATCCTGTACACTGGAACTGAAGCTTTCTCTTTCAAGTTTACCATTTTAAGTGAATTTGATAAAATAAACAAAAAGTGGCTTTGAACATCTACCAGATTTTTAGCCCTCTCCTTGTTTACTGCTTGCCCTACTTGAGCCATATTTCCTGTCTTCAAGACATGTATCAGATGTGTTAGCTGGGGAAACCCAAAGAAAATCTGTTCAGATTGCAAATTTGTGTGATTATATTTTTTTTACCTTTTCAGCAAACAGAGTAGAATTTGGTCCTTATGCTTCACAGTGTACTTGAGCTAGGTTCATGTAGAGGATATTCAGATTGAAGTGGGATTGTTTTGAGACTGAGTAGTCAAACATTTAGTAACTTCTTGCCAGTCTTATTGGACTTTATCACCATAGTCCTGCTTTTTACAGCAAGTGCTTCCTGCAACAGTGTTAGAGCAGTGACACAAATCAAAGTGTCCCCCAGTGCATTGCATTTACTGTGAGAGATTGCATTGCAGTAAAACATCTCTCCAGATGAAGCCTAGTTTGAACCTTCCCTACTGTAGCAAAGAGAAAAAGAAATCCCTTGTTATCTCAACATTTGTGCCAATTTGCCTGACTTAGCTCTGAATTTTAGGAGCACTTCTGAAAACAAATCACAGTAAACAGTACAAACTGGAAGTGTCAGCTCTTGGGGAAACCAGAAAACACTACATGGTGATACCTACCCAGAATAGAAATCTAATGAAACATTTGCTGCTGCCCTTTAGGACTAACTGCCTGGTGCCAGGAGAGAAGCTGGGGGCAGTTTAGAGAAAAAATGGGGGTTTGAGTGATGTAGAAAGGGAAGATGGAAATCATCTGAAAACCTAAGCCCAAACTGGCAAATCAGTTCAGAAGCTTCATCTAGTCTCTTGATAACTCTGGCCATCTTTTTTTTTCTGCAAGTTTCCTGGTAATTTTTGCCTAGATGTTGTTGTTTACTTCTCCTGTTTTCCTGGGAGTAAACATAATCTATGAAACCCAGGATAGAAATACTGCACCAGAGCAATCAGAACATTTAACATAGGCATTATTTAATACATGAAGGAGCTGTTTTATCTACTAGTAGGGAAGACTATTACAGCAGTCTGATTATGAGTAATTGTTTGAGTTGCAATTAAGATCTTCAGATTAATTTCCTGAATACCAGCAATTACTCACTATACTACAAGCTGAGCCATAAGCTGTTTGATGGTGTTTGTTCAAAGGCCTTCACTCTCCTTCAGATTCCTGCAATTAATCTGTCTGTAACTTTCCCCCTCTTCCATTTACTTCCACTGGTCAAGTAATGATTTTCTTTCTCTTTATTAGGAATAGGTGTTCTCCCCCTCTGAATATCTGCAGCTGGACATAATTTGGGCTGAGTCTGCTACTGTAGCTGCATTATGCTCTGTCAAATCCTAAATGTCACAGTATGTGCTTTTTGCTACATTTTAATTGTTGGTAGTGTTCTGTGACCAGTTTAGACAGGGGTAGCAGCGATGAAGAGGGTATGAAATGGAAGTTTGCAGTGGTAGAGGGTGCACTGGTCACTATGTGAGGATCACATCTGAAGAAGGCCACAAAGCTGCAAGGATCACAGAGTTCAGGGTGTGAATCTTGGGAGAGTACTACAGCTACCAACATATGCAAATCCTTCGGGAAGGAGGAGTTTGAAGGCCAAGGAATTCAAGGTGTTAACTCTGCATGGTGAGCAGTGCATGCACACAAAGTCAGCATTGGTCCTTGACTCTTTTGCAAGTAAAATTTTACATCCTTGTTTCATCAGCTACGAGGCTTATTTAAGCAGTGTCAACTTCCTCCTGGGAGGGCAGAATTATGAGTGCCTGTAAATTGTGGAAGGGTCAGAACAGCCTTTTCTCTAGTGATCTAACTGTTCTGTTGACTCAGCTTTAGAAAATTCTGTTTTTGTAAATTTTTATCCTGAGAAATTTGGGTTAAGTCGTAGATGTCAAAAGTTCAGTATAGATGTGATTTTTGTGGTGCTTTTGTTTGGAATAGCTCTAGTTTAGAAAATCCTTTATTGCAGAATTTATGCAGTGGTAAAGCTGTTCCTACAAAAGAATTTACAGTAGCTGTCAGCATCAGATGTTTTCTAGGCACTACATTTGCCACCTAGCAACCACAGTAGGGTAATTGTGCTGCAAGTCATCCATGTGTGCAGCTCTGTCAGATAAAGAGACTCTGCTGCAGGATTACCCACCAGTCATTAGTCATTAATGACAAGATATCTTTCTTACAGTACAAAGTGCTCTGGAGATTCCCCAGGGTGAATGCACTGGGCTTCAAAACAGCACTGCATTTTTCTGTAAAAGAAAACCTATATATTCCATATGGTGAGGTCTCCAGTCAGCAGTTACTCCCTGCAAGGCAGTGTTTGTAGGAAATATTTCTTCCACTGCATTTCAGAATTCAAAACTGGAAGAAAGTGCATATTCTTTGAAGCTTATATTAATTGCTGTAAGAAATCAGATTCACTGTGCTATGTGGAAAAATATATAATCCTTTAAATATAATGACATATTCTTTTTTTCCCCTGTCTATTCTCTAGATGCCCTTACACCCTCTCCGATGCTCTCCATTTTAGAGACCTGTTTGGTTTTTGTCATATCTACTGGACTTCCCTGTGAAGCTTCTCTGCTGTTACTCATTACTGCAGCTACACTAATGATGCATATTCTGGACAGCCTAGACTGTCCAGAGCTAGACACTGTAGCTGTTCCCATTTTGGCAGCTGGCCATGGCACTGGCTGAGTGCTGGCAAGGACAACATGCTGTACTGGGGCTTGTGGGATGTTGCAAATTGAGTAACAGGACTTACAGTGAATGCTGCTGCTGGGAGAGCAGTTACTTCTGAACACAGGGTAATTCTCTCAATTCCTTTAGTTTTCTGAAGAATCAAGGACTATGGTAGGAATATTAGCAAGAAAAACAGAGAGCAGGCAATGCGAAGGACAAGGAAAATGCTTTAAAAGCTAAAGGGGAATACAGAGCACTGGGAGGCAGTGTCAGCATCACCCCAGAAACTTGTGGGCATTATCCCAAACCTCGCTCCTCTCCATTTTACTCATTGTTGAAGCACTGTATGGAAAGACTGTAGCTTCTGGTGGGATATAGGACATCAGACATGAAGGGATTCTGGGAATAGTCTTCCAGATTTAGGTATACACTTTTTTAACAGAAAAATCAAGAAAACATGTAGGTATTCATATGTGAAATATATTAATAGGGCAAAATTTAGATCTTCTCACAGTTATAACTGTGAGCAGTTTAGCTTTATATGGTGTGTGGCTTCTCTTGGAGCTTGTTATCAAGTATCTGGATAGGGATGTGACTAGTGTGATTATTTGGATCTCATATTTCTATTTTATGTAGTGGTAGTTACTTCTGTTTGCTGGAGTGTCAGTGCCAGTAGCCGGAGTTCCTTTTCTTTACTTTAGTTTCCATCTCTGCAGACCTGTCTGTTCCTAGCAGAAACACTTTTGTTCCAGTGTAGGCTGGTTGTGTTCCCTCAAATAAACTGACTTCTTTCCTTGCATATAATTTTGTGTGTGGCAGAATGGTGATAAAAGTGGAGTCTTTGCCTGCACTGTTCTAAAATAAAATGGGGATTTTCATGTTTTCAGAAGATTAACTGCAAGATTGCGAAAGCTTTTCACATGTTCTGGTAGAATTCCCTTTCCTGTTGTATTAGATTACTATTGGCCATGTATGCAGTTTTAGAGATTTGAATTTTTCTTCTACTTTCCTCCAGACCTATCCTTCCACTGAAGCAAACCCAAATCTACATTTGTATTCTGATTACATAATACATAACCTAATAAAAATAACCACCAGCACCTGTCACTGTCTACACAGCAGCAGCCAGTGACAGAAACTGTGGCCCACACTCATATGTTAAATAATTTACTGTACTGAAAGGGAAAATCCATGAGTGGAAGTCATGAGAGGGTATTCCAGTGAAAACCACATTTAAAACTAGCTACTATAAACCTGTTTTTTCTTTCTGTCTTTTTTTTCCCCTCTCCTTTTTCCCTTTCCTTAACCAAAACCTTTGCTCTGACTTTGTGAGGCCAAGGTAATGGTGGCCATGCAAACAGTAGAAAGAACTCAAAGCTTGTTTGAGTGAGCAGCAGCGGGTTTTTTACTCAGTTTGGCACTGTTGAGGTCACTGCTTGTGGCCCAGTTTTGTTCAGCTTGAGATGCTGAGCACGAGCTTCAGATGGCGTGTGCAGTGCTCTCTAATCCCAACTGCCAACTGAAACCTTGGAGCTATATTTAAGTAGACGTACAACAAAGAGATTCCATAACAGCATGGAAGAGTCAACTTGAAACACTTAGCTGCTCTTACTATGCAGCCAGCCATCCTGGCCTGATGCACACAGAAACTTTATACACATTTATCAAATGTTTCAATTTGCCTTTTTTTGGTGAAAAATAAACTCTTTTGCAGAAGGAAGCTTGCTCCTACTCTGTTGCAGTCTTTTCAGGGCAGACTAAATATATTTATGTTCTAAATGTTTTTTTTCACCCTCTTTAATTTCCAAATAAGTTCTAAAGGGACTTTGTCATCCCAATGCACCTAAGGCATTTTCACTCTTTGTAGATACATTTGCCCTTCCTCCCAGTTTTTGCTTCACCTCTCCCTTCCAATATGCAGAGAAGTGCCTATTAAAAAGAAGGGAAAGAGCTGTAATTAGGACAGCAAATTACTATATACACTTAACAGCAGAATTAGAGATCAAGAACTTGGCACCTTACATCCATCTTGGCTCAGCTTTCTTGGTTGTTGCTGAATCATCTTAGGGCACAGCTTTAAAATTCAATCAGCAACCTTATTATTATAAATGGGAAATCTTGTTGTGCTTTTCAGTTGGCGTTCCCTCACAAAGACCCGTCTCTTCTGGAAAATACCTTATACAACACCCATGTTTTCTGCTGTTGATGTGTTCTTTATGAACAGTTCTTCTGTGAGCTGAAGGGGTCACATGAACTGTACCAATGACTGTAATCATCACAACTTTGCAAAGCAATGCTGGCAGAACTCTTCAAAAGTTCTTCAAATGCTCATTTCTCCTCACAGCATGAAAGACTGTGCATGATGTGACCCATTCAAATAAAGATGATAACTGGGGTTTTTACATAAAATAACAGAAATTTCCATCTTCCACATCCTGTAACAGTGAGCTTGCCTCTACCTTGTGCCAAGTGTTAAAGGTGTCCAAGCTTCTCTGTGAAAAACTTTAGTGATTTGCTGTGACAGGAACTTGAATTAACTCAGCTATTTCCAGCAACGTCTGCATCACCAGTCTGGAGTGGTGACACATGCAGAACCAAGAGGTGTGCGAGGGGAACACAGCACACACAGGACCAAGTGACTGGAGTTCCCCTTGGGACCCACCACTACCATGGTCTGGGAACTGAGAGAGTTTCCCCACTTACCAGGTGTGTGTAATCTGTGCAAATCTGTTTTGAAAAAAAACTCATTGAGAATGAGACTGATGCCATGCTTGTCAGATGTATGAAGAGTGAGTTAGAATTACATGGGAAGGAAGTCAGACTTTTGCACAGTTATAAATTAGACTGGCCAATTGCATAAATAATTCTTTGTATGCATATTATTAATGAATAGATAAATGCTATTTTCTAGTGCTTCTATTAAATATGTCACATGCCAGCTAGGTTTAAAAAAAAACACCCAAAAAAGCCCCAGTCAACCCCACAACATTCCAGCACAGACTTCAATGAGGGATTTACTAACTCAACACTCAGATTCAGGTGATAATGTAGAATCCTCAGTTCAGTATTATTGCACACATTCATATGAATGAAATGGCTTGACTGTATAATTCTACAGACCTCAACTCTCTTCATTTTTGGAGCTGCTGAGCTCTCTTAGCTCCCCAGGCAGCCACTGAGATCTCTGTGTGCTCAAATCTTCTAGAAATCCATCCCAGTGCAATGTAATTCTAAACCAGAACATATCCCTGTTCTGCATGACATCAGACAAGATTCCAGTTCTTTGGCCTCAAGTAGAATACACACAAAATTGTCCCAGCCATTGCCTTTTTATATGTCTTGAAAGAAAGTTATTTTTCTTCTCTAGCACAGAACACAAAAATAACACTGAACTCTCTCCTATGCTACTAAAAAGAGTGAGAGAGAAGATTAAATTTATGAAAAGTAACTGGCTGCACAGGAAATGCATGCCATGATTCCTACAGCATGACAGGTCTCAATGCTTGCACAATCAGGAAAACAAACACCAACATACGCAGGAAAAAAGTTAAAAACCAAGATTAGTATTTTGTGGAGGGGAGGGAAATACAACTTACTATTTCCTTTTCACTACAGTTGTTTAAACAAAATGGAAACACAAAGAAACTGTGAAATTTGTATATTTGTGAAATGTGCAATAGGATTCAAAGGGAATGGTGTCAGGTTACTATCATGGGGAATGAACTTGTGTGCTGCTGTGCCTCGCAGATATGGTAGACTGCTGACATCAAACGAAGAGACACAGTAAAAATATAGCACTTATGTGCTGGATGAAAAATGATTAATTTATGACTCTGCAGCTTTGAACATCCTGACTCTCTTTGAACTGTCAGTTTTCAAAATGCTTTCCAGAGCGCCTCTTTTATTTATCCTCTCTGCACTGAGCAGAGTGTAGAAGTGCTTTCCTTTTTCCCTGAAACTTGCATCTGACTGGAGGTGTGAAGACCAAAGAGAAGTAAAACTGTTTTAAAGAGTCTGTACCAGCCCAGGAAATGCCACAAGGCCACTTCAGACACTTCAGCCACCTCTTCATCCTGATAAGCCAAAGAAGAAAAGCAAACTCAGGAGCTTTAAATTCAAACTTTTCAATCTATCTTTCTCTTCATGTAAATAATTGCTTCTTGTCACTTCTACCCAGTAGTCTGGATTTGCCTGCACTGCCAGTTCAAATTAAGTGCACAGTTCTTAAGCACCTTATTTCAAAATAAAGTGATGCTTCTTCTTTCCCTGACTTCACTCTCAGAACCAGTCTTAAAGGTGTAGAACTTAATATCCACCATAAACAGAACAGACAGTTGGGGATACAAGCATCACAAAGTCACCCCAGGACATCTAGACAGTGGAACAATGCAGAGACACTCTCTTCCATATGATGACAAGCAAAATTATTTCTTCTCATCATTTGATATCTACATAACAAAAGGATAGATTTCAGAAAATCTATAGTGTTTGAACTTCATTTAGATTGAGTGTCTTTTCAGATGGAAGCAGCAGAACAGGCCATTTTAGGGTATCCTCAGTGACACGATGTGGCAGACTGTTAGTGGGTTTAAGCCTTTGCCAGACAGCTGAAGTTTGAAGTCTCGTTGCCCTCCAGGCAGAGGGATGCAGTGTTGGCTTAGGGCTTGCCTGGGAATATTGGGCAGACTGCTTAATGGTTGGGAAAGAAAACACTTTTGAAAATATAAAGAACAATATTTTATTTGCTAGATTTTCCCTTTCCACTTATTTTTTGTCTGTTCCATCCTATTTGGTATTACTATCTTTTCATTCCTCTTTCCCTTGTCTTGTTTTTTCCTCTCTATACAACCAATACTGTTTCAATGATGTCTTACTCACCTGTGAACTAATGTGGAATTGGTTTAAAATAAAATAAGTGCTATATTCATAAGTAATACCAAGAAAAGGAGACTACTTTGTGAGTCTGAAGTATATTTTTATATGTAGGTGTGTTATAAAACCTCTAAAATAGGAGGCTATTGGAATAGAAATGCTGAGATAAATGTTACTGGAATGACCAGACTGCAAGAAACTGAACTTAAAGTTCACTGAAAATAATGAGTTTAAGTATTGCCACAGTAACACAATAGTGGTATTTTCATGTTAAATGTTAGAAGTTGAGTAATTTGATTTACTTGATTTTCTCTCACTTGTTCTGCACTCAGTTCTGCTCAGTCCCTAACCCTACACTGCCTGCAATGACCCCCCAGCCTCCCCTGCTCACCTAAATGGGCACTAGCAAAAGACTACATAGCATTCAATTCAGCACACAAACTGCAGCTTGTTAATTTGAAATAAGCAGTTCTATTATCTATGAAATGAAGAAAATAATGCAAGAACAGAAAAATTGCAATCTGCCAGATTCTCTAAAAGCCTCCACCAACTTATTCTTGCATATTTCTGCAGCTAGTGCTCTTTGAGGTTGGCATGGCAGCCCTAACCATTGATCTCTGCATTTTGGCACTAATCAGAATGATACCACTTCTTAACCCAAAGCTGTACAGGAGCTGATTGTATAACTTCATAATTCCAAATTATATTTCAACAGGCTGTTTATTTTGAGGAAATACTAAGATCCTTATCTTTTACTTTTCCTGGCTGCGCTGGTAGCTACATAGAGTAGTGGAGGTAAAGTAACCAGGTTAAAAATAGTGTTTGTCTCATGATGTTTCCAGAAAGCTTAAGGGTGTCTCTTCTGTGTTGGATCAACAGTGTGCAGTGAGCCAGACAGCCCCGTGTGCCTGTGAGTGCAGTGCAGTGTCTGATCCTGTGCGTGCAAGGAGCTGCTCCAACAGGCATTCAGTTCATGGCAAAGACATTCAGAATAGCAGGAGGATTTTCATATTCAGGGCACCCTTTTTGAAGAAAGGCCTAAAATATTGCTGCTGGCAGAAAGGGAGATGCGCTGACAATTCCTAAGCAAGGATTAGCATTCGCTTTCCTGTGTCTGTGAGTCAGCTTTAGCTGACTTGACCTTTTATTCTTTTGTATTTGCTTTTGCATTTTCATTGATGTTGAGCCCTCAGTGGGAAGAGACAGTGATTAAATTCTTCCCAAGGCTCTGAAGTGGGATTTGGCAATTGAAGGATGATAATTCAGTGAATGGCTGTGCAATTCAACCAGCCAAGGGGCAATGCAGATACATTGTGGCAGCACTGTATGATACCCTAGAATATCTCCACAATAAACAGAGCTGGTTTTTGCAGTCCTTCACTGGTGATGCAGATATCCTGGTGGTTTTGTTGGCTGTCAGATCTCATTCACAGATGATTTAACTATGCCAAAACTCACTATGATAATCTAAGCTGCAAGACTTTGGAATGTCTAGGCTGACAATCGATGGAAGGAGGCATTCAGCAAGAGGCATTTCCATCCTTTATATGTTTTAATAAATTGTCAAGGCTGAAACCTTTTTGCCTTTTCTTAAAAAAATGTGCTAGATATTAAGGAGAATATCTCCTTGCTAGCACAGGATGTAAAGCTAACTATTTTTAAGAGAGAAAAACCAAAGTTCTTTTTTGTTACATTCAGCAGAAGTGGCTCTGCTTATTAGCCAGGACAATGACATACGTTCTTCCTTTTTGGCCAGTGTGAGCTCTGGAACTTCACCACTATTTCTAGTGAGGGTTAAACATCCTGTCACTCACTCATAGAAATGATTTCTAGTGCCCTCCACTCTGGGAGCTTTCCACCAGGAGCAGTGTGCCAGGGTGCCAGCCTAAGGAGAGCTTTGGGAGATGAAATCTTTGTGGGTTTGTGCTTTGTGATGGAATTCTGAATCATGTGACAGAACTTTATACAGATGGGCAAGAACTGGGAATTTCAACTCCTGCTTCTTCAATGCAAGGTTGCAGTTGAAAAATGGAATGTGTGTCCAAAAGGAAATAGTTGTGATAAAGCTTTAAATAAAATAAATAATGATAGTGTAGTGTTCACTATTTTGTGCTTTTCTCATTCTTCTAATTCCTGCTCTTCCTTTGCCCAAAACGTTCTGATAGGCCACCCTTCCACATCTTCCGGCCTTAACCTCTAATATCCCTGTAGTAACCTATTCATGAGAAGAATTCTTTATACACTCATTTCCCTGCCACATAAGTGGCAAGGCAGAAGGAGAAACTGTTTTGAGATTCTGTTCAAAAGCAGGTCTTCTTTAATCTAATATTAACTTCTTCTCTATCAAGAAGTAATAGCAGGGTTATTCTGTCCTGGTAAATAGTGTTATTGGCCATGTTTCTTTCTGGTGGCTTCAGAAGGTCCACAGGTGAATCTTAAATGCTGTAAACTCACAGCTGCCTCCAGCTGCTTCTTCAAGGCAGGAGGCAACAGAGGATGAGGAGAAAAGAAAGATCAGCACAATAGGCAGTGATGTGGGGGCAACAGCAGCAACTATGTAGACTGGCTGTTTTTTAAAACCACAGGGTAGAGTTTTAAGTAAATGTTTGGCAATATTCCATTGAAGAATTTTTAAAGAATCCTTTCTGTTCATGATAAACATAAGGAAGGAAGCAGCAGGCTGCAGAGGTGAACAGTGGAGCTTGCCGAACAGCTCAATATGAACAATCAGCAGATCAGCTCTAGGAGTACATAAATTGAGAGTATGACCTGAAAATAAGGTAGGGGTAGATTAGGAAAGGTTCTGGAGAATGAAGGTAGGAGAATCAAAAAAGGATCTTTCAAGCAGGTTTTGACAGAATCATTTAAAAACTACCAGGGTAAAAAATTGTTTGTTGAAGGAAGTCAGTAGCGTAAAGAGACTGAAACGACGGTTTTAATGAAACCCCTAATATCTTAGGGGAAAAACAAAAGTAAAGAAAAATTCAGTAAATAAAGTAAGTCCAGAATGTGTTAAGACCACTGTGCATGGGAGGTTTTTATAGTGCTGCTACAGGGGATCAGGAAAAGAAAGTGGGAGAAATGAAAACATTTGGAGCAAGGTGATTCCAGTGTCATGATTTTATCAGGAGGAGCTGAATAGTGAGATAACTGCACATCAGTATAGCTTAGAGAAACTGTGGAAGCTCCTGTAGCAACAAAATAACTGCTAGAAGCAATTTAAAATGAAATTGATTGTACAGAAAAAAAAAATCAATGCACAGAAGTCAGTCCAGAAGCACTGAGTTGTGAGGGGGAAAAAATCTACACATTCCTCTAGACCTCATTAATCATTTTCCTTCTTTGAGTTATACACATAAAATATTATGCAGTTTCCTCTGGGGCTGCGGCAGTGCTTGCTGAAGGGAAAAAAGGCAACATCTGGGCTTGAATGTCCAAGCACTCGTGTGTAAGGTGTGTAAGGGAGTATTGAGGAAAACTTGTTTACCAGCATTTCATCTCCCTTTCCATTACCATTTTTTCCCCAGGAGGTAAGTCAGTGTAAGTTTGACCTTTCTTCTCAGTGGCTGGTTACAGCCAGTCCACCACAGGAGTTGGAGTGCCTTCATAATTTCCTGCTGAACAGTACCTGGTGGTCTGATTACCGTGTATCCAAAGCAATCTGATTTACATGTATCAAAATCAGCAATTTTGAATGATAAACAAATAAAGGACAATAAAAAAGCATTCACTGCCAACAACTATAATATTATCTTTGAAGCCAGAAGAATTTCCTCTGGATTTAAATTCATTAATGACTTATTTCTTTCTGCTGAGCCAACTGGATTCAGTTTGTCATGATCAAAGCTCTCTGGGTAAAAAGAGAATGAAAAATGAAGAGAAGCAAACAAACACTTTTTCTTTCCAGAAATCTGATCTATGTATCTAATTTGTTTAATGTATCCTTCAAAAATGTTTATAGGCTTTTCTCCTTCCCCTCTGTAGACTTTTTACAGTGAAGGATTTCACTGTCCTTATTAAAATAACAGCAAATTTATTAAAAAAAATAAGAAAGTCTTCAGGAGGATCAGATTTATCCTAGGGAAAGCAGCTGCTTTGCAATCTATACATCATCATCAGAAAGGCAGAAATTTATTATATGAATGTATGAGCAGCAAAGTCTTGTCTAGAAAAATATACCATGTCAGAATATCTGAGTGTTATTTCTGGTCTGAGTCTTCTAAGAGCGTAGGATTTCTCTGGACACTGCCTCTACACAGGTAGAGGAATTTCACAGGTGTAATTATTACTTCTCAGGATCCTTTCCTGAGAACTCATGAGTTCCCTTGGGTCCATTGGGATCAGTCATCTCAACTGAGTCCCCTTCCAAGTCCTTGTGCACCCCCTCACTGGGGTGCAGCTTCCTCACTGGCAAGGAGGTACAAGAATAGAAAAGATTATTGCTACTGGTGTGATGTTGGAGAACAGAGTGATCCTTCCTTGGGGCCTGAAATAAAAGTGAAAGTAGGTCACTTCTCTTCATGTGGATAGGTACTCGTTGGCACATTATCCAATTAAATTATTCTCTTTTTAATATTTCCAGAAATTGTGACCTAAATGGGTCTCTTTCATAGATAACTGGTAAAAACCCCTCCCTTTTGATGTACCCAAGAGGTGTTTTAACTTGACTCCCTTACAAGTGTGGCAAATGGCAAGGAAACCCCCTTCCCTTCTGCTGGAGGCATTGCTCTAACACTGAGGAAGAACTGGTGTTCTGATTTTGCTCCTAACACAGTCTCTATGCAACCATCCATGAATTTAGTTGAAATCTCTGTTGCCCTTTCCTGAAGTTATCGCGAGGTGTTAGTAAACCAGCGTGGTTATTTGCATTGAAATTAGAAACGTGCAGAACACCCTGTTAAAACATACTGAATGTTTATTTTTAAAGTTTCAGATTAAAAGTACAAAGTATAGGTTTACTGGTTTTGTCTTGTCAATCCACCAACACTAACAGACTCGTGAAATGTGAAAGGTGTATTCTGACTGCTTTACAGTAATTTCAGTGAATGGATATCTGGTGTTTCTTGTGTGTATTAAGAATATCTTGAAACTCAAATGCTGATTTCATAGGTAGCATGGGGAAGTATGCTTTTATGACCACATAATTACCACTATGACCACATAAAATGCGAATAATCTAAATTGTTGTAAGCTTCAGAACACTCTTATTCTTTAATGACCAGCAGATCTGAATAAATGTATTATATTGATCAGCTCTTTATTATAACCCTACCTACAGGAATTAAAACCCAGGATGAATAGAGGAAAAATGTCATCCAAATAGATGTGAAGATAATAGTTCAGTCCTGAGCACAGTAGATTAATATTTGTAAAATATTCTGCCTGATAATGCATCATTTCATTTGTTTTTAAGCCAATTTCATTTCAGTTTTTCAGACTATTTGGTGCAAGAAGGGAACTGGATTGGATTTGGAATCCAATAACTATTGAGCTGTGTTGTTCTAATGTGCTTTCTGGTTGTATTCCATGTACCCTACACACAGAGGGTAGGTCAAGTTATATTGATATAGGTACTGTGTTCAATAGACCTTCATCCACTCAGGCAATGCAGATGTTTTTAATTAAAACATATAATGATTCGAATCAAAGATAAACTAGTAAAATAAAATGCAAAATTCAAACACAGTTCTGTAGTTCTGTTAGTTCTCTTTTCAAGAATGTGTTTTAATTCCATCTTTTACAGGGTTATGACTTTGCCTTTTTGAACAACATATCTCAAAGACTAACTCTTTTTCCCTTTCCTCTTGTCTATATAATGTTTAATTCCAAATGTACTGAGAAGTCCAGATCAAAAAGAACTTGTTTGAGATCTAAAATTCTGTAATTTACAGAGAAATAACTACTTGGTTCCTAATGCTTAGATCTACCTCTGCTGTCATATTCTACTTCAGTTGTAAAGATTTATTTTGCCTGGCCCAGTTCCAAACTAAACCTTAAGGCTGCAGTCTCAACAGATGCTGATATTTTCAAATAAAAATGATTCATTTGTATTTTTAGAGAGCATCTATCCCAAGGTTTAATATCTAAGTTTATAAATTTGGAAGACTGTCTTGTGATGATAAGTTTCTAAAACACTGCACTGGATCTGACAATTTATTTGCAGATACAGCTCTTGGTCATTCAGGTCAGGTCAGAACTGTAAATACAATCTGCATTAATATGATGAAGGAGCAGATCTGAAATGTTATTAATCAGTCTGTGACTGAAGACAGTCATCACTACCCTTAAACTTGATGGAGGGGAGGGAAGGGCAGCACAAAGGAGGGGGAAGGAACAACATGGAGTCTTCTGCTGACATTGTCCATGTGACACAGGAAAAAGTCTGATTTTTCCATAAGATTCCTGGAAAATTTGGACTTGGCCAGTGTAAAAGAATTAGCTTTCCTCTGAAGGGCATTACTTGCCAGGCTAACCTTAAAATGTGTAGCAAACCCAAAAGAAATTACAAAAAAATATAGGCGTGGAAGAAAAAAAATTTGATTTTTAAAATTTATCTACAGAACATTTTTAAGCCTGCTGTATGTCACTGTCGCCTTTCAAGGACCAGGATAATAAAGCTATTTTTATTCTCTTCCCTCTCCCTATCCCCTGCCTAAAATATCCCAGCCAGCAGAATGGATTAGCATTTTCTGCTCCATACGACTTGGTAAGAAAGTGTTCAGTCTGCAGAAGGTGCTGAGAACTTCCCTGGTCCTGCTTTACAAGAATCAGAAGTTTAGGACCAGAGGATTAGGCAGCAGAATCAATATATTTCTTCTGTTTTTGCCATGCTACAAAGGAGTCTAGAGTCTTTTATACCAAGGAGAAGGTTTGCCATATGTTATTGGTACTATCACTGTGTAGTTTGCTTTTTGTGGAAAGGAACATCACTCCTGCTCTTTGCTTTCAGTCAGTGCCTAAAGTGACAATATCTTTATCTGCTCCTTTCTATTTGTGGCCATGGCTGAGGGCAGCCCTTTAAACCACTCGCCAAATTGTTTCTAAAGGTCACAAAAGACCTGCTCAGCTTGTTGAAGTTTCATTTATGAGTTTCCAATTTTTTGAGATGTGGAAAGAAAATTAAAAATTGAGTCCAGTGTATTATATCTTCAGGAAAAAAAAAATTAGGTAGATTTTCAACATTTTTGCCAGTAAAAACATTTTTAAAGTATCTTTTCATTTAAGTGAGGCCTTCATTTTTAAATGGTGGGCATAGATCCATCATCATATGTATTGCTTTCAAAAAGTTAACTTCTCAGGACATGCCACCTGTAATGGTGCTTCTGGTGCAAACATTGCCCCAGTGGAGTTTGGAATCTGCCAAGGTATATCCAGGATGGACCTCTGCTTCAGTGCCTGTGGCATTCAAACTATGAAGTGTTTGCAAGCAGTTTTGGGACATTGGGAGTAATCAGTATGCCTGGAGTACAGATAAATGCTCATTGACTTTGTAGAGCCTCATCTGCAGTCTGACTATCCAAGATCAAGGTGAAGCCATCTTGAACTTCAGACTTCAGACAAAACTTTTATAATTTATGAGGAGATACCAGAAGTGCTGGTGCATTATGGTATCAGCTTGTTTGCTATTTTAAATATTTTTGCATCCAGACCATCATAGCCAGGTTATTGTGCATAAAGTATAAATATGAACCATGGTGAAATAGATGTATTGATATAAATTTACTCCTCACACAATATGAAGAACCACACCTCATTTAATGCAAGAGAGAGAAAGTAATTGGTAGTTCTTTATGGCTCCCAAGTGGTGGCTAATTTCAGCTGATGTAAGCAGACAGTGGATATCTCACAGATGGGCAAAGGACATGAAAGTATGCTTTCCCTTTTGGAGAGGATAACCCTCACACTCACAGCTGGAAATAACCAACTTCTGGCTTTGCTTCACTTCAGTGAAGAAACCTTTGTAGGAATGCAACAGATCGACTCACAATGAACGATTCTAAATGAGACACTTTGTACTACTACACTGAACATGTAATTACAAATAATGGCTCTGCGGCTGTTTGCATCTTTCTCAGAGAAAGTGCATGTGCACACATTGTCATGGGATAATTACATACAACATTGCAAATGCCCAGCTGTTCGAGGGATATCCTTCCATTTTCTGGGTCTGTTTCTCCTCCATCTCCACCAAAAACAAAGTTTACCTGTTATAAGCTACAAACATGTTATACAGCATCTGTATACAGCCAATGCCACTTTGGCCATCTTTACTGTGGAGAATATATTTCACTGGTTTGGTTTAATCCACTATTCTGTGGAGAAAAAGCCAGAAAAAAAATCGCATTTGCCTTTGAATAAAATTCTTATGCTTACTTTGTATATTGAAAACTGCACTTCAGGCCGGGTAAAACAATTATCTTAGTTTCTTCCTAATTATCTTGAACTGATTGCAACAGTTTTTAATTTAAAGTGTAGTTGCTTTTCTTCCTCTTTTTTAATGTCCTTGTTCCACTCCTAGAGGGAGATTTTCTGTACTCAACAAGCCCTAGAAAAACTATTGCCCAAATCTGGTTGTTGAAGATAAACAGTGAATGGCAGTGTGTGTAGTGCAGCCTGCAGTGCCCTGTGAGCCCAGGCTGGTGTGTTTTGCTGCACTCACACTGCCTGAGGCAGGAGCAGAATTGGCTCTTTGACCCAAAGACTGATTATTTTTTCATTCTCTATCCTGCCTATTTTTGCTGTCTGGCACTAGCCCCAATGGCTGGAGCAGTATCTCATCACAATATCTCAAACCCAAGTCTGATGGTAGTTCTCAGCACTTTTATAATCTTCTGCCTCCTGAGTTTGTAATTTCTTTGTATTTGCATCAACATTCTGGAGTTGCTGCACAGATCGTGAGGTCTATAGGTAGTTGCCTCCTTTAGGCAGGACAAAGCTTATCTTGTGCTGACAAGTCTGATATTGGCTGTAGCTGTAGATTTGGCTCTTGTCCTCAAGAGAAGGAATCCTGAGAAGTTTTGTGGCAATGAAATAATTTCTGAAGCATGAGAAACTAGCAGCTGTTGTAGTGCAGTAAGGTCTGTGTTCCCAAGATAATCTCTTTAAGATTGCATTAGTATTCTCTTCTATATATTTTGGTGGTTTTCAATGTGTGAGGACTTTCACCTGACAGGTACTGAAGGTGCTTTGTCAGAGTAAAACCAAATTAAAGGGGAAAGAGGGGAAGCTCTGTCAGCTTCCCCTCTACTTAGTAGGAAGCTTCTAAAGCTTCTTGCTTGGCAAGAAATTAAAAAAAACAACTCCACAAACATAAGGATAGGATGATATCTAAGCACATCAAACAGCTAAGTGCAGGGGATGGAAGTTCATTAGTTTTTCGAAGCGTTTTGAGGGAACTCTGAGGCAGGCTGTCTCTAATACCATCCCTTTGCTAATACTCTTGTCATTACGGCACCAAGCTGAAGACCTGAGCAGTTGTGCAGAAGCTCCTCAGGGAGAGCACCCAGGAGCTGCAAACCCCATTTCCCAGCCTCTCTTTCCAATAGGTAGCAAAGATTGAGGCCTAATTTAGTGCCCATTGCCATTGAACTAACCTGCTGTTTTAGTATTGATTTCAGTGGAGCAAAACAAGGCCCTTGCAGTGCTAACTGCATTTATTATATATGGAAACTGAAGAGATACAGCTGAGGGCAAAATTAATTCCACTGTTTGGAGAGAGGGAGAAAGTTGTACATTTGCAATTATGAGGAACCAAAAATATTTTGAATTAGTCACAGGACATTCAATGTCTTAATAACACAATTTAAGACTCTAACATAAATAAACTCCGTTCAGAAAATTCTATGCAAGACAGCAGTAAATAGGTTGGGCTAGCAATTCCTGTAGAAATATTTGCATTCTCACTGGTTTCAAAGCATCAGTCATCTACAATTATGTGTTTGTAATAAACCACTATTGAAAGCTGAACTGGAAAAATAAAGATTATTTCACTGCTGACACAGGACTAGTCGTATATCCAAACCTCAACATCTAACTTTCTGCAAGTGCATCAAGTATCAGTGCTTTAGTAAGAAAGGTATAGAGAAATTTGGTATTTTGAGCAAACCCTTAGCAGCATTCCATGGCTGATTTCTGCTTTTGTCATACATTTTCAAGCACAAGATGTAAGAAATACTTCTGAATTCAGAAGTACCCTTATCAGAAGAGAGCTGTGTTTGTTCTAGTCATCACACAGTTCTTGTGTAAGGGGAAAACTCGTGCTGCAGTTTTGTGGAGCTCCAAACACAGGGATTTGAGAAAACTATTCCCAGCACAGTGACTTCCTTGCATAGAACTGATGTTTATTTATTTACTTTTATGATTTTGTATATATTCAAAATTTCTGCAATTTTGAAATAGCTCCAAGCAATTTCTCCAATTTTTCAATCACAATCTCTAATGCTTAATTGAGCATCTTGTGGTGGTTTAAATGATTGCACACAGATTGTCAGCATGCTGCAGTTGCTTTGAAATTCATGTCCCATAAATGTTTTTGCAGCTAAATGGAATTCTTGGTCTTGCATCTGTATTCAAAGGGCATCAAGTCTCCCTATAGCCTGAGAGATAGAACTCCAGCTGAATAGTCAGAGAATTATTTAAAAATAACTATTTGAGCAATCCAGTGTATGATGGAGCACAAAATAGGATCAGATCAAGAACTGAATGTGCAGTTCCCCAGTGTCCTGAAAGCTCTTACTAACAGCAATTAGTTAGCAGCAGAAAATTGCAAATGTGATTAACCTTAAATGGAAACAATTTTATTAAACTAAAGATCTGATTAGCAACTGAACTGCACAATGCAGATTTTCCAGCAGGGGTTACAATACCACAGCCTACAATTTAATGCTGATATGAGTTAATTTGTTTCTTTGCATAAATGCTGTGGTAAAGAAAAACTTTTGTAAACTAGAAATGTCCATCCTTAAAATAACTTCTAGTGGAACTATTGTTGCCAGTCAGTGGGCTGTGTTGGAAATGACTTAGAGAACATTAGGAAAAAAGAGGAAGATGTCAACTCATTCCCATTGATGGGCATCTCTTGTTTTCTGGGGTAGGTATAGCAATAGGTATTGCTGCCTCCCTTCCACTCTCTGTAGTGATATTACAAAATGTCCTCAGTTTATTTCCAGTATCTTTCCTTCCACATTGCAGCAGAATTAGGGAACAGTCCCTGTTTGAAAGCTGTAAGAAATTCTGAGGTCATGTGCAATACTGTTCCATAAATTCCTTGCATGTTTGTTTTTAAGCTGTTTTTACATTCAGAACTACCCAGCCAAGGTGTGGCAAAAGAGGGAGACAGAAAATCTTAGCCAATGTCTAGTGCAGCCATTGCTTTTATTTGCTCAGTTTGCATATTAGGCTTCTCCAGAGAGCTCGTGACACACCTGGAATCAAGCTCTTATGTAAGAATCCCCAGAGATCTAAACCCACCATGGTCAGTTTTATGGAAGCAGGGAATGAAGGCACAGCTCATGGACAAGGGAAGACCACAGTCTATGTATAAAAACCAGTAAATGAGACCTCCTTCATTTCTGATTTCTAGGGATGTTATTCCTCAGGTCTTCTTCCTAGAGCCATATTCTATAGAGTTGACAAAGAGCTCTACAAAGAAAAGATTTTACCATAAATTGACACATCCTCACTTTTCCTATAGCATTTGACCAGTTTTCTGTGGAGTTTAGCTAGCACAACATACCAGTCTTTATGAATGTATGTGTGTGGGTGAAGCAAAGTCCTGTTTAGCATTTCATGTAGGAAGGGAAATGTTTCTGCAATCCATCAGCAAAATAAAATCTATGTGCCTTTTGATACTTCAAGGCTTGTTATCACAGTGCAGTGATGTAGACTTTGACATACACTGAGCTTTTCTTGCAGGGAATCCAGTTTTTGTTTTGTGTTTGGGTGAGAGTAGTTCATTCCTTGCAGAGGAATGAATGGAGCATTGTGTGTGTGTGGTGCAGGGATGTCCAATCCTCACTTGTGAGACCTCTGGCACTATAACAGCCTCTTTTGTGAGGGGAACAATGTTCCTCTGCCACTGCTTTCCCACTTCCCTGGCCATTGCTGCAGTCCATGCAGTTCTTCTGCCACTGCTGCCATGTGTCTGTTGCCTCTCCACTCCCCAGCATTTTCAATGGGAAAGGAATCTTGTTCCTCATTCAGAAGCTGGGAATGCAGCTCATTAGAATCTTGGCAGCATGAATGAAGCTTGTCATTTAACATCAGATCTCATTATGGCTCAACAGGAGATATAAAGTGTCAGATAGGGAGCAAAACTAGTACATTATGGATTTGGTAGTCTCTTTTTTCCCCTCTCTATTTTCATATGCTTTTTGGATATGAAGTAGAAATGTTTTCAAAAGTGATCTCATTTCTTCTAGATCTCCAACATTACTGTGCTGCCCTCTTTCTGCCAGAGAATCCAAAGGTGCTTAAAGAAATTAAGTGCTACAGATAGGGTGCAAGAGTTGCTGAATGGCAACTCCCTTAACACAAGAAATGAGTTATATTTATACATTTTCCTTCAATTTCCAGAGTGTCACCAGGACATCTCATAAATGATGCCACACTTCCTGCCAGTTCTGGGGTGGAATTCTTTGAGCCTTAAGGAATGCGCAAAATCCTCCTGTCAAAATCCTGTGCACATTCTGGAAAAAGGCACAATTTGCTCACTTCCCAATTTATAATTCTGTCTAGTATGTTACTGTTGAATTCCTTTGATTTTGAATTATTCCATGTTACAGTTTTAGGCCTGTTTTACACCTCTGTGTGATGTCATCCCTACCCACGTACTCCCACTCCTTTAGTCAGACCTGCTCCTGTACTTATTTTTTGCCACCTTTTCTAAAAGCACAAATTCTGTGTATATAACTATATATATACTGCAGTTACAGCTGGGGAAATGCTTTGTTGGCTTCTGTGTAGTACTTTTTTCTGATGAAAGCTAAGAAGACTGCAGTTGTGTACGTTATTGTTAGTGGCTGAAAGATTCTTACGGCACAAACATTTATTCCCTCCCTCAATCCACGCAGATCTCTGGGACAGTCTGGCCTTCATTCCCCAACAATTCCTGCCTGTGGTGGGGGCAGGCAGCTGCTGCCTTGCACGAGTCCTGCCAGGGTAAGGGCACAAGGGAGGGAAACAGAGGCAGGTCTTTTTGGCATTCCTTTAGTCTTGAAAGCCTTGCCGACGGAAATCTGCAGGAACACCTCAGCACTAGGAGAGCATCATTTACATTGATGCAATCAGGAACCATCTTTCTCTTCATTCCCAAAATGAAGGAATGAGGAGAGACAAGAATCCTGACACAATTTGCTGCGACCATTGCAAAGGCACTGGTACAAGGAAGAAGGTTCTCACTACCCCTTTTAATCTCTGTTGTAGCCAGTTCACTGAGTTTGAAATTATTATGAAGAAACAAAATCAGAATCAAGTAAAAACCAAAAGCACAGTGAAAACTAGCAAGCTGAGGTTATGTTATTGAGAGAGAAAGAGAGAGAGAGGAGCTTTATCCCCACTGTTCAAGTTGCAGATATGGCTATGTCATCTATATATAGATTTTAATTTCCTGTTAACTGTGTCCATTTCTGTGATACCTTCTATTTTAACAGGTATTCTTCTGCAATTATGCTGTATGAGTCTCTGTACTCATGTCATCCATGCTTACAGGTGCAAAATTCCCCTTTCACAGTAAATTGAAATACTGAATGTCTGTGAGTCAAGTGACACAGCTTCACTAGATGTGTTTAAGACAGTGTTGTCAAAAAAACTGGAAGATCTTTTAATGAAAAAGCACCAGCTATGATTTTTGTTATTACACGTAATAAGCTGTTTACACTTGTTCAGCTTGTAATTTTTGAGCATTTAGAGTACCAGAAGGTGTATTGACATCTACAGCTCAGAATAAATAGAATTTTGAAATTACTCAAATCATACTGAAATTCATTTTTAAGAGTCTGAAGCAGCTTTTAATGTTTAACCATGAGTATCTGCAGTGGCTGAGCTGCAATGAGACAATCTGTAGAAATTAAATTAGTATCCTTGAAGTGATTTCCACTAATTTAACTAGATTGGATATGATTCATTTTGTGTTAATTTAAACTGCAGTTTAGACTCTGCAGCTTTCCTGTGTGAGTGAGGCCTCAGAACTGAAAGTACACCAGAATGCAATCTCACCCGGCCCAGCACATTGAACATCACTTGTTTTTAAATTGCATCTTTCTTCTCATAGGATGAGGAGGTGCTAAAGAAGTGCCAAGTCACAACACAAGAGCCGTGGTTAAGTCATCTCTCCAGTCTGGCAGGAATGAAACTGGCAGTGTCATCCTTTGTTTCTTTGCAGACACTCTTCAGTTTTTCCCTGAAGCAGGCTGTGCTCTGAGCTCAAGGCTCAAGGTGTGCTCTCTTCAGTGCACTTTGCACCTGTGTTTTGTTGGAGCACAGACTTCAAGTGCTTTCCAAACCTGCCAGTCTTTGATGCAGTAAGTTGTGACTGCGAATAATGGAACTGCTGTAGAAAATGTGGCTTCCCTCCTTTATTAAACAAAACACAGAAGTACAGAGTGTGTTAAAGGAAATCCTAAGTTACAAAGGTGAGCACTTTTTAAAGGATGCTGTCTCTGGGCACCTGTTTTGTGCAGTTTGGGTGACTGTATTAACAGTTCAGATGCCTTAGATGCATGAAATTAGGTGGGATGAATAGGGGTCTAAACCAGTTTCAGCCAATTACCTGATTTGCTGTGGCTTCTGCAGCTAATAGTGCATAAAAATAACTGTAGCAAAGACAGAGGCTCAGACAAATAAGCCAATGTTTAAGGTTTATGTCAAATAAAGAGTCACTACCATTTTCCCTGCATGCTGGATCGTTGCCTGAGGTCCAAGAGTTGGTGCAGAGTGAGCACTGCAGCGAGTTCTGTCCTGTCAGCACTAATTGCTGTGGAAGGGGAATGAACAGTGAGTTCTGACTGAACAGGTACTTGAACTGACTGAGGAGGGGAAGCAGAGCCCTGCCATTACCATGAGCTCTCTTAGTAGATAAGTAAGTACTAGTGCTTTATACAAGTGTATGTACTTACAGCAGAACTCCATCTATACACTGGTGCTGGTTGTGTGAATGACACCAGAAAGGCTTCAACCTTTTAATGAAAAGCTTAAGTAATTTCTCCAATCTAAAAAGTACACCCAGCCAGTAATGCAGCCCCGTGATTTCATCATATGCCATGCTGCCTAGCTATTTTGGGCAGAATCAAAATGCAGGCCATAACTAAGACATGGGTTTATACAAATAACCTGATCATTAAAAAAAAAAAATTCTGTAAGACTTAAATTGATTTTGTTCATCTACAGTCCAGGCAGTAGTGCTATCATCTGTTTTTGTTAGGGCACCACTAAAAAAGCCATGCTAATAATTCTCTATGGTCACCAAGCATTTAATAGAGCAGATAAGTTATTAGAAGAGGTTATTTTACCTATTTAGGCTTGGGTGCTGGGTTTGGAAATGTAGCTCTTCCTTCTGCTTTCTAATGTTTTATTGGGCTATTTCATGGAGTATTAGTGTTCTCTAACTCCTGTATTCAGAAAATGCTTATGAAAACGTTCATTTTATGACTAAACATCTGGAATGGGTAAAGTATTAACCTGTATACAACCAGCCTAGTTGTATGAAACATAACAGAGAGCTATACAAGTCTCTGTAGTGTTCTGGCTTTCCTGTTTGAAAGTGTCAGCTGAATGCTATGGGTATGAAAAGATACAACTCTTCAGGGCTTTGAAGTTCTTCTTAAAACTTTTGTCAAGTTTTCCTAATACCAAGCAAACCTAGTAGCAGATGTTGCTTTTCTAGTCTAATATATATCTAGTATACATTTTTGTCACTCCTTATGGCAGCAGAGATTCCTCATGGTGTGTTGCTTTCAGTGAGGTAGGGACTAAGGACAGGATCTGATAGCTCTGCTGTAGGGTTGACTCATCCACACTCCTTGAGATCCTGGAGATTTCTGCCCTGGGATTTGCTAGCACAGCTCATTAAATCCAATCTTGTCTCCTGTGGGAGGAAAGCAATGCAGGGTCTGAAATCTAACATACCTACTATAAGGTAGTATATAGTCTACAGAGGAAAGATACTTGCCAATGTTTTGATAAATTTAAAAGAGATTGTGGCTCTCTGGAATTTTTAAGTTTAAAGAGGCTTTAAATACATTAAGCCTAGTTTTCACTTTATAGAAGAGTTAAAATGTTATTTAAAACATTGCTAAGCAATCATGTCCTAGATTCTACCCAGTTCTCTCCTTACATGTAAGCTCAGCAAAGCTCAGTATGTCATGGTGCTGCTGGCTGCAAGGCATTATCTAGGCTTGTCTGATGGGGAATTACATGCCCTAGAAAGAAAATTAATAAATATATCTGCTTTCAACTCCTAAATTTTCTACCTAGTTCTTTCTGTGAATTAAAAGCACATGTTTTAATATATGCAATCCTAACACTTAAAATTACACAGTCCATTTTTTTTTTGTCATGTCCAGGTCTTCAATAACTCAAGAATTCATGGCAGAGTGGGAACATTGGTATTATCTCTTCCAGATGAGCTGGAGCAGAGTAAATAGGCTGTATACAGCTCTGAAAAAGCAGCTTGTTTCAAAGGGACCCTTTCATCTGCAAGCCATTATGTCATCCCCTCTGAAGAGCTGCCCAGGCCTGCAGCTCTGGGAGAGCTCCGGGTGCTTGTCCTGGGGCTGCCTGGACACGCTCCAGTATTTGGCTGCAGCTTGGGATGCTGGATGAGTGGCACATCCACCCTGGAGGTGAGAAGCAGAGTTGTTAGTGATGCTGGCGAGGTGGCTCTGAAATGAAGTATTTTTATTGCATCCTTTAAGAATCCAAGGTGTTTTTAGGCAGCCGTTCTTTGTGGCAGTACAACCAAAGTTTCATAGAATGCTGTGTTCTCATGACTCAGAATACATCTCCTGCAGTCATTTGCTTGAGGACTCACCGCTGGAGTGTAAAGCTCACTTATATTAAGATCTGTGATGAAATGTTACTTCCATTACTTTTGATACGTGGCCTTCATCCACTTTGTTCCCTGTGGCATGGTTTTGGTAAACATCCATCTGTGTGTGATACAAAAATTCTTTCCTAAACTGCAAAATATGCAGGAGCAAACTTAAGTATTTTTGACTCCTACATTTCTTAACCCTTTTTTGTATGTCTTTGAGTAAAAATTGCTTTTTTTTCATGAACATCTTTTTTCATCTTCATTTTAACAGGTGATTTCTCTTTCATCCACTACTGTTATTTGGTACATCTGTAATAATTTTAAGATTCAAAACATTGGCAATTTTTTTTTCTTTGGACAAAATGTTTAGTTTATGAGAATGTGTATTTTTACTATTATTTTATCCACTGAAGGTTAATCACTGAATTAATGTTAATGTAATATGCTAATCAAGAGAAAAGCAAGGCTATAAATTAGCACTGAGATTAGCTGTGGTCAAGCAGCATTCTGAATTACACAGAAGCATCTGATGAGCTTCAACCACTTTGGAGGAGAACATTCTGTATTGCTGGCAATCTTAAATGCCTTTGTGTGTTTACTTTTTATATATATTTCATAGTCTTAAAGCAGGTCTTGAACTTTGGTGTATTTAGTGTCACTTTGAGAGACGATTGGGGAGCTGTCAGAGTAATTACTGTGCAGGAGCTGCACAGAGATTTTCTGCAAGTAGCTTCTTTAACTCACAACCTGTGAAAATCCTGTTGACAGCAGGGATCCTTGAAAGTGTAAATTCCTTTCAGAACACGCATTTAATGGTTTGAAGAAACAACAGTAGCTTGTGTAGCTGCAGGCAGGCCCTGTGTAGTGGAAACAGAAGGCTGGTGCTGTGAGATGAAGCAGAACAAGGCTACAGGGCCAGAAGCTGTCCCTCCTGTGGCTCCCACGGCTCTCCCACAGCCAGCCAGGGCTGTCTCAGGGGAATGCAGGCCAGGGAAGAGCTGCTGTGGTTCCACAGGGTGGATGGCATGGAACCACAAGGGGGAAGAGAAAGATGACTGGAGGAGCTGGAGTTGATGAAGGATCTTGTCAGGAGTAGGAATAGTATCTCATGGGTAGTGAAAGTGGAATTAGGTTCACTTTGATTGCGATGCTGTCATTATTAATAGCTGTTATACACTTGTGTCTGATTGATAAGGGAGCTAAAGGGAAAGAGGGTGGTGGTCGTTCTGCCATCCTGATGCAGATGGAAAGAAGGAACACATAACTGAGTTCACATATAGGGCATAGCTTGGATCATCTGGAATTAATCTGTTTGTAAAAGTTTAAAAGATTAGAAAGGAGCATGGGTGATATAGAAGAGAACAATATTTTGCAGCAAGGTAGCTATAAATTGCCCTTGCTGCTGTGTGTTTCAGATAATCACAGCTAAAAAAGCATTCAATGTGCTTGTACTGAAGCAAAGACAAGCAGGTTTTTCTCTTTTTTTCAGGTCAGTGGTCCCCAGAATAATAATGTATGGTTAAACACACAGCCTCAATTCCAGAAGGATCATATTGCAGCTTCAATGTCTGACATTGAATTCTGGCCTCAAATAAACAAGTTCTAGCCTCCACATAGGGCTTGAACTGGAATAAACTTGAACTGCAATATTTTGCTCTATACCTTGCATTCAGAACCTGAAAATTGAATCATTACTACACTAAAGAGATAAGCTTTAATTTCTTAGAATGTTCATTGTAGGGCATTGAGAATAAAAATTAATTGTGTCAGCAGGAGCTTAAACAATTTGCCCCTTTAAATTCCATTTTCTTGGGTATGTTTCACATTCATAACTAATCTGAAAAATATTGACAGGCTGACAATTAAAAAGTATGTCACGTTCCTCTGCATGGGGAAATGAGATGCTGATTTCACACTGATTTAACATTGCTCTTTTAGGCCACTCTTGCAGCTGACATTTGTGTCTTTGCTCTGGGTATCCAAACCCAGTGTCTGAACTAATCAGCAATAGCTGGACATTGAATGGTTTGGGCATTCTGGAACAAATTATATGTATTCCAACTCAGAAATAAATAGAGGAAATATATTAATAGTATCATATACAGTTAGTGGTGCACACCTACTGATTTATAGAAGATAAAATATAATTCATGGTTTGCTAGACCAAGTTCTCGTCTAATTTTTCAAGTTCTCAGGATAGGCAGCACGCTGATACTGCTGCCAACAGTCTCCAGTAACTTCATGGAGCAGTATAATTTCAAATAAGATAGAATATCACAGAGAATATTATGTGCCTGAGTAAAAGATTTTTCTGATGGGGATTTCCATTACACACTGTAAATCTCTCTGGGTTTGAAATGGAGAGGGGACATTACACAGACATGTAGCTCCCACTTTAGAGCTGGAATAATTAATGCAGATTATATTTTTTATGTGTGTGTGTGTGAGATATAAGGTGTTTGGGAGGACTGGGGGCAGGGTGAGTTTTTTGGGTTTTATTATTTTTAATGAACAATTTGTATAACTTCTACCTCTGCACCTGGGTGATTTTTAAATTGACTTTTTTTCCCTCTGTTTTGTTGTCAATCGCTAATAGAAAATGGACTGTCCATTAAATTTACTCAAAACACAATTCCATAATAATCATCTGCAACAGAAGAAATTCTGTGTTCTGTTCTTATTGATTCACCTCATCTTGCAACTTTGGACATGGCTTTCCCATGTCATTTGCTGGAGGTCACCTTTGTGGGCTCCGAGTAACAGCAATTAATCTCATTTTGTCAGTGGCACCTGACAAACCTGGGTACTCAGACTACCAATGTTTAACCCATCAGCTGTCCCCTCACCAGCCTTCTTATTCTCAAGGACTTATGGGGTTGCCCAAGCCTGTAAGCAGACCTGGTGCATGCTTAGGAGCACGTCCTAGCTGGAATAAAGCACAGGAATGCAAAGTAGGAGTTGGAGGACTTATAGTTGTATGCAGTTGTATTTCTTCACTCTTACAAAGAGAGTCTGCTTTACCTTGTGTAAAATGAAATTTAGCCCCAAGTTTCCACAGTCTCTTTAGTTTAAATGTTAAAAAGAAAATGCCTCTAGTGCATCTGGTTCTCTTACTGCACTTCTGAGCACTTTCACAAGTTCTGTAGAGCTGTTAACCTTAAAATAAATTTCTTCTCAGTGTCATTTCCACCTCACACTCTCTACCAGCCAGTTCACAGCTCAGAGCACTCACTGCCTGTTCACTGGTCCACTGTAACTTCCGAGTGTCTCTGTGCTGAGCTGAGAGATGCCCTTGTTGACATCACTTGGAACCCTCTCCTTTCACTCCCAACTGTCCGGTCACCCAGGTGATTTCTGCTCAAAACTTCAGCCGTGGCAGGTGGAGGAAGCAGCACAGACACAGAACAACCCTTGCCCTGCAGGACACAGGAGTGTCTCTGCTCTTTTCTGTGGAATGATCAAGAGCAAACAGAAATGTGATGTCAGCATTACAAAGGGACCTTGTTTTGTGGGAGCAGTGTTGTACTTATTTGCACCTGTTGTACTTTCTGCACTTGTGATTCCATGGATTTTAGTCACTTCACGTGCACACTGCTGAAAATACCTCCTGAGTGACACCTCAAACCCCCTGCTGGCCTCTGAGACTTCTAATACAGTTGCCCATTGTAGCAGGAATTTTTCACTCCCTTGGAAGTTTGCCTATAGGACACAGACCAAACACCTTTCATTTTTCTGGAGAGCCACCAAGGGGCAGCTTCCTTCACGCTGCTTGAAAACAGATGGATAGGAAAGCTTGCCCAGTTGTCTTGGTTCGGGCTAATTCCAGTTTGCAATGACAAGGTCAGTCTGAAGGGTGGGAAATGAACATTGAGGGATTTTATTTTTAATCTGAACAGACCTGTGAGGGCTCTGAGAATTTGATGCCTTCCAGTTATCAGGCATGTAGGAATAAATTCTTCTAGACTGTTACTAATTTTATCTTCCTATGAAGCACTGTTGCCTTCACTGTGAGTTTTTCAGGTTTGGTCAGTCCTTTACACCTTCAGCCTTTTCCACTGTTGCCTGCTTCTCCTAGGCAGTAGGCTGGTAAGAAACAGATGTTTAGTAAGGTTGTAATATTTCTCCGTGCGATGCATTTGCCTCTTGTGTTTGACTTAACTTGGTTCCAGCCACCTGGAATCTCAAAGAGAAAATCTAGTTCCCCTGAATGACAGACATTTTCTGTTTTCCATCTGAACTGAAGTCTGCTTATCTCTGAGGCAAGCAGATTTTTGGATTATAGAAGCAAACCAAGAAAATAATTACAGACAGGTTTTCCTCTATGCTTGCCTAGAAGGATAAAGAAATTAAGAAGGATAATTACCATGAAGGTTTTTTGCCCCACAGATGTTACAAAGAACATTCTCTGTCAGTCGCTTCTGGATGCAGTGCCTGCCATCTTGTGGACAGTTCACACTATGTCTGAATCCTTGAGACAAGTATTTGAAGACCATAATATTTTGTGTGTGTGATAAAATTGCTTAATTACTTGTAGCTCAATGCAAACAATTTTTCTTCTTGGTGACTTATTTTTCAATTGAAGTTACTTGAGTTTGTTTGGTTCCCTTACTTTTGAGGGTTTATTTCCTCTGCTCCACTTGTTACCAGCTGTAAAACTATCAAACGTAAAAGTCTCTGTAGTTTTCTATTTAATTAAGTTTAAATCAATTACCTAAAATGTTCATCTGGGAACCAGTCAGAAGTAATTCTGAGAAATCTGTCAATTGCTACCTGCCAACAATAAGGAGAAAATAGTTTTACAAATTCTCTTGCTTCAAATCTGAAAGCAAAAATACTCTTCTTATAATGGACATAAACAACTTGTACAAATATTTTTATTTGAAATTAAGACATCTATATTTTTTATTGATCTATACTAGCTTGATTCTTTCTTGGTAGAATGAATGTGACAACTTTTATGTCATTCTTTAATGAGTGAAAAATCCTTTCCAAATGCAATAAGGATTCATTTTATGGGGAAGGCTCTAATCCCCCCAGTATTTGTGAAAATATTATACTTGCTGAATGAGATAATTTCCCTTTTGTAAAAGTCGTTTGGAGACAGCCCACTGCCTGTTTTTCTAAAATTTATGGTAAATGTTCCCAAAAACAAGTATGTTAAACAAAATGCTTACAGAGGTGATGTTTTGGCTGTTACATTGAAACTACAGTTCTAACAAGAAACAGCTTCAGCTCTTGGTCTGACTTAAAATCTAATTTGGACTCAATTTTTTGTTTAAAATAAAAAAGACTGTAACTTAAATTTGATTTCATTAATAAAAGTTGGTGGACGAATTGTCACTATTGGCACTCCCAACTGATTAAAGAAACATTAAGGGTCATTTGCTGGTAGCAGTGTCTGCCCTGCAGGTGGGCAGAGCCTTTCCTGGCTTTAGGGCAGATGTACTTAATTGCTCCTGCAGTAATATCCGAAAGGTGGCCTTTGCCAAGGCCTCCCACCCCAGGTGTAACAGAATTAGTGCCACAGGGGTGGCAGCTCCTTAGAACAGATTTGTGAGGCAGCTCGGGAGGGCTGAAAGCTATCAAGGAAGTGGCAAAGCAGCTGGGTCAGACATACAAATGAGGGTAACATAAGCTGCTCAGAGAACTGATGACTTACTAAACAATCATCTGGGACTAAACCCAAGTGTTGCAAGTGTTTGAAGGTTCTAAAATAGCTGGCTCTAATGACAATTAATGAGGTCGTGCACAGTGTGATAATCATAAGGAACTGTGTTTGCTTATTAGTTCTGGACAGTTTTTTATGAGCTGGACTAAACCGAGCCATAAATCTGCAGAGAAGCAGTTTATTTTTAGTTACTGTAGATTCTGTTGTGATTGTGTCACAGAACACATGATTTTGCTGCAGGGCAAATTCAGGAGGAGCTGTGCAAACAATCAAGACTTGCAGAATCTCTGCAGCAGCAGATCAGCCAGCTCTCGACAGCCTAGAGGCTTTCTAGTTCGCTTATCTTTATTACTAGTCTTTGTAAGTGTATTCAATTGTTTACTGATTACTTTATCACAAAGGATCAGTCCGAAAAGACAAAGGTTTCATTTCAAGCAAGGAGTGTCCTAAACATTTGGCATCCAGTGTAACAAGTCACTCAAGCTTGCATGAAAATTTGGAGAAGTGTTATCTTACTGTGTAGCAATGGCTGATGAGATTGCATGTCACCATGATTAGTCATTTGTGTGGTAAATGGCTGTTAATGTTCGCACTGCTGCTGCTATTTTAGCTCTGTAGCTATGACACTTGTGCCCAGATGATAAGCTTCCTGCTTCCTACAGACCACCAGTTTCAAAAGACAAGATATGACATACAATGTCTGAGTTTCTGGAACAGGAACTGACCCCTTCCGAGCTGAGACTTGAGAGATTCACTGCAGTGACTTCAGTGAAGGCAGTCCTGCCAGAGGTAGGGAACGAAATGCCAAACATGATGTCAAAGCTACCCTTAAATTATGTAACCTAAGTAAAGAACCCTAGAAATTATAAACCAATACATAATTCAGTATCAATAACTCATAAAGGAGCATAAGAAAACAAATGCTTATTAGAATCTAGCTTTGCACACAATGTGTGAGTGATGCTAGAAACAGACTTTAAGAGGAGTGGATATTTGAAGTCTGAAGGAAAGCTTTATTGGATAACTCTGAATTTTTAGTAATATGGTCTCAATCTTTATACATATTTCTGTATTTCTTGTCTATATCCCAACTAGATCACAATAATTCTGGTGTCCAGATGACAGCTGTGTGAACATTCTGTCAGAATTTTGCACAAGAGAATACTGATCATTCCTTATTCACTTTAGATCCACAGAGTTGGATCACAGCACTTCATGAAAACATGTCTGGCTGCTGCCTCAAGCAAAATAGAAGGAAGCTTTACTGTAAGTTTTAAAACAGTGATTTCAGTGGTCAGATACAAGAGCTGGCAAGGCTGATTTATGCCAAGATTATACCACAGCCTGGCCAAACAGCAGGTCAGGCATTATTCTGGAGGAAGGGATTTTTGCACCACTTCATTCAGCAATGACATCAGAGCAGTGGAAATCATGCTTCAGTTCTTTCTACAGGAAAAATAATCAGGCAACTTTATTTTTAAAATCACATCCTTCCTGTACCCTGTCAAGGGAATAGGAAGATGAATTTGAAGGGTAAATGGTTGGAGAATCATAATTTTTCCTCTCTGTTTTGTCATGGCATTAATAGATAATCCATTGAATAATGGATGACTTAATCAGGACAGACCTGCTGTTTTTAAAGGTGAAGCTTTTCTATCATAACCATTTCTTTTTGGTTGTTCATACTAGGAGAACCATTACTGGCAGTGAGTGGTTATTCTCCATGTTATTCTTTACATGAAGTGCCAAGTGTTCTGAGAAAAAGAAATCTATCATTATCTCTTTTGACATTACACTTCTGTCTCACTCTCTAGGGGACATAATATGATTTACATACTTAAATATTTTGCTGTACTGTGTGTTGCAGTCTGGCAGCTGTTATTAGCTGTTATGATGATCAAAAAACACTGTGGGAGTTGGTAATTAAGAAGGAAACAATACTAGAAGGACAGCAAAGTCCTAATATTTAGGTTTGGATTAATTTCACAATTCTGTCAATCCATTGCATTCCTGGGGGATCACTGGCAGTTTTAGACTTTATATACTGCTTCTGTTTAACGTGATACGATAAATCCATTAATATTCCAATCTTTCATAAGCATATTACCCCACATACTACAAACTTCTGCAGATGAAATAAATGGGTCAGGAAAGCTCAGCTTCAAGCCTGCCTCACCAGAGAGCACTGGGCAGATGTGTCTGAGTGGCTGTTGTGAAGGGTATTTATCTTCACTAAGTAGTTTCTGAAAGGGAGGGTATATATATTCTCTCTCTCTCTCTTTTTTTTTTTTTTCCTTTTTCTTTTCCCCTGCTCCCTCTATCACAGAATTTATTTGGGCTGACTTTAAGCTGAAGTTACTATGAAGTTACTAACTGCCAAATGAACACTGCAAAACCTCTATCACAGTTCTTTTTTTTTTTTTTTTTTTTTTTAGCCAAGTGTGAAAACCAGCATTCAAGGTAACCTACTTCCTGGCAGCTTTAACCCCAGGCTCTGCTCTTGTTCACACAAGCAAACTGCACCACACTTTCCCATGAGTTTGGCATCTCTGATGTCAGGCTGTTTGACAACAGCACACGTTGGTAGCGTTGGTTATACTGAACAGAGCTCACCCAAGCAGAAACAACACAGCAGTGTTAGCCAGGCCTGCCTCTGCAAGCTGTTAATGAGGGAGTAGTTAGCTCTGAAGTGTTTTGTGATCTGGAGTTTTGCAGTAATAATACAGGAGAGGAAGTATATTACGGTTGTAGTTAGTTTTAATTATTGCAGAAGGTTTTATGTGCACTCATTCAGCAGCAGCCTAGAGGATAAACTGTACTGCCTGCATAGTGCAATCGGAAAGGGCTGAAGTTACCAGAGAGTGGGTCTGGAAGCTGAAGAAACCCTGAAATTCTGAGCTCAACAAAACCCCTAAGCTCAAGTGGTTCCTTTAGCTATTGCTCCTCTGCCCAACAGGGTTGGAGATGACCATGTGGAAGTTGAAATTAATTTATCCTGCACCAGTAATCACCAGTGCTTTGACACATCAGCAATGTAAATATGCATTTCATACTGAAGCGTGGGATCTTCTTGTCATCTTTGAGGCTTCTCATGTGAACTTCAACACTTGTATCATTGTACTAACTGTTGAAATTGTGTTGGAGTTTTTGTTTTGTTTGCTTAGAAACTTCAATCAGCTAATGCAGCAGCTAAGGAAAAAACATTCTTTCAGATTATTTGGATTAATGTATCTGCATTGCTTCTCTTTAAATCTGTCTTTGTACATTGATTATTTGTACATTGATTATTGGTCTGAAACTGCATTCTGGAACAACTCCATAAGTATCTAGTATTGCTGAAATGATCAAAAGTCATAGAAATTCTTATCTAGCTTCAACAAATCAGTATATGCAAAATGACATACACACATAAAAAGAGATTTATTTGTATGTGGCCAAGTCCTGCGATTTCCAGGCAGGAGAAATTTAAGGTGAGATTAAGTTTTACTTATTTTACACATGTTATTGAGAACACATTACAGTATGTAAAATATGGCTAACAGGCCACAGCATCAACTTTTGAACTTCATTTAGCTTCTTTTACAGAAGCCTACTGCTGTAAAAGCAAAGGCTAGGAAATCCAGCATGCAATTATTTTTGGGACTAAACTGACATCTGCTGGTGTTCTCCAATAGCATGTGTGCAATCAGGGTGATGATAAATCATCCACTGTATTGTGTGTACATTTCCAGGGTGCTGTTAGCAGCCCTGATGATGACTCAGTCAAGCAGAAAGAAGCTGAGCAGTGAATAGAGCAGGTGGGGCCGCTGATGACACCGTGCCAAGGGACTGGGGAGGGAGCAGAGCTCTCGTGGTTACATCCAACTGCATTTGTATGTCAGGCTTCTGAAACTGCCAGGGCCCCTTTTACTTTTCTTATGATTTTTTATAAACGAGTTATGTTTATAATCTTCAGGTACACAGGGAAGGGGAGGGAGATAAAAAGCTGGGCCAGTTTCTAGCTCTGTTTCCTCATGCACGCCTTGAGCTGGCACTGGCCGTGTCCCCACCCAGTCACCTGGTCTGCTGCAGGAAAAATTTCTGTGGGTGCCAACGTGCAGGCAGCAGATCCGGGTAAGCTGAGTGGCTTTCCTGGGACCTAACCCAGGGAGGTTTAATTTAGCTTCAAGCTAAATTAAAAAATCAGTTTTTCATTACACTTCACAGATAATTAAGCTTAGTTTCACCCAGGTATGGTCTGACACAGAGACACAAAACTTACTAAAGAGTCATATCTCCTTTGGGGAGGAGAGAGAAGCTAAACCGTCCACTTGTCTATGAAATGGGGTCATATTCTTATCCTCTGCATGGACGATTCCAAGTATCAGTTTTATATTTTCAGATAAATGGAGGTGAGATTGTAGTCAAATATAATTGGTTACCTGTTGCTTCCATCTTAGTGAGAAGGAAGGCACTTTCTCAGTTGCATGTTGATGCATGTTTCATATGAAAATGAGAGATAAGAGTCATATTGGCTACTTTTGGCTACTTTTGGCCAGGCTGAGTTAGGATTAATGGTTGAATCAAAGGCAGAACAGAACCATGATACTTCAGTATTGCTTCCTCCTCCACTCTGCTGAGGCTGCAGTAAAGGCCATCTGACCTTTGCTTGATCATCTTTACTCTCATCAACATTTCACAACTGCACATCATCATCACAGAATCATAGAACAGTGTGGGTTGGAAGGGACCTTTAAATATCGTTTACATATCAGATCCAAGGCCCCTGCAATGAGCAGAGACACCTTTCAGTAGACCAGGTTGCTCAGAGCCCTGTCCAACCCGGCCTTGGATGTTTCCAGGGGCATCCATCACCTTTCTGGGCAAACTGTGACAATGGTTTACCACCCACATTGTAAAAGCCTCCTTTTTATATCTAATCTAATCTAAATTGACCCCTCCTCCAGTTCAAAACCATCCTATCTTTTCCTTTTGCAACAAGCCCTGCTAATGTTTGTCTCAAATTTTCTTATAGGCCCCCTTCAAGTACTGAAAGGAACAGTCAGGTCAGTCTGGAGCCTTCTCTTCTCCAGGCTGAACAACTCCAGCTCTCCTAGCCTGTCTCCATAGCAGAGGTGCTGCAGCCCTTGGCACATCTTCATGGCCACCTCTGGACTTGCTTCAGCAGCTCCATGCCCTTGTTCTCTTGTGGGCCACAGACCTGGATGCAGCCCTGCAGGTGGAGTTCCATGAGTGTGGAGCAGAGAGGCAGAATCCCCTTCCTCAGCCTGCTGGCCACACATCTCCTCACAGGACCAGATTTCTACTTCTACTAAGGCCTGCTGTGTGTGGATAAGGGGTCTGAGGCCCTGTCTCCTTACCCATGTGTGAGCACACTCTCTGCTTCACTGAGACACTGGGCTGGGAGCCCTACACTTCACCCCACACACCATGCAGTGCTTAAGCCTCACTCAAGTCACGTGTAATGTAAGCAAGCGCCTCAGCTCATGTCCTCGCTCAACCAGCCTCATCAATTCTCCATAGCAAACCTGCCCACTTTCCAGAAGAAAATTGTGAATTTTTCACTGAGAATCAGGAATAAAACTCCTTAACACCAACGTAGTATTAACAAGCATTGTAGTATTAAGGGCATTACTTTTTATGGTGCCTGATGGACAGGATAACTCTACTTAAGGTGCACACTTGGCTCAAGATGGTACAAATATTTATTAGCAAGAATATATATATATTCCTCAGCAAAATGTTACAATTTGTTATTTTAGGTGGCCACAGAGCCCATTGACTGGATTGGGGCAATTTGTTCCACTGACCCCTACACAATGTTCCATTAATTGTGACTTCTGTGCAATTTCCACATGCTCACAGGTGCTGTGGTGACTGGGTCAGCCATAGACAGGCTAAAGGTGATGCTTCTTTCACCCAGTGCCATCCAGCAAAAGGACTGGAAAGGCAGAATTAGCAAATGATGAGAAGGAGGATGGGTAGTGAGAGGAAATACAGTCACGGATCAGTAGTAGGACAAAAAGGAGAAATGTTACTGGGGTCCCCAAGGAGGAGCACAAGCCAGCCTGGACTAGATGCAAAACACAACAGTGAGAGAGCACAGCAGCTGGAATAAGAAGGCTTTCAGTTGAAGGTCATGCCTTATTTCACCCTGGGAGATGTGTTCAGTCATTGGCTTCTCTCTTCTGTGGCCTCTAAGCTGCTCATAAGCACCTGGGGAAGGGGATTTAGTTAGCAAGAGAACGATTATTCATTTTTAATTAATCCAGGGCACCAAAGCCCAAAAGACTCGTGTTCTGCTCCTTAGAAAAATAGTATCTAATGTGATTTTTTGATAATGGTGTAAATTTATTCACCTCTAAGTCTAGTTCTAATTTCAGTGCCAATGAATCACACTCGACACTCCTGTCCCTGTTCCCCCCAAACTGGGGGACTGGAGTATTCATGCCCTCAATTCTTTCAACATCTGATGGCATCCCCAAGAACCCATACTTGCAGGTGATTCAGTAAATTACTTTGACTGCAGAGCTTCATCTTGGGTTTATCATCACTTTAGGTAAGAGTTGCTTTCGTCTTATAACATCTGACTCATTGCTCCAGGATGGGCTTGAATTGAAGCTTTATGCATGTTCTTTAGGGCAAGGTTCAAGAAAAGACTTAAATACAAAAATAGGACTTGAAAGGATTTTAGATGCTTTCAGCCAAAAGGCCTTATGAACTGTTCCTGCTGCTAACCTGCAGGGTTTATTAAGTCCCTTCAGTCTAAGGTAGATTCACACAAACCAGTGTGTGAATCAGTCCCTTTTGAAGCCCGTTTAGGGATCTGGCCATAATTGACTTTTTGTGTTATCTTGGAGCTGGACAGAGGAAGGAGTGACATACTCTTGTGTCTTCCAAAAGCTGAATCCAATTCAATTGCTTGTAAAGGCACTACCTAAAATCACTGAGTTTTGAACTTGAAAGTTTTGTTGATAATTTTATGCATTCTTTTATGTTGTCTGAAATACCTGATCTGGTAACGTAGGGCATATTGTAGAATTAGAGAAGTGATTTCCCCGAAGTGTTACAAAACATGGTGCTTGGCTGCGCTGCCGACGGGAAAGTTCAAGATTACTGGTTTCATGTGAGTGAGCTCTTGGCGAAAGCCGCGGAGTTCCCGATGGCCGTGACTGCGACATACGTCAGGAGTGCCCGTACTTCCACCGGCTCTTCCCCCTTCCCGTCCCGCCGAGACGCTGCCGGGAGCCGCTGGTCTGGGGGAGCGGCCGGGGCGGCTCCCGGGGCAGGGCCCGGCGGGGCCAGCGCAGCGCCCTCCCGAGCAACCCCCGCGGCGCCTGCTCGCGGCTCCGGGGGAAGGGCAGGAGGAAACGCGGGTGGGGACGGGACGGGACGGGACGGGACGGGACAAGCCCTGCTGACGGTGGCCGCACCCGGGCGAGCGGAGAGGAGCAGAGAGGTGAGGAGGGCTGGGGGCACGGCTCGGGCTGTGCCGTGCCGCCCGGAGCCTGGCGGTGCCGGGGGCAGGGCAGAGCGGGCGGCGGGGGGGCTTTGCTCCTCCGCCGGGGGGGCTTTGCTCCTCCGCCGGGGCCGCTCCCGGGCCCGAGCGCTGCCCTCCCCGGGCCGCTCGAGTGCTCCGGCCCGGCTGCGGGGCCGGGGGAAGCCGCGGCTCTGGGGCCGGTGCCGCCCCGCAGGAGCCCTCGGAGCACCGGGGGCAGGCTGGGGCTGCGCGGGCCAGCGGTGTCCCGAGCGGCTCAGTCCCGCTCCCGTCCGGGAGAGACCGTGGGCGCCGGCTCCTGCCCTCGGCGATGCGGGCGGGGGCCGAGCGAGGCCGGAGTTTCGTTTCCCCAAGCGTGGCCCTTTCCTTAGGGAATCTTTCGGGAACCGCGCGGCAGCCGCTCCTATCGGACCGGCTCTGCCCTGCCCCAAGGAGGGCGCTGGTTACAGGAAGCCACTCACAGGATTATTCCTGAACTATTGACTACTTGGTGAAAGTAACACACTAACCTCTGAAATCTCTCCTGCCAGCAGAACAGACTGTCGGCACTATTTCTTCTTTGCCAGTAAAGCATTCAGTGTGACTTCAATGCCATTGGTTATTCCTGAAATAATAATATGTCAAAGTCTTGTTTGTTGTGATTACTGGATTTTATTTTCTCACAAATGCCTGAGAAATTTAAACAACTTTGAGATAATATTTCTCGGTTGGTAAACTAGGAAGTTACTGTCCAGAGTTCAGTTGGTGGTCCAAGAAGGTGCTGTTAGGGCTTTGGACTGCAAAAATCCGAGTGCTCTGATAAACCTGTATATCCTGCTAGAGGGTTGAAAAAAATAAGCCTTCAGCCTGTATTTCATTCTTGGTGTTGCTGACCCTTAGCTGTCTTAGACTCTGATATGCAGGGAGCCCTCTAAAGCACCCGTGGTGATGGAGGACAACTTGGGATTTCTAGTGAAGAGGAGGAGGAGTTGTTTAATTTGAGGATTAAGTTGTGTCAAATTTTAGCAAGACATTAAGGGAAGGGCAACAACAGATTTGTTTGGCCAGACTAGGTTAGGATAGCTGTAATTGTAGGCAGTCCTTTAATAGATGGGTTTTTGGTTGGTTTGTTTTTTACATACCAGGTAGAGAGGTGGGCTCTTACCTTCTTTTTCCCTTGTCCCCAGCCTAATTTTCAACACCTGGAGTGTGAAACACACTTGCAGATTTGCATTGGCTGTATGAAGTATTGGTTCAAATATCTCTTCAAAGTTGACATTTTAAGCGGAAGGGACATTAGAAAAATGAAACTGAAAAGCTGAAGCTGTGGTTACATCTACAGTACTCAGAATTTTGAAGAGGCTTTTTTGTAGTCCTGATGTCATCTTGATGTTTATTAGGAATTTTTGTTTTGATAGATAAGTTGAAGGAATTCATACATGGTTTTAGTTTTTTACTATTCACTGTAGTACTTTGTACGTGTTATTTGTGCTACACATTTGAAATTAAAAAAAAAGCCTCAGTGTGCTGTGAAGACCTGAGACCTGTTCACATCTGTCTACAGGAAAAGAAAAGTGAAAGTGCAGAAAAAGCACAGTGATCGTGTTTAAATTGAAATGGTTGTTCAAAACCACTTAGTGGTAAGAAATGAACATGCAATGTAATTTAAAAATAACTAAATATCAAGACTAGAAGTGTTCATGCTAGAAGTTATGATCATTTTGAAATCTGTGAAAGGATGTTGTTCAATTTCTTAGAACTTGCTTGTCAGTGAAGCAGAGCTGAGCAGCAGAAGTAGCTGTGTCTTTAACCCCACCTGGCGACTGAGCACCACACAACTGCTCACTCACTGCACCCCTGAAGAAACTGGAAAAGGTATGAGAAAACTCATGGGTTGAGATAAGAGCTGTTTCATAATCGAAATAAAATAATAATAATAATTTAATAGTGGTAATGAAAAGGAAAGTAGCAGAGAGAAATACAATCCAGAAAGTAAAGCAAATGAGAAGAGCTGCTCACCACCAACCAAGTGATGCCCAGCCAGTCCCTGAGCAGTATTTCCCTCCCAACAACCTTCTTCCTGGTTTTATTGCTGAGCGTGATGCTTTATGGTCTGGAATACCCTTTGGTCAGCTATGGTCAGCTCTTCTGGCAGTGTCCTTCCTCTCTGGCTTCTTGTCCAGCCAAAACCAGCACACTGAGTGGGGGCAGTAGATCATGATTCAGTCTGTCGTTTAGTCACAAGGAGAAAACTACTCTTTTCTAAAGAAAACAGAAGATCTTTTTTTTTTAAAGTATAGCTGTGAAATACTTGTTACTACAAAAACTTCCTGAGTTTCAACATCTTCGACTGCTGTCTTGTTCCCTCTTCATTCTGCCAGAGCTGCAGTGTGAGTGTGAGAAAGGTGGGAAGGATCAATGTTTGTCCCAGGCTTACCACAATTACTGCTCCAGCACTTGTAGCCATGTCTGTTCTTCTGTACCAGTTCCTGTGTTTGTCCTGGCCACGGGGCTACTATAAAACCCACCCTTGGTTGAGTACACAGTTCCCTCTGTAATACACCTTTCCACATTTCTGCCAAATCTGGGAAGACTGAGGGAAACATCGGTGTTTGCTGGTGCTTCCAGTGCAGCCAGTTAGTCCTGTGTAACCTGGAAGAGTGAGCAAACTTGTGACAAGTTCTTTATGGAAGTGTTTATAGACTTCACTGAAATCCTGATGAAAGCTGTGTTGTGTGAGGAAGATGAGCAGCAGTATTCCAGGGACTTTTCCATGCTCCAGGAGAGTGGAAAGGCTTGTGTCATTGTTGGAAACTTGTGTGCTGGGTCTCACATGAGCTAAGGGTAACTGGAGCTCCTGTATAACTTTCACAGCACCACAGAATTAATATTCCCAATACAGGTTGCCTTTCCCAGATAGTACTGAGTGAAAAGACTTGCCTGTGTACAGAGGGATCATATGTAGGACAACAGAATGGAGTGTGGCTCTTGGAGAGTCCAGTATGATGGTCCATAGGAGGAAGGGGAAAAGGGAGATGCTTGGTCAGTATTGATGCCATTGAGACCTTGTTCTATGAAGAAAATGGTGGGCAGACTATAGGAAGTGGGGAGGAGGAGAGGAAGTCTGCATTGAAACCACAGTCCTTTCTTGGCAGTGGTCAGCATTCCTATCCTCTGCAATAAAATAACAATTGGTGGAGGAAAAGTTGCATTACAAACTCATTAAAATGTTGCTAACAAGCAAAAATGTCAACTTTATACATGTTTGATAGCTGTAAAAGCTTTGAGTTTGGTTGGACTCAATGTTTAATAGTTTGGGTTTCTCTTTCCTTCAGTATGAATACTTATTATTTCAAATTACAGCAGAGGTAAATAATATTTTTAAAATATTTAAGCTTCACCACAAACCAAGCTCATGTTGGTTAACATCTACCATGTGGCCTGTCATACTGTTCACTTTTTCAGGTGAACAAGAGGGATTAAAAATAGTGTTCTTGGAGAATTAGGAGACTTGATAGTTAAGTATACTAATAAAGATGCTCCACCTCCTTGCTTTAGTATTTATATTTAATAAAGGAAGAATTGGTGTTGGGACAAAGTGTAAAAAACTCCCAGTGAAAAGGAAGTGAGAAGTAGGCAACAACAACAACAGTGAAATCAAGATTAACATTTAATACTATCAGAAACAAATACCAGCCAATTAGTTTTATGGTGGTAAAAGTCCCTTTTAATCTAGTTATCTTCTTGCTGTTGAGTTGAGCCTAATTATTTGTCAATTGCCCGTAATAAATAATTCCTTTTGTTATGATTTTCTCTCTTTTATGTTTTAGATACAATGTCTGCTCCAAGTGGCCACCCTATCCCATCTGCACCACCTTCTTATGAGGAAGCCGTGGGAATCAACATGAACTATCCTCACCCCTATCCTGTCCCTGGCCAGAAGCCAGAGGAGAAGGGAATGAACCCTCCCCCACACATGGGACAGCCTCCGCCAGCAAATAACCCCAGTAAGGCTCCAAAACTCTTCTGTACCTCATGTTAAGGTGGTGTTAAGTGGCTGTGTGAGAAGGTGCTCTCAGAAGATGAAAAATCGTGGTTCACAGGTGTTCACCACCTGCCAAAAATACTTTTGAAGAGAATAAGGTGAATCAATTCTTGTAAGTCCCTCAGTGTGCACCGATATCAATAACATCAGTTGGCTTTCTGCAGTTTTTAGTGCAGCTTTATTTTTAAGACAGTGTATTTCTGCATTAGGAAATGCCATGGTGATTTCTCTGTGTCGTTGTGTATTTCATTGCTCTGAGCCCTGAATATTTCAGTTATACCTGGTTTAGAGGGAGTTGACTACGACTCTTTTTTCCTGTTCCTGATGGAGTAAACAGCCATTTCTCTGCTCAGTTACTGTTCAGACGGTGTATGTGCAGCAGCCAGTTCTGTTTTGTGACCGCCCAGTTCAGATGTGCTGCCCTTCCTGTAACCAGATGATAGTGACACGTCTCTCCTACGACTCAGGAGCTTTGACCTGGCTGTCATGTGGTGGCCTCTGCCTGCTGGGGTAGGTCAATTTGGATTTGCACTTTTACCTTGACTTCTTTTAGCTCTAATGTGTAGTTTTGCTTTCTCACTGTGGGACCTGAGCCTTTGTGGTTTGATCAGCATACATCTGCCTCTGTGTCCTACAGGACCTTAAAGCAGTTCTGGAATATTACAGTAATGGGCTCCATAGCCATGTGTGTTCTTCCTAAAGCTTATGGCACCAGTTTTACTTATTGTTTTTGCACAGAATACATTTTACCTTCTTGTGTGTATAAAAAGTGGTAAAACAGTGTTTTTCTCTTTTTTTGCCTTTGCAGGTGTATAGCAGGCTGCTGCTTAATTCCCTTCTGCATTGATGCCCTAAAGGATGTGGATCACACCTGTCCAAAATGCAGTGCTCTTCTTGGTTCTTACAAACGTCTGTAGGCAGTTTAAACATTGAGTGATGAATAGGGCTCTACAAGCCCTGTTTGAAGCTTCATGGGGACTCCCTGTTTTTTCTGTACATCCTGTCACTGGAAACCAATAAAAAGTAATGTTTATTGCTAGTTGGTTTGAATACACATTTGCTTGAGTGGAGTCTCACTTAGGTCAAAAGCATACCTAATCCGTATGGGCCACTCAGTCCAGCACCAGTGGAGAGCAATGGAGTGTTTCCCTCTTTGCTTTATACAGAACAGGTTGGTGATGTTCTTCAGTTAATCTTGTCTCAGGCATGTTGCACGTTGTGCTTGCATCGAGACTGTAAAGTCTCAGCACAGGACAAGAGGAGGACATGTATGGAGAACTACTTATGCTCATGCTTTGGCAGCAGCACTGTTTACAAGCTTGCAGGGAGTTGCCTCAGTTGTCTTTGCTCCTCTTTGAAAAAAAGAAATCATTTGTTGTCATCTTTTCATGAGGACTAGAATTAATTTTAAAACTTTTGTAGTTGGAAGAGAACCAAACCTAAAGACTTCTTCCTTTTCGGAGTTAGTTTTCCAAATGGACAACTCACGTTGTTGTGCAAAGTGATTGAATCTAGTATCTGAATTTTCTTGCCAATTTCAAGTCTAGTCATGTCTCTAATCTGAAGTAAAGATATTTCTATAGAAGGTATTTGTTCAGTGGTTTTTGTTAGGCTGGAGGCTTTCTCACTGCTGATAGAAAGTCTGGGAAGTGTTTTCTTCACCCCAGTGGAAATGCCAAGAGAGCCTTGGCCAGAACATTGGAAAACTTCCTTGTACAATTACGTAAGTCAGCTGATCGATCATAAACAAACCTCAGCCTTATCTTAAGTCTTGAATTCCACCTGAAACACATAAATAAAACACCTAGGCTTTAAGTTGTTGATCTGCTTGCTAATTATTGTTTCTTTATTAAGACGGTAAAATGTTAAGGAGTTTTTCTGATTTTTCTAAATGAAATGAAAGATGGGTTCTGCTTTTAGAAACTGAAGCTGGATATGCTTATTTAAGATGATAATCACAAAAAATTAGGGAATGAGGCTCTGAAGGTTGAAGTAATTTCTGTGTCATAAGCGACTTGATCAAATAACATTTTGATGCGTATCACAGACTGAATCACAAAATCAAGTGTATTGGAAAAGGCCTTTGAGATCATCATGTCCAACCTGTGTCCTGTGTCCTTACCAACCAGACTGTGGTGCTGAATACCACACCCAATCTTTTCTTTCAGGGACAGTGACTCCACCATCTCCCTGGGCAGCTCATTCCAATGTCTGACCACCCTTTCTGTAAAAATCTTCCTAATGTCCAACCTAAATGATACCTGTGCAGAAAAGGCAAACAGGCATTTTAGCAAGGCTGTGTTGGTAACACTGTATTAATATCTGTAAAAGTAAAAAGCTAAAATAAATACAAATAAAAAATACTGCATTTACTGTTCTTGCCAAATGTGCCTTCTGTAAGTATTTGGTATAAGTTAGTTTTTCAAAAGTCTTTCAACACTTTGTATTTGAAGTCCAGTAATTTTGATCACATACAATCTCTTAATTAGGTTTTGTAAACTGCTGCTTGTGAGTCAGTCTGCAAGTGATTTAAGAGCTTCCTTGTGTATTTGGAAAAGGTTTCTGGTCTCCTTGTGCCGTAAGGATGTACATCACCAGCTACTAACTGGCAAGAAGATGATGGAGATAAAAAGCTGGTAGTTTTGTCGTCCTGATGACGTGGTACCAACAAGTGCTTTTCTCTGCTGGTGCACCACCATAGTGCTCTCCGTGTTCTTGAAGGGCTTGGGTGATGCTACATTGAATTTTCTGTACTGGTGACATGAGAACGTCCTGTGCCTTACAGGGAAGCAGAATTCCCCCACTGAGTGTCACAGAAAATGTGCTTCTTGTCAGTTTATTGTCAGAGCAAGACAGAAAGAAGCAATGAAGCTCGCAGTGTTTCCAAACTTGGGATTTGCTTGCATGGTGGGGAGGATTTTTAATTCTTTTAGTACCCTGTCAGTCTTGTCTGGATAATCCTGCCATATACTCATTTGGTAAGTCTTCCAGTTGTTATTCCCTTAGCTCCCCTTTCCTCTCCAAAGTGATGGTTGGAAAATCTGAGGAGGTGGCACCAGAATGCAAAGCACCAAATAAAAATGTTTGTTTTGATTTATGTGCACAGTCCGTTGATTCTCTTTAAGTTCCTTGTATGGATTGAGAATAGGACACACAATGTTGGCAGCTCTTCCTTCTAATTCAGCATTCTGCAAAACGTTCTGCTGCCCCTTCTATAGCTGTGTTTCCTTAAAAGCAAAGCCTGTATTTGTTCTTTGTGTATGGAATGATCTACAGACTCTGCCAAAGTAACCTGCTTTGTTAAACCTGCCTTGGACAAACAAATGCAGGATATAACTTCCTTTGTGTGAAAGCACTTTGTGTTTGATTATGTTGAAATTACTGTTTGTTTTTAAAATTGACTCTATTTAAAATAAAAACTTTGTCTTTCCTATCTAGTGCTTGTAATTGGAAAATTATAATATAGGGAATGTTTCCAAACACATGGATGGCTGAAATGTTAAGTGAAGAAAAATAATTACAGGGAGGAATTTTTCAGAGTCTCACCTGGGCCAAGTCTCTGATAAATGGCATTTTCTGCCTTGCAGACCAACTGTCCCACACAGAGCCACGCTGAAAATGTGTTGTTTTCCTACAACCCAGGTACTAGAAATATTTTTTCAAATAAAACTGTTGAGTAAAACTTCCATTTGCAATGCAACTAAACAAACATATCTAAATATGGCTCCATGTTCACATACCAGGAATATATATCAAGTATCACTGTATTCAATAGGAAAGAATCCCTATTAATCATGAGAGAAAACCCTCCTTTCTTTCAATGTCTAAATTTTTGTTTGGTTGGTTTTTTGAGGTGCAGAAAGCACAAGAAGACAAGGTTAGTACCTCAAACGAATTTGTTTTAATGCATTGGTATTTATTATTTTTATTAAGCAACTTTAGGGTTATTTTGGTAGAAAGTGAGTGTTGTATGAATAGTTTTTCCTTGGTAAGGTAAGATGCAGAAGGAGCAATGCTGACTTTATGGACTCAAGCTGTTTTCACATAAGGAAGAAGCACAGGCCACCTGAAATCCTCCAGCCTCACATTACAGATTCAGGTAAAGCCTTCCCTACACCCACCGTCGTGGGTTTTCCAGGATGACTTTGCTTTCTGTTACACTTTGACAGTGTTACATTCATTAGGCTTCTATTTTTAATAGACAGAACTTGCACGATGTTCAAATTCTGATGAGGCTTGAGCCAGAAGGAAATAAAACTTGTTTTGTCATGCAAAGAGGATCCAAAATAAAAGTTGTTAAAACAAGTAAAAGGCAGCTGATAGCCCTACAAGAGGGAGTTGTTAAGCAAGTTCAGAGTGGTTGCAAGAAGCTGCTATTTATTGCGGTGATTGTGAAAGCACTTCTGGCAGTTGAGCCACAATGGGGTTTTTGAAGAAATTATTTGTCTACTTAAACCTAGTTAATTATTATTCAAGAGTGAGTAGCAGGAGGTCAGTAATGGAGTATACAATAATGTCATCCTCAGAGTAAAAACTATGAAGTGCAAGTCCTGTGACAAAGGTGTAAAGTTGTTGTAGTTCAGGTGATTGTATTTTATAGCAAATTAACCTTTGTGTTCCTATTTGCTTCATAAGATCTGCAATGTGATACAAGCTTATTTTCTTGAGGATGACTTCTAATGTATTTTTGTGAGATGAATACTCTCATGTATGATATGCTGGGTGTGAATCCAGTATAAAAATAAATTTGCCAGTGAGCATCTTAGTACTTTTTCAAAAAAATATACTAAAAGGTGTGTGAAGGTGTGTGTAAAACCTACTGATTTCAAAGGAAGTGCTTCTTATAACCATTAANACCAGGATACTAAAAGGTGTGTGTAAAACCTACTGATTTCAAATGAAGTGGTTCTTATAACCATTAAAATTGATTTTTGTTGGGGGTTTTGTTTGTTTGTTTGTTTTTGGGTTTTTTTTTTAAGAATTTGAAAATTTAGTGTCTATAAACGGGTAGTTGTGTGGTCTGGAGGTGCTGAAAGTAGCCGTGTCCGAGTTGAGAATAAACCAAGAGCGAGTAGGTGGCTTTTTGAAAGTCCTTTTGTGTTTGGCTGTTTTGCTTCACACTACAGCTTTGTCTTCGTAACAAAAAATTACCCCCAAAAAGCAGCTTCAGTGAGCTCCATATGACTTAACAGATGACTTCAGATTGCATTAACAGGATGTATGACAGACACTGCTCTAGGACTTTAAGCCACAGTGCATCTGAACATGACAGCAAGGGGTTCACAAAAGCATTGGGGGGGAAGAAAAGGACAAACCCAAAGCAATTTCCATCTCTTGCTCCCCACAGCCTTTGAAGTACCTTCTCCTGGTGCTAGTCTGAGTGCTCTGTGTTTTGGTAACTGGTACAGAAGTTACCTCAGGCACATGCCTCGTAAAACGCTTTTATTGTTCATGAAGTAGCGGTGAAGTTTGGTTTTTTTTAACTTTAGGATAATAGAATCATAGAATAGCTAAGGTTGGAAAAGACCTCTGAGGTCACTGAGTCCAGCCATCAATCTGCTAGCTCCACCTTTCAGCCATGTCCCTAAGCGCCACATTGACTCATTTTCTGAATGCTTCCAGGGATGGTGGTCCCAGCACTTCCCTGCACAGCCTGTTCAATGCCTGACCACTCTTTCAGGCAGCTGAGAGGGAAGGTCCCTCCTGGGACTCCTTTTCCAGGGGGCTGAGGCCCCCCAACTCCTTCAGGTGCTGCTCATCAGTCTTGAGGAGGAGCTCCACTGCGCGTCTCTGGTCACGCTGCAGCAGCTCAATGTCCTTCTTGTTGCGAGAGGCCCAGAACGGGACCCCGGACTGGAGGTGCGGCCCCATCACCCCGTCTCCCCGCAGCCATCGCTGACCCCTTCGCTCTGCCCGCCCTCGCCCCGGCTGTGCCGCGCTCCTCAGCTGCTCCTCGGCGCTCGCAGGCCGAGGATTTGTCCGATTTGAGGGTTGTCCGCCGGGAACCGGCCGCTGCCAGAGCCCTGGGGCGGACAGGGGGCCCCTCCATCCCTTAATTTCGACTGGGAAAACGCCCTGGAAAGCGTTGGTGCCTCGCAGCACTGTCGCGGCGTTTTCCCCAGAGGTGGGGGGCGTTCGGGCCGCTGTCCCCGGAGCACTGCCCCGGCCTGTGCCCGATGCCGTGAGGGGCACTGGGACGTGCCCTGTGCCGTGAGGGGCTCCGGGACGTGCCCTGTGCCATGAGGGGCTCCGGGACGTGCCCAGTACTGTAGGGGCCCCCGGCCGCGGGCTCCAGGCGGTGCCCGATGCTGTGAGGGGCACTCGGGACGTGCCCGGCGCTGTGAGGGGCCCCCGGCCGCGGGCTCCGGGACGTGCCCGATGCTGTGAGGGGCCCCCGGCCGCGGGCTCCAGGCGGTGCCCGATGCTGTGAGGGGCACTCGGGACGTGCCCGGTGCTGTGAGGGGCCCCCGGCCGCGGGCTCCGGGACGTGCCCGATGCTGTGAGGGGCACTCGGGACGTGCCCGGTGCTGTGAGGGGACCCCCGGCCGCGGGCTCCAGGCGGTGCCCGGCGCTGTGAGGGCTCCCGGGCGCGGTTCGGGTCCGTAACCAGGCGGAGCTCCCGGGCACGGGAGGGCTGCGAGCGCAGGGAGGAGAAGGTGCGGCGAGCACACAAGTGGGTGTGGGACCCTGGCCAAGGGCACTAAGAAATGGGAAGCTACAAAACTAGAATTTGAGATTAAAATGCAAATTAGATTATTTTAGAAAGCCTAAGTTACACTCTACACTTGAATCAGTGTCATGATAAAGCAGAAATTCTCTCTGATTTCAGTGCTGATGTTCCTACTGACTTTGATGCATATTTTATTCTTTAAAGGTTATCTTTTTCAATAGCTATGTGAAATATGTTGAAAAATCATATTATATAAACAGTTAAAATTCAGCCTGGTGTGGAAACTGGGCAATCGTAGTGATTCAAGAAAATAATTGTCACAATATAGCAATTTTCTGGTGAACTCATCATGTTCTTATGTTCCTGCCCAGCTGTTAACTTTCCTGCTTCTATCCAGATTGCTGATAGTAGACCAAGAGCTAAATTACTGCTTACATGGAATACATACTATGCCCTGATAAGCTGTACTCTTAAATCAAAAATTAGAATGGGTACTAGGGTGAGTAGCTTAGCAGAGTAAAAATGGCAAACTCAGTAAGTAATTTTCCACAAGGAAATCTCTGAAGCAGTTTCAGAATTAGAATATTCTGAAAAATCACTGTGAAGGCAGAAGAAGGCTTTCTCAGTTACTGCTTTGGGTTGGTTCTAGGAAGTCTGTGCTGCTGTATGAAATATGTAGGTTTTGGGGATTTTTTAAAATTCAGTTTCAAACCTAGACTGACTCTGAGTTTGGTAGATCAGGGATTTTGATAGAGGGGCCCGGTTTCCATAATGGAGTATTTTATTAACTCTTTCGACTGGAAATGCTCTCTCTCACCTTCTTCAGTCATTGATGTTTGCAAAGCACAGTTGAGAAGTTGCTTTCCCTTTGACATTTGTAAGCATTTCGTGAGCAAATGTTATGTGATGGAGGAAGTAAGTACAGGAAAGAGGCTGTAGCAGCACAAACCTAGAGGGGGAGAGTAGTACCAGTGACTGGGATTGTTACATAAATTTCTACTTGTGACTTGTTTGAAGTAAAGCAGTAGCTCAGCCTAGCCCGGAGGCTTGCAGCAGGAGGAGACAGAGGTTTGCCTGCCCACACGGCTTCCCTGGGGAGGTGCTGGCACACAGGCACAGCTGAGCTGTGGCCATGGCTCCGTGCTGTGAGTGACCATGGGTTCTGTTACCGTGTCTGTGCAGACTGAACACGGGCTCAGAGTGCATGGGAAGTGTGGGAAGAGCCCTGGACCTGAAGAGGGGTCTGCCTGGAAGGCCCGTGTCTGATGAGTTACACAAACCTGATTGGTACCAGCAGGATGGGATGGTGGTTCAGTGGTTTTGTGTGTTATTCACACACAATTTCACCCATTTGAGGTTTGGGACTTTGTTTGGTGTGATGTGCTGCCTTCCATGAACTTGCTCCCAATGGAAACACCTTCTCTTTAGTCCCAAAGCTTTGGATTTAATTCTGTGTCCTTTTTGGTTGATTAATCATCAAGGAGTGAATGCCAGGGTAACTTTTACGTTTGTTTATTTAGTTTAAACTCACTGCATGGGGCTGTTCTGAGCATTTGCCCTGTTATGATGCCATTCACCTAATTTCTTTTCCTTGCAGTTTTCTGGGATTTCCAAATGATTAACTTCTCTTTCTGTTATTTTGCAAAAAGGCTGAAATGGTGCTGGGGATGGGATCAGTGGTTATGTGTGTGTGTGTCTGTCTCTCCCCCCCTTACTACAACCTCCCCCTCCCCTCTGCAGGCTGCCCTGCCAGAGCCCCTCCTCTGGCTGGAAGAGGGGAGTTGAAATAGTGAGCTCCTGCTTTGTGAAGGAAATTTTCTTTCAGTGCCTTGCTCAGAGGTGCCTTTGAGAGCAGAGCTGATGTGTTTTTGTTAACCTCTGGTCTGAGGAGGTGATTTCGATGGCCACAGAGCTGCTTGCCATCATTTTACTCTGTGCTGTTGTGGCTGGAGCTTCAGGGAGTAAGTAGAAGAAATTTTTCCTCTCTCAATGCAGAATACTTCTGCTAAGAAATGTTTTCAGAGGCAAAACTTCAGAGAATTATGTTGCAGCTTGTAGGTTTGTAGTAATTCTTGTAGCAGCTTTGGATTTTTAGTGTTGTGTAGCAGTTTGGGTGGTACTGGGCAGGTGGGAGAGCACCTTCCCTGGAGAGGATGCATTAAATAGTGCATCTTCCTTCAGCATTCTGGGGAAAGCAACAGAACTAGTGAGATTATGTCAGTCTGTATACTTGATAGAAAAACTCTCATGATTTATTTGTTTTGAGGACCATGCTTTGATTTCAGTAATTTCACTGAAATTTAGAAGCAGCAGATCTGTGCTGAGCTGCACACAAATTTGCAGTGCTTTTCTGTTCTGTTACCTGTCATTGCAGGATCCTCAGAGAGGTTAAGTTATGGAGCTTCCTGTTTTGCAGAATGTGCAGGTGAGTAAAACAAGATTGTATTCAGGCTTTTTATATGATAAGGAAAGAGGAATCTGAAAACTTCCAGAGGGATGTTTTGCTCTGAGATACATACGTATGTCTGAGTGATCAGCATTCATGGAAGTAGCAGAGAAGTTCCATTAAGGTTTACTGGGCTCACACCTGCCTGAAGTTTGCATTCTGTGAACTCTGAAACACTCCTAAACATTAGAGCTGAGCAAAGGACTGAGCCAGTGTGGGTCTAAGCCCAGCCATGGGCATGAAGAGCAGATCTGTTTGTCTTGCAGTGGTGAAGGTCCTGCTTTGCTGCTCTCTGAAAGGTGTCAAAAGAGCATTGTGCTGTAAATGCATTACATTCCTTTTCTGCCCTTGGGAATTGACTTCTTGCCTTGAAGGAAATTGTGAAGTTATGTGCTTGGGAGAGGGGAAGGCTTTCACCCTCCCTACAGGAGCTATGGCCAGCATGCAGGGTGCTTTCAGAAACCAAATTCTTTCAATTGAAAGTCCAAGTGGGAAGGGAACAGTCTGAACATCCATCCCTTTGCTTAGCTGATTTCGGTGGCTGAAAGATAAAAGAGAGGAAAAAAAATAGAGAGAAGGGGAAGACTAATAGGCTGCTGCCCCCCCCCCCCCTTTGTTTGTTTGTTTGTTTGTTTGTTTCCTAGGACACAGTGCATCATACTTCCCCAAAAGAGCTCGATACAGCTACAGGTATTCAGCAGTCACCAACACATTCCTGCAGGGAAATATTTACAAAAGCAGTGGCATCTCTCTGGAGAGCACAGTGATCATTGAAGTGTTGGGGAATTGCCAGATGGTTTTGAAAGTAAGTATTGTCATAATTGTTTGAGTAGTTGAGAAGAGCTGATGTGGAATCTTGTCTTTCTTTGGGATTATTACTATATTTCAAACATTTGTTTTTCTTGTAATTAAAAACCATTTCAATTCTGGATCTCACAATTAGAGTTGCAGTATTGCTTTGATGTACAACTTGAAATTAGCTATTTGCCAGTTTTAAAATGCAGATTAAGCAAATAATTGTTTTCTAAATGGCACAACAGTTTCACTGTTTTGTTACATGAAGTGCAGAACTGGAGATAAAGCCAGTTCTTGAAAGGAACTTGGTTTACTTTAAAGCACTTTCATATCTGTAGCAGTAGTTTTAAAATAGCAAGCAATTTAAACAGAACTTGAGAAACTTGTATGATGTGCTGGATTGGTGCCATTCCTAGCCCAGTGTAAAATTCAGTCTTGTAGCACTCCATTCATCACAACAAGAGATCTGTCTCAGTGACAAGAGCAACAGGGCAGCTTCAAATTGCAGAGCTTCTCCTGGGGTGAGCCCTGTGGTGGGCCAGGTGGAGAACTACAGTGCTTTAGAATACAGGGGCAGCAGGGAAAATCAGCTTCTCAGCTGCCTGGGTTTTCCTTCAGGTGAACAGAGGGAACAATTCACTGGTTTAGCTGGAGGGTTGATATGTGTCTACTAAATACACACATAAATGAGGCCAACAGAGAAGAGGATAGTTATCCCTGTCCTGGCACGTGGATAAAAATTAACTGGTTAGTGGTTTGGCAGTGAAAGGGATATAATAGTGCTGTATAAAATGTGTTTAATAGCGAGTGAAACTTCTTCATAGAAGAACTTTCTGGAAACTGCCTCAGATATACCACCTGGAGATGGGGCTAATGCAGTTCTGTTGCAACACTGAGCCTTTATTCATAGTCTGTGATGTTCTGTGTGGATATCCTGATGTGATAAATCCACAAATTCCTCTTGACAAAGAAATATATTACCTATAAACTTTTCTCCTAGGTGCAAGATGTACAGATTAAGAAAAGTTTTGCATCCAGAGAGGGGTCTCTGAAGGAAATGGACAGTCTAAGGTAGAAAACCATCTGATCTATTTTTTGGGTTTTTTTGAAACTATATGGCTTAGCAGCAGCATGACTGGACATTGTTCATTCTGCTTCATACTCTGTTTAGTTGTAGGGTGGCTGGTGCTGTTTGTTTGTTTGTTTGTTTGTTTGTTTGTTTGTTTTAATGAGGTTTCAGATACCATAGCCATAAGCAAAAATGAGAGCTTGGGAGGCATTTGGTCCAAACAGGGTTTTCTTCAACGTAACTTTCATCCCTTTGTATGTAAAATAATTTGGACAGTAGACAGTTGAAATTACTTTCATTTATTTGTCCAGTGAGATTTTCTTCCTTTTCTGTTTTTGCGTTTAGTAGCTCATTCATAACATATGTCAATGTGTTTTTCACTGACTTGCCAAGGTATAGTCTCCTGTGTAGATGGCCATACAAAAAAAGATCTCAAACTGTGGAAGTCTGGCGCTTTCGCAGAGAGCTGATGCTTCTTGTGTCATCAAAAACAACAAAAAAAGCAGTTCTGTTGTCTGATTAAGCTCAGCTTGTAATCTTTCTCTTTTGTCCTGCCACTTGGATTCTCAGCCTTTAAACAACACTGAGAGCTGAGGTAATTGACTTGATTCAAAGGGTCAAAAAGAGCAAGCTTGGAGTAAATGCATTGCTTTTTAGATTCATCAGGAAGAACTTTGTGTTCTCTCTCTGGGCAGTGGTATCAGAGTTCAAATGAGTGTACAGGCACATCTTCTGTGAAGTTATTTGCAAGATTTTTGTAACAGTAAGAGTGGTTGTGTATTGTTCTTTGCTGAGAAGCCAAAAAAGAGAGGTAGCAAAGAAAGCATTCAGTGAAGCTTGGCTATTCAAAATAATTATTCAGACAAGTGAGCCTTATTAGCATTTGCCTCAGCCTATTGTGAATATACAGTAGTCTAGCTTGTCCTCTGAACATGCATGTAATTTCCACAGATAGTAGCAAAACCAGGCTCAGTTGCCTAGGAGTTCAGAAACCCTTATCCTATATGCTCAGTCTCTTCTGGAAGGGCTTTATCCAGATGTTGGTGTATTAAAGTTTTATCTCTTACTTTGTGACCTGATTGATTAGATGAGTAGTTAGTGCCCCGGTTAATGTGCAGATGAGCTGTCTAGCTCCCTGTATGAGAGCTGACCACTGGGCTACTATAGAATTCTTCCTTTGGATGGTTTGTTTTTCCCCATTTAGAGGGAAAATATATCATTGAAGTATGTTACATTAGAAGTGAAAATCAATGTTAAAAATGATCCCTTGGAAAGGCAGAAAGCACTGTACTCTCAATCTGGGGTAGCAAAAGCCATTAGGAAGTGTACTAACCGCAGAGACTGGGGAATAAGTTTGGGATAAAGCCCAAGTATGCACTCCTAGCACTGCAGGAAGATATGGGTTAATTGGGAAGCAATTGTTCTTGTGTATATCACAGCTGAAGAGGCATGGTGCAGTTACTTTGCAATTCAGACGTGCCTACCAGAGCTAAAGGCACCCTGAATCATAAAATGGAATTTCTCTCTTAATTAAACAAGAATCATTGCCACTAAGTACATTTACTTACTTAAATAATTTGCCAGGACTGCTTTTATTAAGTGTTACAATTATGTTGAGGATGCTGTGATTATCTTGTGAAGATTTGTTTTTAGGGTTTCACAGGGCTTTTTCAAGGGCTCCTTGGGTTAGGCTGGATTTATGAAGAATAGAGGCTTGCTGTAAAGAATGGAGGTACAGAGTGAGACAGATCCATTGTGGAAGAACAGCTCTGTTGAGGAAAATCTCAGTCTAATGCCATAAATTGACTTGCACTCTTTGAAGCAAGAAATTATAAACTCTTTTATCACAGGGAAATACTAGAACAGCACCCTCTTCATTTTTCTTTCCATGATGGGAAAGTTCTGAAGCTCTGTCCTGTGAGGGGTGAACAGACCTGGGCACTGAACATCAAGCGAGGCATTCTCAGTGTCCTGCAGACAGCACAAGAATTCCCTGCTGGTGCCCTTGTTGAGGAGGTGAGACTGCCAGTCATGCTCTGAGGTGACCCTTAGCTCTTGTACATGTTAAGTCTACTCCACTTGTAAATAAATAAAGGGTATTGCCACTTGGTTCAGGAGACATTGGCAGTCATCTGATTGTTTCTTGTAGTGAATATTCTAAAATCTTGTTGAGCCTTGGAATCCACTACTTGGTTACCTGAGTTCTAGTGCCAGGGCTTTACCTTCTCTACGGAGAAAATACAATATTCATAATTCATGATTAATTTTTGGTACTTTTTTTCATTAATTTCAAGAGGTTTTAAGATCAATGTTCTCAGAGTTCTTTGCAATTATTTCAAGGCTTAAGCTCAATTTCTGCTGTGTAACACTGAAACAACAGTCCAACATACCCTGCTCTTCTGAATTAATGCTTCCCTGCATGCCCACCAAATCTTAAATGAAAAAGCATATGTCTGTAAATGATCTGATTCAGAACAATACAGTGAAATTAAACAAACCAACAGAGCCTGGCTACTATAAATTTGACCAGTGTCTTTAAAATTATTTGCCTTTTCATGGCTTTTTTCATGGCAAAGCCGGTGTTCTGCAAGGAAGAATTTAGATCTCTATTCTTATTATCAAAAAAGTAATTATTAAAACTAATTGCAATAACTTACACTATCTCCTTGTATTTTCTGTGTGCATGTGTGATTCAGCAGTGTATGTTTGTTACTAGGTGGATGTCCTGGGAATATGCCCAACCAGGTATCAGCAAAAGGGTCCCATTGTTGTAAAGACAAAGGACTTAAACCTCTGCTCCCATCGCTCTTCTGCTTTGACTTCCCTGCAGTCTGTTGTTCTTCCTCATGTGCCAGTAAGTTGTGGGGAATAACACTGGCTTATTTAAAGAGAGTCTGCCCAAACTTGAGTTCTTAGCAAAGAAATGGTGAATATTATTATCTCTGTAATGTCTGTTATTCACAGATATTTTTAAAATGCAAGTTTGCATTGTAGTTGATGAATGCTATAGTATAAAGAGGTTGTTAGGCACCTGGATTAAACTCTCATTAAAATATGTTCTAGAGGTAAACTGAAAATAGACCATGAAGAAAGGAATAGAGATGTGAGTAAGAAAAAATACATTAGAAAAAGAAAGTTATTATTTGTAGAAAACTTTGGAAAGATAGAAACTTTTCTAAATGCTAGACTTGCAACTTTCTACTGTTGATAGAAAATACAGTCATTGTTTGTATCTTGTGCTATTTTTATTAGGTAAATATTACCTGTTTCTTGTATTGTAGTAGCTATTCATGATTTACCAGTCTTTGGCTTTTTTCTACTTTGCTAACCAAAAGTATCTGATTAACTTTGAGGCTTTGTGAACTGAAATGAATTTACACCATTTGATGCTGACAGTTAGTAGCAGTTGTTTTTTCAGTGATGAAAAACTAGGCCAAAATAAGGAGTGCATTAACCTCCACAGGCTGGGCACTGTCAGAGGTGTAGACAAGAGATTTCCCCCTATCCCAGAACTGGAGCTCTCTGTGAAGTTGGGAGAGGAAGGATTGGGTAGGCTGACACAGGTCATCAAGGAACTTGCTGAGGTATCTGTTGTTTCAGTCTGAGCAGCAGATGCTGTCCTCCCAGCTGGAATGTGTCCAGAGCATTGAGGATGGGGTCCTGGAGGAGGCCAAATGCACCGAGTCCCACCGCGTGACGCTGTTCCCTCAGCAGGGCAGCGGGGCAGAGACACAGACACGGTCTGCGCTCAAACTCCTGCAAGTGGAGACAGACACACTCTACAACAAAGGTAACTGTGTTTCTGCTGAAGTAAAGTCATTTGTTTCCTAGAAAAATACTGTGACTTTGTCTTGTCTGTGAGAACTCTTTGCAGCCGTGATTTTCACCTTCAGTGTATTAAACTGCTTTAAAGTGGATGTTTTTACAGGCTGGGCTGAGCTGTCCTTATCTGAGGACTTGGGCCTGCCATAACAAAACTGTATGGACCTCCATATGGGTAGGTTTCCAAAAGTGACAGTCTGTATGGCCAGTTCCTCTTTTTCTACTTTACATACCTAGTGCTCTTGTATGCAGAGCATCAGCCTTCCCAGGTCTGTGGGCAACTCCTAGTTTTTATATAACTGGAGCCTAAATAATTGCAAATCCTAATGGGGCTAAGGACATGCCATGTCTGAGAACGGGTTTAATTTTCACTCCTTTGCTCTGTGTGTTTCTCTTTAGGAAAATGATTTTACTGAAGTCAACAGGTGGCTTGCCTGAGGAATGATTTCAAGGTTGAACTCTAAATGTTGAGGAACATGTTTTTTGCCTGTTTCTAAATAGTTGTTTGGTTCTTTTTTTAAAGGAACCCCCAAACTTCCAGGTCACTTTGTTTATAATTATACCAACATAAGATGATAGGATTCTTCCTCAGAAAGAGGTTCAGAGCCAAGCCATTTATTTTTCTTAGCACCTAGATCTCCTGTTGACTTTTGGGTGAATGAAGTGTGGGATTAGTGATTAGATGACATTGAGAAAGGTGATGAATGTAAAGTAGCAGGGCCATACTAAGAGATGTATGGATGGAAAATAGGGCTTTTTTCATGTGTATCTTTGTCTTGTTTCTCTGACTCTTTCTTTTGGGTCTGTTGTGGGTTGGGTCTCTTTCTTTTTATTCTGTTGTGTTCTTAAACTCAAGCTGACTGCAGGCATCCGTATTCATCCCTTAGCTGTATTGAGCCTAGAGAGACTCTTACAGGGAGAAATAAAGGGTCAGAGAGAAACTTTTCCCTTTGCATATAGGGTTAATGATAGCAAATGGCCAGCAATCACCAGAGATGTGATTTTTCCTTTGTGTTCCTTTTTGCAGGGGACTCTGAGGATCTGTATGTGACCAACATTCTCTATGAAAGGGAGGTAACTAAGAGGGAGGTCACTGGGGCAGAAGTGACTGAACTGGTGTGGAAGCTTTGCTTGGCACACAGTGCAAGTTATGAGGTAAGCTGTATGCACAGCCTCTGCTTCCTTGGGAGGCTCTTTGTGGGCTGAGAATTCTCCTACACAAATAAGAGGTGATCAGGGGAGGAGCAATTTTGAAATACTGAAGCCTTCCATTGTTTTGGACATTTTTAAATGAGGAATTAGAGAAAATGCTTTGAAATGTTATTTTCTTACATAAACAGTAAATTACACTGAGGAGTTAAAACATCCTGTTGCCTCTTGGATATTCAGCAAAAGCAATTTTGAACTATATTCTAAATTAATCTGAAAGAAAGTGTCCCAAATTTTTGTTTCTCTGTGAAAAAACAGAAACATAAAAAGTATCTGGTTTGGGTTGGCACTGGCAGTTTTGATACCTTATTGTAAAACACATCTTTTACAGCTTTAGTGTGTAATGCTACCCCTGGTAGTGCTGTTGTCTTCATGTTAATTGGAGTTCTGACATCCTTATATTGCCTCATGCCCTCAAAAACATTTTGCACATGAAGCCCTTGCCTCTGGGTCTTGGCTGGTAGGTTCCTTGTGCTTCTGATGAACTCTGCTAACAACCACTGTGTTTTCTGGGGATGCTGCTTGGGTCCAGAGGGAATCTCTGCCCCCTAGGCCATTTTCATTGGTGAATGCTGCTAAGGTAGGGTGGAATCATCTGGGCACGTGGAACAGGCAGTGGCTTAAATATTTTTTATGATGACCATTATTCTAGATGAGGGTCTGCCTGTCTCCTTAACTCACTTGGGTCTTCTATTTTTTTTCGATACTAGCAGCAGCTGAATTAGTCAGTAATTGTCACTGTGTTTGAAATGAACATTCCTATCAGATGATTCAGAGATTATCAAGAACACCTGTTAGGTTATAAAGAACACATGTAATGTGCAATACAGAAGGATCAACAGATGATGGTGCTTAATCACTGTCCACCTAAGATCAACTGAGGGCAAACAGAGGACACTTCATATCCCATTATCCTTCAAATAGAGTGGCTCTTGCTAGTAGTGAAGTTCCTACAGAGAAAAAGAAAGGAAAAATATGTAAATGTGAAAACAGAAGAAAATAGTCTGTAAGTCATTTTTGGTCAGGATATTACTAGAAAACAAATATGGTCTAATGAGAAAAGCACTAAACGGGGCATGGGGGCCTCCATGAATTTGCCACTAATGAGTTTAGTCAGCTCATTCCTGATATATTCCCAGTCCTCTGGGGTTCTTGTCTTGTTAGATTGTTTGTACTTTGTACTTGTACTTTGGAGCAAGGTGATTTCCTGTGCAGAGGGGCTGAGATCTCTCCTGTAAATGCACATAGGTACAAGTGATGTTAACAGAAAGCTTCAGACCCAGCCTGGAAGGCACTCACCTTCCTTTTTTTAGATTAAGTCCCATGTCAAAGAACACAAGCTCCACCTGTCTTTTCCCTGGGCTGGACACAGATGCTGAGGGATGGAGGAGAGGCTTTATGGGAACTGGAGAAAAGTGCAGTGCTGGATTGCAGCTCTGCAGTGATATCCTGGGTGTGTTCACCTTCCTCTTAGCACTACCTCTGATTCATGAGCACAGGTAGGTGTTCATGTTTTGTGTGTGAGACTTCAGGGGAACGCACAGGGTGGAGCAGGATAAGGCACAGTTGCTGAAGCCAGCACCTTTAGTCAGCTGTGATAAATTCCAGCCCCAGACCTTACTCCCAACCTGTTAAATGGTGATCATAGTCTGACCTGGTATCACAGCCTGAAAAGAGACTGGGCACGGGGTTGAGGAGAAATCAGCAGGTGGCCTCTGTGGGTGTTGCAATATTTGGGATAGACTTCTGTCTCCGAGTTATAAGCAGGTCTGCCATCTCTTTTAGCTGTATGCTATGGAGGGCTAAGACAGCCATATAATAATGGTTGGTGCTAATATAGAATAAAAGCAGCCTCTTGGGGATGGATAATACTTAATTTCATGTGGTTGTCAGAGCTATAGCAGTATGAAATGGCATTTAGGCACAGATTAGAGGGTCACATACTGCCTGGAAAATGTTGAAGAAAGAAATTTCTGCAGCAGACCTGAGAAACTCTCTAAATCCTACCTTCTGTGGAACACTCTTAATTCAGTCTCTCTAAAAGAATGGTAGATGATTTTTCCCAGTAACAGTGGGATGTCACTTCTGCCTCCAAAGAGGCCTACTGGCTTCATGTGTGGGAAATCTGTTTTTTAAATCACTAAGATTAGCACAAGTGGCTACTGTCTGTGCCACTGCCGAAAAGAAAGGTGAATTATTCATCATGTGCCTGTCCCAGCACAGGGTTTGATTGGTTGTCAACCATTTTCACTGTTTCAGGGTGTTCTTTCTGTGTGACAAGACATTTCAAAGAGAATCTTTATCATCCCTCATTTCAACCAATAAAATGTCCTTTGGGCCAAGAAAGAAGTTATGGGAATGCCCACAGCGTTGCTTGGGAGACAGCTGCACTGTTATGCATGTAGAGCTTGTTTGTCCCTTTATTGTTTGACTCTGAATGAGGTGAGATTATGCATTTCTTTCAGGACACAAAACCAAGAATAAATGGAAGGGAAAATCTCCAACTCTGGGGAAAACAGTGAAGGGATGAGAAAATGGAGGTGGAGATGGTGTCATTTCCAAGGAAGCAAAGTTGTTGTTTAATTTTTTAATGCTATTATGAGACAAGATTGAATTTCAATGTGGATGTAGATTAGCTAATGGACCATTAAGTGAACAAGCTGCCTACTGACAAAGAATGGAAAAAGGGATGGGGAGAAGGGACCCTCTCTTGAGAGAGGCTGGAGAGAAGCCTGTCACACCACTTCTGCTGATGCTGCATTTCCAGGGACTGGCTGGGTTTTGATGCTTGATCAGTAGCTCTGGTGAATATGGCTGTGTATGCACTGAGCAAGGTGGGAAAGAGTATGTCAGATTTGCTTTGCCTTGCTCCTGGACCCCAGTCGGACCCAAAAAGTTTACTT